>JAPSGF010000134.1:208972-356565 GCA_035772895.1 Perdix hodgsoniae
CCCCCCCCCCCCCCCCCAACCTTTCTGCACCCAGCTCTGCTTTAGGGCACCTGAATACCTTTTGCTGGCAGAACCAGTGCTGCTTTTTCCAGGAATCGCTCAGCACGCTGACCTATTTCACAAAGCTGACCTAACTAATTGCTCTCACAAGCAGCAACCGTTTTTCTGACCTTTAAAAGGCCTAAATGCTGAATTACGGGTCTTTCTCATGCAAACTGTGCTTGTAGCAATTAACCACCTGAGGTCACCGTTCCCTCCATCTGATAGTACACAGTGTGCTCTTGCGTGGAGGAAAACTCACCATTTCTAATAAAATCTTAGTGGTTATTATGCACCTATGCTGAGATTTGCTGCTTAAAAGTAAATGGTTGCATGGAAGTGCTCACAATTTACCTTCCAAAAAAGACCTTGGCTAGCAAGAGAAAAAAGAAGTAGCTAGTGAAGAATCTGCATCTGCTGCCCTTCTCTCAGGGTCTGCACTCACTGACTGCCAGAATTTAGAATAGCTGAGGGTTGCAAATTGGCATGAGGGGGCTGCAGGAATGGTTCCCACCTTGCAACTTCAGGTTGGATTTTAGGAAAAAAATATTCTCTGAAAGAGTAGTGAGGTGCTGGCACAGGCTGCCCAGGGAGGTGGGGAAGTCACTGTCCCTGAAGGCATTTGAGAAGAGGGTAGATGTGGCACTGGGGGACATGGTTTAGTGCCATGGTGGTGGGTCAGTGTTGGACTAGGTGACCTTGGTGGTCTTTTCCAACCATAATGATTCTATGAAATAGATATGAAAGTCAACAGTTCAACCAGGCAAGAAACAGAAGAAATAATTGGAAGTGAACTCCTCTACCTCCGAAGAGCAGATCGTGTGTCTAGTAGAGGAAAGACACATTTTGAGAAAAAATCTGGGATTTCTTTCTGTGCTATTCACTAAATACGTTTTCCTAACCCAGACGACCCATATGCAGTTGCATATCTTTGAGCACCTTGGAAAAAGGTGATAAATTAGGACTTACAACTGTCAGACAGATGTTCAAACACCAAATCTCTCCAGGTTTTTCACTGGGCTTTGGT
The DNA here is from genome assembly GCA_035772895.1 of Perdix hodgsoniae. Classification (NCBI taxonomy): domain Eukaryota; kingdom Metazoa; phylum Chordata; class Aves; order Galliformes; family Phasianidae; genus Perdix; species Perdix hodgsoniae. The sequence goes on from JAPSGF010000134.1 coordinate 210,039, forward strand.
ATGAGTGCTTCCTATTATCCTTTTACATATGGGAAATAATTTGGTGAAAGCCTCCTCACTACTGAAACAAAGGCAGTGAATACCTGTAAGCATGGAGTCCACGGTGAACAGATGTAAGTAGTGCATCTTATAGTTGTATCCAAACCAGTGGGGGGGCGGGCGGGAGAAGGAATTTAAATCTATTTTTATATGGTCTATCTCAACTAATTCTTAAGATGATAACTGATAATTATTTCTGTGGGAATGACTGTAGAAAAACTGCATGGAGATGAAGCACAATATTTCCTTCCTAATATCCAATTTTCCGTTCATAGGAGTCAGCTTTGCTGAAGCTGAAACCTAGACAATTTATGAACAATAGAAGCCATTTCCAAACCTGCCAACCTCATTCTTATAGGCTTTTGGGGGTCTCCTTCCTTCAGGAGTTCGGCTGCCTCAGAGAAGCTGCATACATCAAAACACAAATGAAGTGCGGCTTCACTACGAGCATACAGACTTCCAGAAAGCCAAAGCAGTATCCCTTGGGACTTCTTCCTCTACAGGCAGAGCACACAGTTTGTGTCTAATACCCACGCTCATACACCAGACAGCTATGCTATGGTGATGATCCTTCTCAAATGCTTGTTCAGCTGCATGTTTGGAGTTGAGTGGCTGCAGAAACCTGCTAATATTTTGCCCCTTCTACTGCCCTCAGCTGCAGGAACAGCTCTGGAGTCAGCAGCTCTGATGTGTCAAACCACTTCCTCCCCACGACGGCACGCACTGCGGCGCTGTGCATTAAGTTTGATTTCCTGGATAAAAGCTACTTATACTTGAAGAGAGAGCAGCCTTTAATCTCTCTGCAGAGCCAGTCAGTGAAACAACCATTTGCTGACCACAGAGTCCTTGCTAGTCCTTGGTAGTTCTAGGGCTAACCATGCAGTAGAGAGCTTGTAGGGTCAGCCAACACAAACCCTTCGCTTCTCAGAAACTTCACCATCCTCAGCGTTACAGAGGAAAGATGTAAACAAGTCCCATGGAGCTCAAGCACCTTTTGATGTGGCTCTTGCTTGGATCCATCATGGGGACATGGGCAGGTAAATGACTATTTCTGATTTCTGGGGAGGGAAAATACGATTTGCATTTTTGTGGTGGCTGCTGGAGGATGTTTGCAACATCCTGACTCCTTTCAGGTAAGGAAAGATGTGAAGCACTTAAGGAATTTTTATTCTAAGAACATGAGAGGAATGGGTTTTGTGCCCACAAAGCATCAGTCAGAGACAATCCAGAGCAGCATGGGGTACTTCTGTCTGAGCAATGTATGTATCCTCCAACCCACTGCTGGAACAGTGGGCAGATCAAAGCAACTTTGGGCTTCTCAGGCAGCTTCTGAATTTGTTTTTCCATTTTGTACATAGCATAAGGAAATATAGAAACAGACACTGAAATGTCGTTGCTTCTATAGGTAAAATTGATAGCCCTGCTATTAGCTAACATGTGCCATCCAAGTTTGCTGTAGGTACTAAAGATACCAAATATCCTTTCAGCCACACCTCCCAAGCAGCAGCACCTTTAAAATATAAATGGAGGCAGCTAATGCATTCAGCATAGTTTTATATGTGGGTACATTATAAAACTGCTCATATTTGGCTTATTTACTGTGACAATTGTATGCACTAAGGAATGATCTGGTGATGGATCAGCGTGTTTGCTTTTAAACTTCTTTATTTGGGGGGATGAAACTTATATTCTCAGGATCAGTGTGGTATTTCCTTCTGTATGTGCTGATGATGCCTCGATTCAGAGGTGTGAGCAGATACAACCTAAAGTAGGGTCTTGGATAAACTGATATTTTAACTGCTAATGGATCATCTCCAACAGAGCTATGTCTTTCACTGAGGTCAGGGCATCTCAAGGAAAGGTTGGGATGCTTATAACCAAACGGTTCTACCCATTAATGCAGAAGTACTTCAACAAATATTTCACCCTTAGCTGACTTCATTCTGTTTAAATAATTTTGACTGTAAAGGCTGAACCTTTTCCTATGCGGGGTATTTTGTTTGCCAAACGAAGTACCACTGCCCACGGCAGCTGTTCAAGTGCTGCATGTGAGAGCATCGCAGTGAGACTTTCAGCCAGAGAAATGTAAATGGATGGGATCGCTTCTGGGATGAGTCAGGTCCCTACATCTTGCTTTCTGTATTACTGTGCCCAGGAGACATTGTGAGAGTTCTTGCTGACAAGTCTCGTTTATCAGAAATCTTTCTGGGTTTTGGAAAAAAATTGTGAGATGTTAAGTAGTTGCATTTTATGCAATTTCACATGATCTAGTTCTCTGATGAATAAATAAATGCATAGTGTTGCATTCTTCACTGTACCTCTAAGCTTCTCTTCCCTCAGCTCCCTCTATTTATTTTGAATGCCTCTCCCAGTGCTCATACATAATAATTTATATCTATATAAATTTGTCCCTGCAAGTAGCACAAATAGGTAGAAACATTACCCTTTGTACCAGCTTAGGACTTTTTATTGTATAGATGCCTGAAGTACTGTGGTTGCAAGACCTGCAGTATTTATTCTTTATGGGGTTCGACAAGGAGAGTGTTTATTCCTTATGGTGTTCAACAGGGAGACATGGGAACAGGCATAAGCAAAGAAAAAGGAAAGAAGCTAGGTCAACGTGGTCAAAAAAGAGCCATGTCTTTCTAATCCCAACGCACACAATGCAAGTCATGTTATTTTGCCTTATTCTTTTCAGCTCTTCCCAGTATTTCAGGTTCAGTTCAGTAAACAGATCTTGCTATAGTTGTTTGCAAGAGTTTCAGTAAAAAACAAAACAAAACAAAAAAACTATTGGGAATAAATATCACGGGGGGACAAAGAAAATAAAATCTATTATTTCAAAGAACAGTTTCACTGATGGGTCTCAAATGGCTTTGCAGAGGGCAAAGTTCTCTGATATTATATGGGGAAACCAAGGGTTGTTAATTTAAACTACACCTTAGTGCTGATGAGGAAAAGAGAAATTTAAGTTTTCTCCTGAAGAACATCACTTTTACCTCATTTACCCTGCACAGCAGCAGTGCCTAGGAGCTGTAGGCATGGACAAGACACATGCTAGGTGAGGGTCGAATACAAGATAAAAGCTAGACTGTGCTCCTATGACCTTTTCATCTCGGTATTCATTTTACAGGAATACACTGAATATATTTGCAAGTTAAACCTGGAAGGGATTAAAACTCACAAAAGGAAGAATTTCATTCAACTGAATTTCATTCACACAAGATGGGTACCAGATCTGTCATTTAAATGAGAGGAATTTCTTTCCCATTATACTTGCATATTAGCACTTGCTTCCATGGATTTGAAATGCAATGCAGAATAAATTAAACTTGTCAACCACATACAAGTGCTTCTTCTAAGGTCAAATAGAGAGCAAATATGCTTACAAAACTTCCAGGTATAGTGATCCTCAGCAGCAAAGTGTCCATCATAGCGTTACAATCTAAAACTATTTTTTTAATTGTTAAAATTGTGATCCTGATAAGGAAAAAACAATATTGTGGAAAGAAAGCCTGTAGTATCTGCTTCTGAGATAGAGAGATCTCCTGCCTACATATGTCCCCATATGTCCTTCATTTCCAGTTTGATATTAAAGGTCTTTTACAACCTAAATGATGCCATGATTCTGTATGATTCTATGATTACCTTTTGTTATGGTAAAAAATCCGCTCTAGCTACTACTGGAAAAAAACCACCTTTGACTCTGCTCTCTATATAATATCACTTGCACCCTGTAGTGTCATGATTTTGGCCCCACTGTTTTATTTCCTGATGTCCAGCTGAGTACCTTTGTCTCTCCTGTTACACCAGCTGCATCTTCATATCCAAGCTTTTGGATGTTAACTACCTGTGTTTTCCATCTCCAGAATTTATCTCAAGTCTTGGAACAATTTACCAACCTGGATGACTTACTCTTCTTTCTGTCTCCTTCAGTGCTTCTCTGAAATCACATTTCCGAAGCCCTCTTGTGACTTTTCTAGCTCAAATCCCCATTCCTCATCCCAGCACTTTATCATCTGCTTTTTTCTTGATGTTCTCTTTTTAAAGTGCAAACATTAAGAAAAAGGATATATATTCTTCTTTAGTTGTCAAAATGTTCCATGCATCACAAGGTCAGAAAAAGCAATCAAAACTGACAGATAATTTCCATTCCACTCATGAGAGCTCCAACAAAGATTTCAATGACCAGTTCTACACTAAGACCACAAGTCAAATCAAATGAGTTCTAAATTCCAAAAGTCAAGATTCCCACCAGTCCTTTTTTCAGTGTTGTCAAAGACTGAGACACTTGCTGATCATCCAGTTCAATTATTATCAGAGAGGATATTTTCCATAGCCCTTCCAAACCAACAAAAGGAAAGGCTGAGAAAGTTCCAGCCAAAGGAGTCTGAATGTTCGTCATTGCTTAAAAAGCCAAATTTCCTTCTCAGTAATGTGTACTTCCATTTAGAGGAAGATACCCAAGAGCTAAGTGTAACGGAAGCCACAGATTAATGAAAAAATTAGAGAAATCTATTTAAAAACCAAATGCCACATACCAAAGCAATGCTTTCACATACAATATCTACAAAATCAGACACTATGTTCTCCTATCATTTTGTATGCAGGATTTTCCTTTAAAGAAACTGAGCTCTGTGACTTTACCACAGAACCAAGAAGGATGCGTTTGAGCTGGTTTGCCTACCATACCCTCCCTTATGAAACACTCCCCCTTTTCCAAACTTTCCCTCTTCCAGATCCATATTTGCAGTGCAAGTCCCCAGTCCCTACAAGGTGTGAAATTTCAGCTTTCTTTTCTTTAGCCATTTGCATCTTTGATGTTTCCATCAAGATGGATGAGTAGACCCCCTTCCTAGCCAGAGGAGATAAAGAAACACTTTTAGGGCACAGATCATCTACTAGATTGCAGATAAGGGTGTGATGAGTCACCTTCTGCAAGTCCCTTTCTAGCTACTACAGAGGGATTTGAAATGTCTGCTATTTGTCTGCTGGGTGACACTCATTAGTTTATGCTTTAAAAAAGGCATGAATCTATCTTAATGGAGATATATATGTTTATGGAAGAAGGGAGACAGATCACTGAATCATAGAATCATTATAGAATGATAGAATCGTTTGATTTCGAAGAGATCCTTGAAGGTCATTTAGTCCAGCTCCTCTGCACCAAACACAGACATCCACAGCTCGATCAGTTTGCTCAGAGCCTGTTCAGACTGTCCTTGGATGTCTCCAGGGATGGGGTAACCACCACCTCTCTGGGTTTCCAGTGCCTCACCACCCTTATGGTAAAACCTTCTTCCTTGTCTTGTAAAAATTTCTTCCTATTTTTTCTCTCTCCCCTTCTAGTTTGAAACCATTTCCCCTTGTCCTAACACAACAGATTTTTCTTGGATCATTTCTGTGGCCCTCTCCTGGATGCACTCCAACAGGTCCATGACTCTCCTGAGCCAAGGACTCCCCATCTGAACGCAGTACTGCAGGGGAGGTCTCGTAGTGCAGAGCAGAGGGGCAGGATCAGGTCCTTTGCTCTGCTGGCCACTCTTTTTTTGTTCAGTCTGGGATACAGTGGGCTTTCTGTTCTGAGAGGGCATGCTGCCAGCTCATGTCCAAGTTTCCATCTACCAGTAACCCCCATAATTATCAGTGAAGGAACACGTTGGTCATCAGAAGACACAACAAATAGCCTCTTCAGACTACTCTGTTGGGAACTCACAGCAGTGGAGATTTAAGATTTAAATGAAATCAGTGTACTGTCTACACCATGTTAATTCCCAATGCAAACACTAAGAGTGCTCACCCACCACTGCAGCTGATAGAGAAGCACCTGTAGGCGTTGCATTGAAGAATGTAATTTAGATGCCTGCTGTCCTCCAGGGATGCCTTCTCTGCTCCACTCCTTACAGAGGGAGCTAAGAAAGCAGCTTCCTGAGGTTAAACTATGCTTGTAACTTATCCCTCGGCATGAGAAAGGTTTTTCCACTGTAACAAATTCCAGTCTTCTTTGGAAATATTTAGATTAAGAATGCTTTCATCCTTTTTAACAAAGCGTTAATAGAGAAGTCCTCAACTCATACTCCAACTTACTTTATGCTGTCTTTTCAAGAGAAGCACGTTCTAGAATAACACACTCAGCAGACATTCAATTCCCTATTCCTTAGAATAAAATAGGAGTATTGAAATCCACCCCCTGCCCTGCAGGGTTGGTGTCTTTCCTATTGCTGTTTTCCTCCGCAATGCATTTCTGTCATTTAAATTGCAGACTCGTTTCAAACCAAGATGAAATCAATAATCTGTGTTTAATCTACAGTAAAGACAACCAAAATCTCACAGGCAAATTATCGTAAACATCAGGTCTGCAGCTCAGCACCACAGCTTCCATCTATTACCCTCTTACAAATCCATATAGACTCGCATGACATTAATCAGATGGGAAAGAAGCAGGCAGAGCTACAGCTACCTCATTATTGGGCCCTTTGGGAAAAAGTTTTGAAGTTAGAAAAAGTTCATTACCATTTCAGTCCAGTTGCTGGTATCAATTCCTTCTGTTCACCCATATCAGTTTCGTCTTCATGAGGTATGCTCTATTTAGAGAGCACAGAGTTTCAGACAGCAAGAACCCCCTGGGTTGAATTAGCTTTTCAGGAACAGCTGGGGAAATCTCTTCATTTTGACATGGTTTGATTTCTTGGCATCTCTAGGGAAAGGCTCTCTTCATCTCTGAACTGGCAAGTGTTTGAACTGCCTGGCTTCCTCCCCTGCTCCTAGCCAGATCTTCAAACAGCCAGTTTCCTACTGATCCCTTCCTATCACCTTTGTACTTAGGGGAAAAATGTCCTATGTCTTCAGCTCGCTGTTTTAACTTTACATCAGAATAATGTCAGCGCTGGTGACACGTCACGCGGCAGAGGAAATTCTGAGTTTAGGTTGCCATGGCATGACTCACTGCCTGTGTTTGACTAATCACTAAAAATACCTGCTAAGAATTTCCCCATTCACTTATTTGGGATGAAAGGTGCTGTTCTGATGCCTTGTCTAACACTGCTTGGCCAACTCAGATATGGAAGAGAAAAACACAGGTGAGCTTCACAAAAACTGATACTGAACAACTACTGTGAGCAAAGATTTCTATTGGGTCAATAATATATGTGACTGGGAAATCTCAGGGAAGAAATACAAGCACTAAAGGAACTGATGTGGTTTAGCTAATGGTTTTCTTTACTCTGAATCTACATAGGGGAGATTTAGACTGCGTGTAAGAAAAAAAAGATCTAGCTGTAGATGTCCCTGTTCACTGCAGAGGAGTAGGACTAGATGACCTTTAAAGGTCCCTTCCAACTCAAATGATTCTATGATTCTATGATGATGGCATTAAATGTTGAGGAGAGCCAAAAGCCTAACTTGTAGGGATCAAAAGTAGAGAGAAAGTCAAGGAGATGAGGCTGGGAAAAGTAGATCCACAGCAAGTAATTTATGGAATTTCTCAACTGGTCAGAACACTGAAATAAAGACCTCCATCAGTAGTGCCATGGGATCTCTGTGGCTATTTTATGTGTTATTGAAAAGGTCTTCAATCCTGCAGGATAGAGTAAGGTTTATCTTGCTTAATTTCTGGTTAAGGACCCAGTCTCACCCTGATGCCTGTGTTCCTTGCTTAATTACTGAATTACTGAATTACAGTGATTTAATTGTTAGGTATGCATCAGTTACAGAAGGCAGTTAAGCTTCATTTAGCACAGTACGATAAACCTACAAAAGATTTGGTATGGTTTGTAGGCCAAAACACAGGCACTTCAAGGAATTCTTCCTAGCACTGGCCTCTGATAGCACCTGTAGCATATCTGAGAGCTTATATGGGTGTCTCAGATGCCTTAAGACATCTGAAATGGCACCGGGGAATCTTTCCTTAAGTTTGAATAGCAGGAACCCGCCTATCCTATGGCAGAGATGACAAGCAGTGGCCTGGAAGGCTTATACTTAATTTTGGGAGCACACCAAAAGATACTCTGTTTTACATTTTACATTTTAAGTTTTTACATTATAAGTCTCCATACACTACATGATAATATTGAAAAACAGTTCCAGAATTTCCAGGAATGTTGTAGGCATTCCAAAAATCATAGAATCATAGAATCATTAATGTTGGTAGAGACCGGTAAGATCTAGTCCAAACATCAACTCACCACCACCATGTCCACTAAACCATGTCTCCCAGTGGCACATCTACTTTTACTCTGTCGATATGGGGAGAAATGAGGAATAGAATAGTTAGATAGTTAGTACCTCTGAATGTTAACTTAAAGTCATATGGCAGTTTTGGTGGGGAGGAGATGAAAATGGTGAGGGGTGATGAAGCAAGGGAAAGAAAGAGAGGGAAGTGATTATGAGGTTTGAAGTTGAAGGCAGTGAGGGTAAACAGCAACTTTGAGGATGGAGTGGAAGGAGTGTGCTGAAGGAAAGTCAGTCATTTGTCATTTGTTTAGAAGGCAATGAGGGTAAACAGCAACTTTGAGGATGGAGTGGAAGGGCGTGCTGAAGGAAAGTCAGGAGGCAAAATCCTAAGAGGAGACTTGAAGGTGATGTGAGGACACTGAAACAAAGACCACTATTACAAGTGTCATGGGATCTTAGTGGTTTTTAAACTAATTATTGGCACAAATGTAGCCCCAGAGCTGCTGTGGAATTATGCAGAAGTCAGAGGAAGAGAAGCTGGGCTGTGGAAAAATGGGCCACCAGAGGCTATGAGGTAGATGACTCCTGAGTGTGCTGGTCATTTATCAGATCTATATTTTCTTATCACAAGAACACAAACAAACAAACATCAATTGCCTCCTAGGTGAAAAAAAAGCAGAAAATTAAAATTAACCTTCCTTAAAAAATGTAGAAGTCAGAAATGCAGTCACAGAGTAGATCTGCACTGCTATTCCCTAGTTCCCTAGCTTTTGTCCTATCTGCTGACTCTTCTATCACCCACACTGCAGGGATTTTGAGTCTTTTAGGGTCAAACCATCGAGTTTCCTTGGGCACAAAGAGTGACTGAGGTTATGGGGTGATGGCAGAGATGGTAGGCAATACAATTCAGATCTCTTCCTGACTCCTTCTTGGCACAGTTTTTCTACACTATCCTGTGATATCTAGTGCCATGAAACATTCTTGCATGCCTATATGCAACCACATACAGCCCTGCAGCTTTGGAGTACCTTACTGTACCTTGAAGAGAGTCTAAAGATGTAAATTAGTTTGAGCCTGTGAAGCTTCTAAATGTCAAAGCACTGGGAGTTCTTTTGGTTTGGTGGCCGAATTTTAGTTTCCAATCTTAGATGGACTTCACTGGGTGCCACTGGGTCATGATCATGAATTACTATCACTATGTAATTTATATTCACATGAATTACTTTTTACTGACACAATTTCTGGAGTGCAGATGATAGGTAGGGCTTGTTTGGGTTAGGTGCCACTAACTGTCAGACACAGAAAATTTACCTTCCAAATATAAGACATTAGAAGTACAGAAGTACTATAGATCAGCATGTCTGGAATCTACTTATTCTTGAAAGGCAGGTAAAAGCCCTCTTAAAGAAAAGCACCCTTGAACACAGATAGGACACCTAGAGACAGTGAAGAGGAATAATGGCAGTTGGTGTCTTGGCACATCCATATTCACAGAATACAGAATCACAAAAACACCAAGGTTGGAAAAGACCTACAAGATCATCCAGTCCAACCATCCACCTATCACCAATAGTTCTCACTAAACCATGTCCCTCAACGCAACGTCCACATTTCATGCAAGGTTCCCCCCAGTGCGAGGACTGGTGTAATAGTAAGCCCAAAAGCTAATCGATTCTGTATCAAACAAAGGGAGAGGAGGTCAAACATGACAAGACCAGTGGTTTTGAAAGGATATGACTGTTGGTAAGGAGAAGGTTCTCAAAAATGAGGGCAGAAGAAATGTTTACATGTGGTACAAAAAGACACAGTTTAGTGGGTTTATATTGGTAGTAGGTGAATGGTTGGATGATCTTGGAGGTCTTTTCCAACCTTGATGGTCCTATGATTCCATGATTCAAAATATGCAGTATGACAGTAAAGAAGTGGAAGCCAACAGAGAGAAGCAAAGAGAAGCCCAGAATGCCAAGATAAGGCCTGGGAGAGTCATCTTTCTAAATTATTTCTGGATTAGAAGCAGGAATGGGGTTATAAGAGCCAAAGAAGATATGCCAGTGGTTTAGATGAGAAAAGGTGAGAATGCGAGTGATGTGGGTGAAATGAAAAGTCTAGATAATAGGAGTGTTGCTATGAGATCCAGCTGAATCTTGTATATTTGATCCAGAGCACAGCTCAACTGGAAATCAAGTACTGCTTGCTGCCACCCCTGTGCACCATTTATACACAACCTTCATCTGATGCCTGAAACTTCAGAAGAAGCCTAAATTCATTTGATCATTGCCTGAAACAACAGTTGCCCTTCATGATGAATAGGCTAGATGCTGTGGCTTTTCTTATGAAGAGACTAAAGAGTTGTAGATTTGGGTACCTTGTGTTGAGATTCAGATCTGCAGTCTGCTTCAAAGAGGTGTTTGAAGTCTTGAGGGAAACATGCTTTTAGCTTATAGGGAAAGTGAGAGTACGTGCTCTCAACTTGCTGCTCATCTGATAACCCTTTAATTTTAATCACCCTGACAGTCTGTGGTAAACCATGTGGTTAACTATTTCGAGTGCCGTGTGCTTCACTTGAAGCCACAGTCTGATGTAGTTTGTGAGGTGAGTTCTTTGATAACACAAAGACACGGGGACATGAAAATAGTCCTTGTGTGGCTTGGCTGTTAAGCCATTCACAATGCTCTTCATTGTGGCCTTCTTTGAACTTAGTGACTTTTACCAAGTGGCAGGATAATGAAAAGCAAAAAGGGCAGAAAATATCAAAGTGAGAAAATGATGAGTGGCTCTAACAGAGCTTTACAGGACTGGGCTTGGGGATTGCTGGCTGGTTTGCTGTAGGCATGGCTTTGTTTCAAGGAGAAGTCACTTTAGGGAGTCAAGGGCAGATGCCAAATTAACAGCTATCAGGAATTCAAGACCCTTTCACAGTCTTTCTCGCTAGTTCCAAGGCTGCATTAATTATGGCTGTAGAAAATGTGAAGACAGCGATTAAACATTTTATTCATAATAGCTGCTATTATTATGCATGAGCTTAAGGGGCCACAGATCATGAACCCAAATATACCGAGTGCTTGCCCCGATGCAGCCAGTATGTTTTATTTTCAGATTTCTCAGACTTTAGACCTTAAAAAAATCATTAAGTAGTGCCTTTATTATATTCTGGGTCTGCAGCTCAACTTTCAAGTGCACTGAAAATGATCTCAATTCATTCCAACTGATTGAGAAGTATATTTAGTTGCAATTTGCTGATGACACAGCACTTAACATCCTTGTTTGGGGACAAGTTATATATAGGTTTGAAAACTAATTTCCTAGTAAGCTGCTTGTTGGTGTGCCCAGATAGAACTGAGTCTACTCCACTTTTGCAGATGACTGAAACTTTTAATAATTTTTATTAAGTGTAGAAAAATGCAAGTTTCATGTTACATAGTGGAGATTCCCAAAGTTGGAATTTTTCTGCACTTTGCACAAATCTGTTCTTGTAAAATCAATGGTAACAGCTAATTCCAATGTGAATAAAGATAGTTAATAACAGCAACAATTTAAAAATAATATAAGTAATCAATATATTTTAAATCACGTAAAACGATTTAAACTAATAATTTAATCAGAAAACCAGAGCCTCTTCTTGACCTGGAGACAAACAATCAAAGAAGCAAAGCTTCTCCCATTCCTTTCACGCCATCCAGTTTCATCCCTTAGCCCTCCAACAATGGACCAGTTCTCCAGTTAGGAGGAAGAGGAGGAGGAGGAACCTGGATTTGCACTCTGACTCAGCTGACTCTGAGTTTACTTCCAGACCAACCAACCAGAGCTGCAGACAGACCTGGATGTTCGCATCACATGGTGCCATCACCTCGTGGTCATGCACCCAGGTTGTACCTGGGTGACTTTCAAACCTCCCATGATATCTGTTTCCTCTACAGGAGTGCTGTCCTGTCACCAGAAGCAGCTCCAGGAGCTCTGTACGTGGAGAGCTCTTCCTAAGAAAACTGGTACAGGGGAGCCTTTGCCCATCCAACTTCAATTCCACAGCCCCATAGGATCCCAGACATAAATGCAGTAATGCAGAGCTCACTCTGGTTGGCAACCTGAATTGTGTTTCACCCAGAAGATGTTCTTACCAAGCTGAATTTAATTTTCCTTAGCCAGCTCAGGTGAATATCTCCAAAATATCTCAAATATCTCCTTTCTATCTATAACTTCAAACCTCTTACTGGGAGCAGAATTAGGCCCAGATACTTAACTGAGCACAGTCTGGCACTGATCATTCAGAAAGACGCTGGAAGCCTTTGGTGAGTGAGGCAGGGACACAAGCTGCTCTGAATCATAGATTTTCTGATTGCAGAAAAATGCCCACCTCTTTCAACTACTGAATTTGCTGACGTGGCTGCTGAAACATATCCACTGAAGACCAAACTGCGTTATGAGTGTGACAGTGGCTACAGGAGAAGAAGTGGGAACTCCTTGACAATTCGGTGTTTGAATGTATCAGGGACAGCTTCGTGGGTCCACGATGAACTTGTATGTATTGGTAAGCGATTACCAACTTTTTTGGCACTTGTGGTGTTTACCCAAAGAGTAAGTATGCAAGATGTAACAGGGCACTGCCGTAACAAATGATCTTTTGTGCTTGTCTTTGCAAATTAAAACTTCTAACAAGTCTGTTCTGTCTGTAAAAGCTTGATTGCTCAGGCTTAGCTCTGCTCTTTGTCCTGCTGTCATGTAGTGAATATATCTTCTTCTCGCAGATGAGAAATTTTTGTTCTCAAAGAATCACACAGCTAAGTTAAATTCTACACAACAGCCAGCAAGAGAAACCCAGAGCCCAGCACCTCCGAAGCAAGTAAACAGTTCAAGTAAGTTAGAGCCTAATCAGTACTGTAACACTTCTCCTATTCATTTCCATGGAAGCAGCATAGGAGTGACAATGAGTAGTTTTTAATTATTTTGGTAGTCAGGGAGAATAAATTTGCTATAATACCTGTTTGTTGGAGCAAGTGAAAATGTGCAAGTAAATGATTTCTTTAGATATTCAAGAGGTAGGAAAGTTTGGTGTATCTTACTTGCCTGCATTTTATATGAATATAAATCACATTGTTTCTTCCCAGGTAACAGTGATAGGATGAGAGGTAATGGCCTTATGTTGCACCAGGGGAGGTTCACTGGACATTAGGAAAAATGTATCCTCAGAAAGAGAGGTGAGGCACTGGCAGAGGCTGCCCACGGTGCTGTTGTTAGTCACCATCCCAAGAAGTGTTAAGAAAAGGGTAGAAGTGGCACTGAGGGACATGGGTTAGTGGGCATGTTGGGCATGGGTTGATGGCTGGACTGGATGAGAGCTCAGAGGTCTTTTCCAACCTTAATGATTCTATGAAAAACAAAAGCAGTAAGTCAAATCTATCTGCCTAACAATGTGCTGCTTTGTGAATTCCCAGGTTTCTGTGGTATGCCCAAAACTGTCCTACATGCCTCTCTAAGTGTACAACAACTATATTCTGTGGGACAAGTATTACATTTCACATGCCCGACTGGTGACAATAAGCAGCTTCCTGACTCTGGCACCATCACGTGCAAGAATGTGACTGGAAGAATCAAGTGGATGCCCCTTGATAAGCCATGTACCAATGGCAGCAGCCCTATAAACAAGCAGCTGTCACATCTCATTGAGGCAGGTAAGATTTTTCTTTGGCATCACAACGATGTCATGACCTGTTCACAGAGGGTCCACACCTGCCAACACAGGAACAACCTAAGAAACAACCTGCTTGGGGTTCAGGATTCAGAGATCAGTGACCACAGGACTCTGACATGGTGGAAATGATGCTCATGGGAAGGACATAGTTACATCCCACTTGGTCTTCGGAGATTTCTAACTAAAAAGGAAGAAGAACTTGTGAGCAGACAGAGCCACTCTGTCACAAATTAGGATGAAAATAGTAGAATAAGCTTCTCTCTTTTCTCCTTGCTACTGACAGATGAGGCCATTGCATCCTCAATTCAAACTCCAAAACTGCATCAGCATTTCTCACGATGAATAGTTTTAGATGAATTGTACAACAGAAAGACTTACTTCTTCCCGGTGACTATAACAGAGCCCAGATGACTACCTCAAAAAACACACCTACATAACGACAGGTGAGAAACATGGCCACGTAGTGGAGCAGGGACATTTGGTCCTTTGCCTGCAGAATGACCTCTGCCTCATTGCTGCTCTGACTGTAGGAACAAATCATCTTACTCACTGGGCACACTAGTTCAGCATTAGACAAAGAATGTCATCCGTTTTTTATAGATCTGGATGTTTCCCTGTGGCACGTAGTTACCAGTGTTTCAAATATGGCAGTCACACACTGTTTTTTGGTCTTTGCTCCTCTTTCACATCATTTACTTCCATTCATAATTACCCTTAATGCTATCAGGATGAAGGAACTTCTTGCTACAGTGGAAACAATCCATCAACACACCAGTCCTAGAACAGGATACAAGCTCTTGAAAAGTCAGAGATTATAAATATTTGAAGCTTTAAAATTAGGATTACAAAAAACAAATGTCTGGATGATGACATGGGCCATCTGGGCCTTTACATTCTTTAATTCAGCAGAACAGTAATTTCATTTTCCTGCAAAAGTGCACTAGAGCCTGAATAAGATCAGTCTTTTTTGTCAGTGCACTGAAAATGCATTCCCCCTAAGGAACAGGCTGCCCAAGGAGGTGGTGAAGTCACCACTGCTGGAGGTGTTCAACAAAAGGGTAGATCTGGCATTGAGGGATATGGTTTAGTGGGCATGGTGGGGATGGGTGGATGGCTGGACTGAATGACCTTCGTGGCCTTTTCCAAACGTAATGATTCTGTGGTTTTATTATTTTTTTTCCTTTGTTACTATGTAGTGGCTTTAGTGGTGCTATATAGGGCATAGTCTCTCCTTTCTCTGTTTACTCCTTAGCAGCGAACACAAAAACATTTATCCACTCTTACAATACCTCCCTTATTAGAAGGTAAAAAGCCTTCTAATTACTCATACTGATGTATGAGAGTTCAGAGCTTCCTTTTTGCAGGATAAGGGAGAAATTCAGTGGATTTCTATCACCGGGAAGGTTTTTGTTTCCATTTCTGGGGAAAAAGAGGACCCATTTGAAGCCACATTTCCAAATTCTTGTTTGGCACTTTGACAGTCATCCTTCCCAGCCTCGTGTGAAATAAAGATCTTAGCTGGATCCTATTCCCTGGAAGCCTCCTCATGCCCACCTTTGGCAGATACCAGATCAGCAGATATGTTGCTATTCAGGCTGGCAACATCTATCGATGGCCAGGAAACAAACATGACAATTACTCGGTGTGCTGTGCAGTGACAGACCTGTCACACCTAACCCGACTTTGCCCTCATTACTACCTCTATGCTGGAATGAGCTCTCTCCTACCAGAAGAGCAAATCAATACAAAATCAAGATTTTCTCTCTTTTTGTATGTTCAACTCATCCATCCTTTTCCTCATCACTGATATGGCCAGTGACAAGTATGTCATTTTGTTAATCGGGTTCAGACTTCACCTCATCCTGTAGAGAATTGCTTTGCCTTTGAATTTGCTGTTCTATCGAAGGGCTCCATCTCTGTTCTAAGGGCCAATAAGCCTACTGCAAGACATATCTATGCCCACGGATCAGATGAAAAGTCAGTAAAGAAAGTGTACAGGCTGCTTAAGCACTACAGCTTTTTACGAAGTGGTTTCCAAAAGCATATAGGGGGTGTAAAGGAAAATAATCACCCAAAAAATCTGTTTTTTAAATGAAGTAATTTTCAAATTCTTCCTCTGAAACTTTATGTGAATTCAGTGCATATCTTCCACTGAAGAAAGGGAGGAAAATGTAAATATTTAAATGATGTGTTTCTTACACATTTCCAAAGGGCTGAAAGAGGACGGGAAAATAAAATATTTGCTCACAGCTAAAACCGATGCATTTAGATCAGTCTGAAATTATTTTCTCCTCCCCCTTCCCCATCTCCCATTCAATCATTAGCTGCTAAAATAGAAATCAGCTCTTATGTGCATATGCTCAAGACTTCGTACAAGGGCTCTTGATTCCAGCTGGAGTCTGCTGGCAGCCGTAGCGCACATAATGATGAAGGGGAATAATGTAGTGTGATACAGGAAGGGAAGGAAGGATATTGCTAACTATGCCAGAGGATGCAACACCAGGATCTCCTGGTTATTTGGCCACGGTTGCTCTCTTGTCTCCCAGATCCCCTCTGGCTGGGACTGTTTGTCCCCGGGAGCAAAGCAGTGGGGCCATGTGGGGGAATTATTGTCTCTGGGCATAGGGACAGGATAAGGTGCTCTTCTGTTTCTCCCGGTTGGGGTAACTGCAGTAATCCCTGTGGGGCATTGCAGATAACTCCAGGTGCTGATTTTGTGCTGATGTTGTATTTTTTACAGTCATTTTTTTCATTCTGCTTCTCCATTCTGCTGTCTTTTTGTGAGTCACTGAGCAGAGATGATAAACGGGAAGGAACCAGGAAAATGTGAAACCTAAAAAAATCCCTGGAAGAGCTCTCAGCCGGATCTACCACCTCATGATTGCACTGCTTGGATTTCTGAATACCTTCTCTGGTATTAAATAAATGACCCCGGATTTTGGGTTGTCTGGTTCAGCTGTTAAATACTGGCACAAGAAAAGGAGGAATCAGAGCTTCTGAAATCAAGAAGTGTGCATAAAAACGCTTTTGTCTCAGCCATTGTGGAACTGAGAGTGACAGTTCAAATAACGGGTGGAAAATGAATCCTGTGAGGAAATTAAGGTTAATTATGCAAATATGTTGGTTTCAGATAGATTGCGCAATCAGTCTTTTTCTGTCTGGCTGATCTGTGGGAAGTCTGATGGAGCATCTGCCATCACCACCAAGTAATTCTTTGTCCTTCATCCCCCTGATTTCTCAGACGTGCCACGACAACTTTGTACTGCAGACTTATTTTAGTCTGGCCTCCTCACTGCTTCTATTACTACACTGAGATGTAACTCGTTCCTGTTCAGAGGCTCCTCCGCCTACGTAATCCAAAGTGTCCCTGTTTCACACTTGGCAGTTCTCCTTTTCTACTCTTTCTCTGCAAATGCTCATTCCAGTTTCTCCTTATGTTTTTTACTAATTACTAGTGGGCTCTGCCTCTCTGCTGAATGGGAATTTTTCTCTACAAGGTGGGAGGAATTATAGAGTCATAGAATCGTAGGATGGCTTGGGTTGGAAGGGACCTCAAAGATCATCTAGATCTCTCTACCCCTCAGCCATGACACAGAAAAGAACTTTGTGAAGCCATCAGCAGTGTGTTTAGCAGTGCTTTCAGACAGTATGTGATAGGATAAAGACATTGGAACTGCAGAAAATGCTTTGAAACTTATTTTAGTTAAGATGCTCTACTGTGGCGCAGATTGCTTGGGCCGTTATGGGGTTTCTGAGAATATGATAGGTGAAAAATTGTCAAGAATAATCTATATCCCTCTGTGGTGGGACAAGGGACAACCAATACCAGATGAAGCAGTAACTGAGGACCTCAGTGGTGCCTTTTGCAGAAATTACAGACATTGCTCAGGATGCCCAGAGATCTCCCATCTCTAGAGACATTTAAGGTCAATCTGGATGGGGATCTGAGTGACCCAATGTAACTATAGGTGTCCATGTTTGCTGCAGGGCAGTTGGACTAGATGACCTTTAAGGGTCCCTTCCAACCTAAAAGATTCCATGATTCTATGACTCTAAGATTCTATAATTCAGTCACCTCTCCCAGTAAGTACAGAATAAACCATAGAAAACCCGACTCTTTCCTGTAATAAAGTCTTTCCTACCCATGGTGGTGACTTCCCAGGAACTGTGGCACTGAGATTTAAGCTAGTGAAACCAATGCTGTGCTATGGAACAATCAGATTGCACTGGTGACTCCAAGACTGGCAGCATCAAATAAGCAGGAGGCCTGGAGATTCACATTCAGTGTGAGAAGGTGGCACAAAATATCACAGCCTAATTCTTAGGACAGCAGGGTGACTTTCCATTGGCAGAGGACAGATGGAGGGAGTGCACTCCATGACTGAGATGAGGAAAGAGTCCTGCCTGAAGCTGCCCCCCAGAAACACTTCTACAGTATAGCTATTATAGTGTTCTGACATGACAACCTCATGTAAGTGACCAGGTGGGCCAATGGACTGATCACGCAAGCACATTAGATGGTAGTAGTGTCCCTACAGATCACACACTTTTTCTACAAAGAGATGCTGGAAGTCTGATTTCACCCAAGCCATGCTGTGCTATGTTATGCAATGTTATGCTATGCTATTCTATTCCATTCCATTCCATCCCATTCCATTCCAGTATTGCTCCAGATCAGAGGAGGCACAAGATTAATTTGTCAGTTCCTTTTATACTTGCAGAGCATCAGAAAGCCTAGTGCAAAGGCATCTGAGGACAGATTAAAGCATGACTTCAGCATGTGCAGTATTTGATATATACTTACTTTACTGGGAATTTATGAGGTTTGAACAGACTTTTGCCTCTTCTTTATTCTGCCTAGTATGATAGAGTTCTACTGAGAAACTACAAACAAATCTGAGACAAACAATGGGAAGGAACAAGTCCCTTAAAGGAACATGTTTATCTCACCCTATCGCCTATATGTATATGTATGCCTATAGTTATTTATTTATGTCATATATATCTACATATACATATACTACATATATGCACGTCTATGTAACTGTACATCTATATGTACATAGCTGTACATACAGATATACACACGTATGCCCATATGTAGACCAAATCCCTCAGTTTTTAAAGGCACTTGTTTCTCTTCATTGCCTCTAAATGATGCCCAGATTGATCAGATTACCTGTAGATGCTTACATGTTATGTCAAGAACCAAACAGGATTAATCCCTTCTAATTCAGTGGGCATGACATGTTATTTTAGTTTTCTATTTTGTAATAGAGTGCACGTCATTACTTTAATGAGTTGCATTCCTGTTGAGTTTTTCTCACTCCATAGCTTTGATATTTATACTTTCCATAGCTTTATTCCTGTTGGAACAGGACTGATTCGTAATATGTATCTTTATAAATACATGACAGTCTATTACAAAACTGGTATATTGTATGGGAGCAAACAGCAATCTGTATTTTTGCAACAGATTATATGTTTTCAAACCTGCCAGCTGCTCTGAAGTGTGCAAACAGTGATACTGAGCTCTTCTGCTTCCTTTGTTTAATGCACATTAGTTACTGTTAGCATAACTATGTTAAGCACTGCAATTAGGTTGGCATGACTTGTCTCACTCATGGCAGTTTATTGCAGAAGCTAATATTTTACCTGCTTCTAGCACGTACATTTTTAGCCAGTTACGCAGATAATGAGTCATGTCTCCCATTGCTCTGATGGCTTATTCTACTTTCCCTAGCCAGGTTTGTTCATGGGCTCTCTCTCCATATTTTGTCTTTGTTTCTTGTCAGTCAAGGGAGACATACTGCTGGTACGGTACCTGTAAGCAATGCATACTGGAGAAATATTATAGGATTCAATTTTCTTAGCTATTAACATCTACATAGGGTCAGAACTCAGGTGATCTCCAGTATGGGAGCTGTATACGTACTTTATCAGAAAGCCATAAGCCTCAGCCAAGATGTACTTCACCTCCTGGTAGAGCTTGTTGGCCCTCTGGGGAAATGTTTGTATTGGAGTCTTGATCCTTCAGTGCAACACACAGAGGGTTTGGAAATCAATAGGGTGCAGCCTGGAAGCAAAAATCCACCACTGAAGGAGGCTGTGGCCAAACCGTCACTGTCCTGCTTTCTCCATAGCTACTCATTTATTTTACATGAGGTGTGGTGTTTGATACTTTTATTTGGTAAACTTGATTTTCTCAGCATGGAATGATCAATAAACTATAACAATAAATTATTCTGGATGTCTGAACGCAGCTGGTCCTTCTTGTTATGTCTACCAACCACGACTCTCTGATTTTGCAATTCCGTGTGAGCTGAACTTTGAAAAATCCAAGATTTGTTTTCCATTACTCTGCTGGCAGCTGTAGCGCACATAATGAGGAGGAGGAATAATGTAGTGTGGTAAAGGAAGGTAAGGAAGGATATTGCTAACTATGCTAGAGGCTGCAGCATCAAGATCTCCCGGTTATTTGGCCATGGTTACTCTCTTGTTTTGTCTTGTCTCTCTCCATTACTTTGAATGAGAAGTATGAAGAAATGAGGAACATGATATAAACAAGAAAGTTTATTCCAGAGGTCTGTCTAAAGCTCACATAATGGGTGCACTGCTACACCTAACCTTTAAAATGAAGCAGGAAACTAAAAAGTTCTGCACAGGGAGGATCTTGACAACAGTAACTCCAACACCGATAATGTGAACACTGAGTAGATTTGTACAGCCTAGGGGCAGTGAAGCTCCCCAGCCCTCACACAGGGGTGAAAATACATATACTCCTGTTTCATATATATACTCAGGTGTCAGAAAATTTGGTTTTCCTGAAGTCTGTAGCAAAAAGTAATCTTGCACACTGCCATTGCATGTGCCTTCATGTAGATTATCATTTTACTAGATGATCTTGCTGGTCTTTTCCAACCATAATGATTCCATGATTCTATGTCTCAGTGTGAGTTTGTCCGATCACAGTGGAGAAAAGGGGAGTCCAGAGAGATTCAGCTATTAAATGCAGAAGTCCAACCAGGTTGAATGGTTTTCCAGAACCCATGGACAGGATCAAAAAGATCTTCATCAACAATATGGGGTGCTCAAACAGTAGCTCAATGGAAACACCTACAGTTTGATCTGGTTGCCTAAACAGAAAAAATATGCCAGGATCTGATACACTCAGTGTCGTCAGAGGCGTCTGTACAGGGAATAGATGCCACAGCACAGGATCTATGAGAGGTTCTGCACTGGCAGCTGGAAGCCAAGCAGCACAACTCAGCCCATCCTGCAGAATTACTCCCACATGTGAATGCCTACTTAAAGATGCCCAAGCAGTGAGCTGAGACCCAGCCCCAGAAGTCACCGAGACTTTCAGAATATGTCATTCACCTCTCTGAAGGCACTGCTGAAAGCATTTGCTACCACCCAAAGACAAAATAATTTCTCAAGTTTAAATTTAAGCACGATTCTTTTGGTTGCAGTGGCAAATGAAAAAACAGGAGGTGGGGACTTTATGCACAGGTACCATTTGGCAGCCAAAAATGGTCCATATCTCAGACAATTTAAAAGATGTAATCTGAGTGCAGGAAGGCAGTGAATAGTACAGGTCCGCCTCTCAGTCACATTCTTAACATTTCAGTTACCCACTCTTTCTAGATTCATTTTTACTTCTTCTATAGGAATAAATGTTTGGCAGGGCCAATATAAGCTCGTCTAGGGACTATGAAAGAATGTGAGCAAAGAAACTCAGGATTCCAGCAACACCAGCTCCATCAGTCATTTCCAGGTCACTAATTCCCTATTTTCTCCTTTGTTTTTTTATGTAGAAGAATTTCAGGGAAGATATTTCCCAGATAGACTTTATTTTTAAAGCTGCAACATTTATATCCGTGCTAAATATTATTCTGGAGAAGCTCCAATGATTTTGCCCCAACCATGGATAGGTCCATGTGGGAGAAGGGTGAAGTCTACGGCTGCAGGGCAGAGTAGTACCACTACAGAGCTCTACCAACACTTGTGCATAAAGGTTTTCCCCCATGTGCAAGACCTGAAATCGAGTCTTCTATCCTGCCAACAGCCTACATCTTCCCTCACCTTCCTGACACCACTCCTTCAATCACTTGGCTGCATACTTGAGTTGCAAACCAGCTGTGCAGTGCCCAAAAAGTCCATCTGGGATGAGCGCTGCCAGAGTAATGCTCAGAGCTTGGTGACCCTTGGAGATGCTCCTGAATAGATGTCACTGTAGATGTCCTCAAAAAGCCTTCCACATCCTCAGGGAAGCAGGTCATGGTGCTGCCGCAAGCTGATGAGAAAGTCACTTTCTTTTAGCATGTCTAGGGCAGGAGAAGGTATCAGAAACACCCTGCTTCAGCATTTCCAGGCCCAAACTCTCAGAATTTCCATTTCAAGGGGAATTTGGAAACTTCTGGGGTTTTGTTGTGATTCAGACTGAAACCACATTTTGAAATGACAAAATTTCCTGTGCACGGGTAGTCCTGTTTTCCAGCTCTCTTTGCTCAAAACCAAAGGCTTCTCTCTCCTCTTTTTTTAATTGTTTTTATACTGTTGAAACTCCCCCAGTCCTCAAAAAATATCTGTCTTAGAGCAGCAGATGAGGAAAATAGTAAAACTGAAAGTTGTTGTACTATCTGTTTCAGCTCTAGGACACAGTGCACAGTAAAATGAAAATAATTCTGTTTTCATTTTATGGATTGGAAACTTCATAAAGCAGTCTCAGTCCCCAGTGCTCCGTATATTCAGGAGACTGAAATAGCTCCTGACAGTTTGAAATGTCAGGGCAGGAGACCTGAGTCTACATGGGTCTATCAAAGAAAGGGGGATATGAGTGGTGCCCCTCATTTTATCCTCTAGAAATATTCTCCTACCTCACTGAGCAAATGTTGGTGCTACTGTTGCTCCCAGAATGGCACTGGAGATGACAGGAGCAAATGTCCATGATGCCACATGGGTGGGACCTGGCTTCCTGTGCTCAGGTGCCCAGGTGCCACTGGAGATGGCCTTGAGGTCCTGCCCTCATTGCTTATGTACAGCCTTCAAAGAAATGTGCCCTGGGTGAGTGATGAGATCTGGTAGGTTAATGAACCATGTGAAAGGGAAGGTGACGCAGCTAATGGAACATTTCTGCAGTGAGCAATGAAGCATGTGGCAGAGATGCCCGAAGACTGTGGACACAGGGAGGGCCAGCTCTGGAGTCACAACAGTCCAATAGCACTGGAGCTGAGCTGCTCAAAGCTGAGAAATTCAGGGACAAGCTGCTATCTTAGCAGGTGAGACAGATTGTATGTGAAGTTTACACCATGATCTTCTTAGTAGAGGACAGTTTATAGAAGAAGTAACCAAGCTGAGTGGTGCAGTTGACACGGTGGAAGGAAGGGATGCCATTCAGAGGGACCTCAACAGGCTTGAAAGGTGGGCCCGGGTAAACCTAATTAGGTCCAACATAGCAAAGTGCAGAGTTTTGCACTTGGGCAGGAGGAATCCCAGGCATCCATACAGACTGGAAGCAGTGGTCCTTGAGAGCAGCCCTGCAGAGATGGACCTGGGGTCTTGATGGATGAAAAACTGAACATGAGCCAACAGTGTGCTCTTGCAGCTCGGAAAGCAAACAGTATTCTGGGCTCTATCAGAAGAGGGGTGGCCAGCAGGGACAGGGAGGTGATGGCCCCCCTGTACTCTGCTCTTGTGAGACCCCATTTGGAATACTGCGTCCAGGTCTGAAGTCCCCAGTACCAGAAAGACAGAGACCTGTTGGAGAGGGTCCAGAGGAGAGCCACAAAGGTGATCAGGGGACTGGAGCACCTCCCATATGAGGACAGGCTGAGGGAGCTGGGCTTGTTCAGCCTGGAGAAAAGAAGGCTGCGAGGTGACCTCACTGTAGCCTTTCAGTACCTAAAGGGAGCCTACAAATAGGAGGGGAATCAACTCTTAGAAAGGATAGATAACTGCAGGACAAGGGGAAATGGTTTTAAGTTGAGGAAGAGAAGATTTGGGTGGATGTCAGGGGGAAATTCTTTACAGAGAGAGTGGTGAGGTGCTGGACAGGCTGCCCAGAGAGGTTGTGGATGCCCCGTCCCTGGAAGTCTTCAAGGCCAGACTGGATGGGCCCTGGGCAGCCTGGTCTAGCATTAAACGGGGAGGTGGCCCTGCATGAGGCAGGGGGCTTGGAGATTCATAATCCTTGAGGTCCCTTCCAACCCTGGCCATTCTGTGATTCTGTGATTCAGTGAAGCAGTGATAGTATGATGATAGGTGTCATGGTATTTTCAGATTGGATTTGGACAGCCTACCTCTGACAAAGAAGCCTTACAAACTAAGGCATTACTAGCAGTGGAAATTTCAGTGGAAAGTGATTCTAGGATTTAATGTTGGAGCAAATAATTTATATCATAAATGACTCAGGAACAAAATAATATAGCATATATTGAACTTTTATACCCACTGAATACATTTTACAATGGAAAAAAAAAATCAATAATATATAAATCTGCAGAAAAGGTTCAGAAGTAGGGCAGAGAATGAAGTTATCCCACTAGTGCATCACAGAAATTTATCTTTGGCGGGTGAAAGTCTTCTGTATATCTGATCCTTGAGCCCAGCTGCCTGATACCTCAGCTCTTGCTCTCAAGGTTCATGATCCAAAACCAAGTAAACAAAAATGTGTAGTAAATTTACATAAGCATGGCCTTCATGTAAACTCAGGATTAGGGAGCTTAGAGATTAGATGCAAGTTATCTCCTTCCTTCTTGTTTTACTTATTTATAGAGATCAGCAGAGCTGCGATGTTCCTCCCATGCTTACTAGCCTTTCTCCTTTCCACTTTCCTCTCTTTGTCTGCTCTTTGCTTTTGCCCTTGGCTGTTTCAGGTGGGTCAGCCAGAGCAGGTTGTCCATTACAATGTCCAGGTGGATTTTGAGTACCTCCAAGGAGGAATCTGGATAATCCATGGATTATCTAAGCCAACCTTGCCTGGGAACCTTCCTGAGGAGGTAATGGATAAATCAACAGCATGTTAACAGCAATGTTGAATGAAAGAGGGTAAGGAACCACAGTCTGTATGTGGGCATGGAGAAATAGGGAGGAACAAAAAGTAGTATGTCACTAGTCTTAAGGACAAACTGATTCCTTACCCATGGACTGGTATTGAGATTGTCCCTCCAGAGCTTTCAGGGACTCATCCCAGAACCATCATTGCAAGGGTGGGCAGCAGAACAGGAAAGCAAATGAGCCAGAGGCCCTACTGGCCTCTTTCTTCCTTTTATTTTCAAAGAAGAGGCTCTGAGTGCAACTGGAAAACCCCTAGAGAAGGAAGTAGGATTAATGCTGGTGGGTATGATAGGATATCTAGGATGTGAAACAGGTCTTATTCCCTGGGACAGTCACTATCAAATAGATAAACCTGATCCCTCCCATAAAGGTGGGTCAACACCTCCTCCAGCTCCCCCAGCTTGAGGAGCTGTACCTCATTCTTGTCATTCTCAGCAATCACCCCCCAAGCTTCCCTGTGGTTTTTGTCCACCTCGCAGCAAGCGCTTGACCATATGTGGCTGGGCTTATTCACTCTGCCCTTGGCAATATAGTTGTTCCCAGGCACAGCACCCACCACGACGTAGGTTGTGTTACAGCCCACCGTCCTCCTCATCATGGTTTGCTGCTCGTAGTTGTTCCAGGCACCACCGTTGAGTTTCTCGTCCTGGGGCACGATGTTGGTGAGGCTGAAGGTTGCCGTCCTGCTGCTGGAGTCAGAGTGATGTCCACTGGGGTTCAGATGGCCACGGTTCAAACCCGTCAGGTTCTTGTAATCCTGGAGGATAGCCTGGCTCTTGCCAATCTGCTCTGAAGTGACACTGTAATATTTTGAGAGTGTCCATTCTCTTTCCATTGTTTTGGGGTAACTCAGGCCCATCAACTTGACAGGTAAAGAAGAAAAAGTGTTAGTACTGGGGATGGGAGTAGTGAGGCAGGTTTTCCTGGAGCAAAAGTCTTTGAGTGCCGAGCACTCATTTTTTGCCATTTCAATGCAATGAAAACATACTTATCCGAGAGAAATCATAAAGCTGTCCCTCCTTGTCAAGAGATTAAAATAAAACAAAGCTCAAAATATGACAGCACTTCATTTGGCTTGTGACCTTTGAGACCCAGCCTGCAGCAGGAGTGTGGGTGGATACATGAGATGTATTTTCTGTTCTCCCGGGTCTGAGAGGTGACTTTAGAGAGACCGGTTCCCTTTCCTTTCATCTCCACATCCCACACCTGCCCAAGGCTCTCCTCAGTTCCTGCTGCCCCTATTAATCGCATCCAACCTTCATCACCTACACCTCATCACACTGTCACCAGTCCTGCTCATTGCTCTATTCAGACCCACTTCCACAAACAGCTCTGTTTTTCATGCCTCTTTTAGTTTAATCTGTCAACACTCTACTGTTTTTCAGGCTTGGAGAAAACAAGAGCACAGGCATCCTCTTTCAAGCTTAGGTCACTTAGGGAGTCCTTACAGGTGGATAGAATGGAAAAAGGATGAAGAGAAGAGCCATGGAACCCACAGTACTCGCAGAGGAGATGAGGAGAACACTCACCTGGGGTTCCACCAGCCAGGTTTTGGGTCTCGTGCCAGATCCAGGTTGGTACAGGTAAGCAGAGTACACGGGAATACGCCTGCTCCTGTCATACAGGGTGGCAAAATAATACTGATTCTTGTAACGCTGGCAGATCCAGGCTGGGCTCTCTGGTTCCAGGGCTTCATTCGGGGGTGTTTCCCGGAAGAAAAACTGAGGGCATGAACTTTCAAAGGATGTCACCACCTCACCATGTCCCAGCCAGAGGCAGCTCAGGGAGATCTGCAGCAGCAGCAGCAGCATCGCAGGGAGGACTTTAAGGGATGAGCTCTCGCTCACCTGGAGATCAAATGCAGACAGACACCAAACTCAGAGAAAGCTCATCAAAACCTACACTCATTTTTGTCCTTGTGAGGCACAGCTGGTAGAGAAGACGACTTTGAAAGATCAAGGAAGGAACAATTCATCTCCTACTGGTTACTGAAAAAACAACAGCAGAATAAGGTTGAACTCTAAAATAGGTTTTGGAATCATAAAATCACAGAATCATTAAGGTTGGAAATGACCACTAAGCTCAACCAGTCCAACCATCAACCCATCCCCACTATGCCCACTAACCATGGCCCTTGATGCCCCATCTGCCCTTTTCTTGAACACCTCCAGGGATGGTGACTCCACCAGTTCCCTGGGCAGCTGTGCCAATACCTCACTGCACTTTCTGATAAGTTCATCCTAATAATCAACCTGAATTGTCCCTGGTGCAACTTCATGCCATTCCCACCCATCCTACCACTGTTACCTGGGAGAAGAGGCTGAACCCCACATAACTACAACCTCCTTTCATTCAGCTGTAGAAAGTGCCTCCTCCACAATGAACAATCCCACTTCCTTTATCCACTCCTCATAGGATGTGCCTAGAGGAGGCAGCAATGGGAGTTTAGTCCCTCTGAAGCGTGATCCAAACCCATTCCAATTCTAATCAGCTCATGCAGATAAGTTTTCTTAGCAAAACAAATGCTACTGCCTGGAAAAACTCTTGGCCAAGCTGGTAACATAAACATTTGCTGCTGCTGGAGGATCCCAGCTGGATCACTGGGGTACCCATAGAGGTCCACTCTGAGCAGACATAAAAACCTGCACTGAGGCATATGGTTGGGTCACCCTTTCCAGCCTACCTATGTTGGCCAAGAGCTCACAGATAGGCAGAGTCCTGAATCTGAACACTTTTGTTTTTTTGTTTTATTTTGGGGGTCTGGAAGACTTCATGCCACTATAGCAGCTTGCTCCTTTCTGCTCCAGGGACTTTTCCACAAGAGAGGAATCCTCAGTTGGATTCACATTCTGTCCCAACAGCTTGGATGCTGAGCTCAGCATTAGTCTTGATTTAGAGGGAAAATCGCAGTGGTGCTAAGATTGCCACATGTCTCTTGCCTCATTGAAGATCACACAGAAATGCACTTTTCTCTAACTTATCTGTGCTCACAGCAGAATTTAAATCAGACACATGATCCCTAATGGTCCATCTTGGAATTCTGGCACTCAGACAGCTGCCACTGGGCAACGTGTGTTCTTCTTGCATTTTTAGGGCATCCAACCCCAAATGAGAAGCCTACAGAGACACATGGATGGAAGAAGGGATTGAGCAGATGGAAGCAGCAAGCACAAGGGATGATTCCTCTATGTCACTGGCAGCTGCTATAGCAATACAGATAGTCGTGGAATCATATAATCATTAAGATTGGGAAAGACCTCTAAGATCATCTAGTCCTATCAATCACCTACCACCAATATTGACCACTAAACCACGTCTCTAAGTACCACATCTCCACATTTCTTGAACACCTCCAGGCATGGTGACTCCACCACCTCCCTGGGCAGACTATGCCAATACCCAAGCACTCTTCTGGAGAAAAATATTGATGTGTTGATATATACTGATATATAATGATATAGCTCTTCCCATGAATGTACAGAATTTCTACTCATCCATGTCTTCAGCTTTACATGAAGTTCATTACACATCATACAGTTCTTTTTCATGTACAGGGAAAGGAGCGAACACAAGATTTTCTATTTCTGGTCCAGAAATATATTGTATTTCATCTTTCTCAGGTGTTGACATGATTGTCAGCAGTCAGCAAGATCTTTCTGTTTGGAGAAAACTGTTCCTAATTTCATTGTGGTGCAGGATGCTTTATCTTCTTTCAGCTGCACTTCAGGCTTTGGGATAGCAGTGATATTTCCGTTTTCATTGCTAGATGTTCAAATGAGTGATTTTCAAATAATTAGCATATGAAACCAGGCTGGTAGGAAAAGCAGCTGGAAGAATTCACAGGAAAGGAAGGCATTATGGCCTCTAAAACACAAACCCCACATTTGTCTGGGGAGGTGTCTGAGCTGAGGACTGCTCTTGGCTTGGAAAATCTCCTTGCACATTGCCCTTTTGTATTCTTTTCCTGCCCCTCATGTATTAATTCCCATTGCATTTGGAACATTGAGACAGAGATATCCTTTATATAACGCATTACATAAAACCATAGAATCAAAGAATCAGAGAATAGCTTGGGTTGGAAGGGTCTTTAAAAATCATCCAGTTCCACTTCCCCTGCTGTGGGCAGTTACCAACCATCAGGCCCTTTATCTCTTTACCAGTGTTGGATCAGGAACATGATGAGAAGCAAGCTGAAAACTGAGAAGAAAAAAACCACAAGAGGTGGTTCTGTCGTGCCCTGGAGAGCTGAACCACCTCAAGCAGAAAAGTTCCTTTTTTTTGCACCACCCCCTCCATAAGCTTAATACATACACATAATTTCATTTCAGATACGCAGAAACCAACCTACCGTGTGAAAGAGAAGCACATAAATAAGTTTATTCACGTGATGCTGCTTGCAGGCTCAAAACTGTAGAGGATTTTCAAACGCCCCAGCTACAATCTGAAGTTGTGACTGTGGGTGATTTATATATGGTCTCCAGGCAGGGAAAGTTGGCCGTAATACTTTTTTATTGGATTTCTCAACCAGGAGTTCAAGTTGGGTTGTCAAGGGGTGGAGCCAGGATCTGTGTTGAAAATGTTTTTTTCCAGAGGTGCTTTGCAAGGTCATGGGTAGAGAAAGCTCCCTCCGTTATTCAAGAGTTTGGTGTGAATTTTCCAGGTGATTTGCCAGCTGAAATTCACAGGTTCGTTATGCAAGGTGTTTTATGGCGTTTCTGATTAACCTTGAACCAAGTCTTTGCTATGGCTGTAAGCCAAATTCTATTCATGGGCCAAAATAATATCTTAAATATACCTTATCCTGAAGTTGCATACGAAATAGGGTACAAACTCCAAGTCTACTCCCAGCTGCTTGGTACAGGCTGTGATTGGCCGGCAGCGATGCAAAGATAAATTATGTTGCCAGATAAGGCATCAAGGAGTACCTGTCTGCTCCAGCCACCCAAAACCTTCAGTGCATCCAAGTGCAACCTTGGTCCAGCCAGCATCACTGAGATAATGTTAATGTTATGCTGCAGTCTCAATGGATATGAGTGACTTAGCTGAAAGGATGCACCTTGTTCAACCCAGTTTGTGCTGTTTTTATTCCAGTGCACAAAATACCCTTGGAACTTGTGAAAATTCATAGGACGCAGATGATAAACCCCTCTTTGGGAACAAACTAATAGCAGCAATAATAAATGATACGGCGATGATGATAATATGACGGTGGTCATCATCAAGTTGAATAATTAAAAAGACAAATGGAATATGTTTTCCTACAGTTCAACATCTCAGTTCACCATTAGTCCTTTTGCGCATCAGTGCCCAAGGCTTCTTCTGGGAAGCAGTTTCCCCAAAGTATTCCAGATCAGGTCCAACATTTTTCCAGGTGAGCAGGTGAGTAGCAGAGGCAACACCACGTCAAAGTATCCCACTAGGCTTTGATGCCTTTTCTAGACAGGTGACACAGTACCAATGCAGCTGAGTGCTGCACCTCTAACAGGATCTAGGGGACCGGAGTCTCTTTGGAGACACTCAAGGTCAGGATGGTTGAGGCTCTGAGCAACCTGATGTAGCTGTATGTGTCCCTATTCATTGCAGGCGAGTTGGACCAAATGACCTTTAGGGGTACCTTCCTACTCAAACGATTCTACAGTGCTATTCTATGATTCTGTGAGTGCTGGTTCAGAGGGCTGGCTTATCTCCATTGGGAACGATGTTTCTTCTTTGGAGTTTTTGTCTAAACATCGCCAAAAATGATTTTTTTTTCCTGGACTCCACCTGATTTTGTGATTTTCTCAAAGAATAGTTCATATGGTGACAAGTTTCCAGCTTCCTCCAGTCTCTGCTGCCTCTAAGTACCTTTCCCATGTTCTCCACATCTTTACTTCCATATGCTTACACTTCTTTTCCAAGTCATTCCTTCTCCCCTTGCCCTCTGTAATACAAAATGCTAAAGCTCTGAAAGGTATGTGCACACAGAAAATCTAGTTTCCTCCTACAGGGATGATTAGATCTCAGTAATTGCAGCACACCCTTTGCCTGCTGTATTTATTCCAAAGATTAAGGAAATGCTTTGAAATCATAGAATCATTAAGGTTGGAAAGACCACTAAGATCATATAGTCCAACCATTAACCCATCAAATTTGGGAGTCAATGGAGAAAGGAGCAAGGACTTACCTTGAAGCTGTGTCTCAGAAGCATCAGCTGAACTGTCAGTTCATTTTTCCCCCTTGAGAAATGGACGTACATTCAAAGCCCTGCTGCAATACACACCTGCACCAATATAAATCTGCACCTTTTAATAACAAACAAAAAAATACATAAAAAAGAGAGATTTATGTTGTTGTTACTCTGGGGAGATTTGCTCACATCTTCCTAGAAATGGGGGGCAACGATTGCTATTTGCTATTTCCTCAGAATTTCTCCCAGGTTTACTAGAGAGCACCACATGTCAGAAACAGATCGGAATTAGATAGCTGAGCCTGCTGATTTCTCTTTCTACTTCCTCATTTCCCATGGGGTGCATGGAGTTTCTATTCCCAGCAGACAGCCTCGGTGGCATTAGGCAGTACATCCTGTCTCTGAGTACACACAGATGTTCACGGGCTGCTCTTCTACAGCATCTCAAAATACAGTTAATAGAGTACACATTTTCCTTCACCTAATTGTAATGGTTTTGTAATAGCACGTTGATGGCATTCTATATATATTTTATTTATTTCTATTTTCTAGATATAGGAGAACAATTTTTAAATTGCATCTCAGGTCCTCTCCTATGTCTGCACCAACACACAAACTATGGGCACTCTCTTTTTCTATGTGGTGCTTATTAACTCCAAAGCCCACGCTCATGAAATAGCTGATATCCAGATTGCCCCTTCCAGGGAATGAGCACACAGAGGATTGCAAACCTCTCCATCTGCTGCTTTACAATCACTGATGAGTCCATGTCCAAACAGCATCCCAGTGTGCATACAGGATGCTTGGTGGAGACAGGGTTTCTTTTATTATAGTGGATAAAGGGTTTGGAGGGATTACTCTCATCTGATTTTCAAGGGAATGAAAACAGTTCACTCCCATGGTCTCTTGAAGGAAAGCTGTAGGAGAGATGCTGTTTTCCCACATCACAAGTGGGTTCAAAAAGGCATTAAACATTGTTAATGATGATGATAACCAGTATCCACCTGTTGTAACTATGATGTATTAGAGTTTGAGACCTGGACCAGAAACATACTAGACAAAAGTCAGGAAGTCTAATGTTGTGTTATAGCCCCTGGAAGTGTATCTTTACAGAACCACAGAATGGCTGAGGTTGGAAAGAACCTCTGGGTCTACTTGGTCAGCCTCAGGCAGGGCATCCAGAGCAAGGTGCACCCTTGAGATACTGGAGCAAAGGGATTCTAGGTCTCAAGTTGAGAACAGCATTTAATGGACATTTCTGAATAAGAATAGCAAGATGCTGAGCTTGGTGTCCCAGCAGTACTCAGATTGTACTTCTTGTCCCAGCAGTACCCAGACTGGGCTTCTGCTTTTAACTAAATGAAGTGGGAGGCTATTATTAGAGTCATGCTGCTCACAAGAAGTCATTGCATACAGAGAAACAAAGAACCAAACTGTGTTGGTTCTTTTTTTTTTTTCTGTGTATTTGGTTTGGGTTTTCTTCAAAAAGGACTTATGATATCCACAGCTAAACAGAAGAAAGCAAAGCAGGTATCAGCTAAGGTACTGAGTACTGCAACCAGGACCCAGGTGTGATATCAAAAACGCTGTGCAAACATAGCTGAAGTTTTCAAAAGGCCTGATGGTGAAATCCCACACAGAGCAATCAGCAGCAAGTCTTGGATGACAACAAGTTTTCCCACGTAGTTGGCATCAGCAACAGCTAATAAAGATCAGCTTTAGGGGCAGACCAATGTAGAATTCTTATGTGGGCAGTCTACACTTGGAAGAGGAGGAAAGTGAGTCCAGCTTAGCTATGAATGAGTGACCTATGGGAATGAAACTGGACCCTTCCACAGTATGGAAGTATGGCCTTGCCCCTAGCTTTAATTAATCTGAAAAAATCCTTATATATATATATATATATAAAGAAATAAAATGTGCCGTGCCTAAAATATAGACAACAGTCAAGGACTACTGCAAGAATGAGTTGGGGAAATAATGAGAAGAAGCCATGAACCCCATGCTCAACTCTCAAAGACTGTTAGGTCGTGATTTTTCGTTTTATTGATTTTTATAAAAATGGAGTTCTCCTGCTTCATTGCTGGCACCATTCTGTCTTTCAAGTCAGTGTAAGCAAAGGCTGCACAGTGAAGGAGCTGTGCATTTTCTGGGTGGAGAGGAGCTGTGAGTAATGTTGAACATCCCTCTACTGTAGGCCAGCTCCCATGTGATCTGCCTTGCAAGACAAATCTTCATTTCTTCAACTGCTAAAGCTCAGAGATGGAAGAATCCTACTGAATCCTCCAATCTTCTCTGTGTCATGTGGGAGTTCAAATGTTTGTAGTGACAGATTTCCAATAATCCTGCGTTGTAGTAGAAAAGAAACAGCAAGGTGTATTCAAGTCCAACCCTGTCATCTCCATAGGAATTTTCTCCTAACAAATGTTAGACTGCTGCCGTAGCAGTCCAAATGAGGAGAGGTATGCCTCTTGTGGCTGCAGGGCAGGAAGGAGAGGATTTGAAATCAGCAGAATCAGAGGAGGGTACTATTTCCACTGCAAAAGGATAGATGCTACCAAAGTCTTTTTTACATTTTTATCTCCATGAAAGAAGCAAATGAAGAGCCACAGAGCTGCAGTGTAGATCTTAAGGAAGGAATAAATCACAGCTGCAGAACCCAGATGGGCACAGGAAAACAAAATGCAAGGAAGATGGATCGATGGCTGGACTAGAGGATCTTAGTGGTCATTTCCAGCCTTAATGATTCTATGATTCTATGAAACGTGGTTCACATATATGATACATGCTGTTCTGGACTGTTCTCCTTAGTGAGCAGCAAAGACGAGAGCCTCAGGTGAGGGTCCTCAAAGGTTTGAGGTGCCCAGAGGAGACAATTTGGCTTCTCCTCAACAATGTCCCAAAAGTGTCTCAAATCAGCTCTGTAGTGCAATCTCCATTAAGGAGCACAGCTCATGCAGATAACACAACTCTTGTCCAGGGCCATGCAAGAAGTGTCACGTTTATGGAGAAAAGTGGGCAGAGAGATAAGGATGCAAGAGATATGAGGTTGCCTAATCCAGCACTAGAACGAATGCCATATTTATAAACTACTGGCCTTGAGCTATTTTCCTAGGACTGTTCCTGCATTTTGGAGAGAAACGTGTCCCTGTAAGGATCAAGTAGTATTTTTAATGTATTACAATTTAGCAGGAAAAGCTTGCACATTGGGCTACCCAGATTTGGATTACTTGAGGTTACTTTAGGTGTACGAACTCGACCAGACTGTGTGCCATGGTCTGTGTGCATGCACAGCAGGCACAGCTCAGTGGCAGTGGGGTCTCATCTCTGTCACCGTTCACTTTGCTACAAATACTCATCAGCGGAGAGCTGGCAGATTTGCCTGTGGTTACTTTCACTCTTTCAGTTTTTTTCAGCTGTGGAGACCAAAAATCGATCAGTTGTTTTCATTTTCTGATTGCTGAGCAGCAGCACGGATTCTGCAGGGGACAGCTAAGCAGTCACCAAACTCCCCTGCTACAGATGCTCACCAGTTGGGTGCTGCTGGATAAAGAGATGGAAACAAGAAGAAGGCTGTTTGCCTGGGAGCAGAGGTAAAACACAGACTGCAAAAGTGATGCTGCAATATTGATGTAGATGGAAAACAGGAATGCTCCTATCTATTTAATGTCACATAGAAACGTTAAAATAATCTTACATGAAACAGTGATATTCATCTTCAAAATATCTCCATACGAAAGATCTATCCTTATATGAAAACTAGCTGAGAACAGCTATGTCTTAATATCTTTTGCAGACAAGAAATGGTTGCTGAAGCAATCTCATCTACGTCAGACCTATGGGATTCCCCATGGAAAAAATTGGTTTGCTCAAAGTTCAAGAAACTCAGCTTTATGACTCAGGGTGAGGAAGGCTGTCCCCCTGCTGATTTTGTGGTTCTGCATTAAGAAAGGCAAACAATGAATGGATGGGGAAATCCTCCAACACATTGGAGTCAGCAGGCTTGGGGCCCTGCTTCTTCCCGCTGTCTCCTTGCGTGGCCCAGGTCATAAAAAATAGCACAAGAAGAGAAGAGTAGACAGATCTGGGATCTATCATCTTCTGAGCCTCAGGAAAATCCTTTCTTCCATCTCTCCATATTGTTTCTCCCTCAAAGGACTTGCCTCATTCGGTTTCCCAGCACAGCGGCTTCAATCTGCCCAAAATAGCTAACCACAGCCTTCACTACAGCCTGTCAAGGTGATTAAAATTCAACAGCTGTCAAGTTTATCAAGCTTCAGGGAGCAAATGCCCTCACTTCCCTTCCAGCTAGGAGACTGTTCTGTTCCCCACTCCAGGCTTTGTTCACCTTTACGGGCAGCAGGTCACTCACCTCCAGCAAGGCAGGAGCTTATCCAGGGAAAAGTTGTGCTCTGGTTTCATGAACAGGTTGGTCCTTTTAGAAACTAAACCACGCTGTGGTTCCTTACAGATGCGTTTTTAAGAGGCCAAAATAATCCTTTACTTATTAGAGTCTAGAATGTAATGAATGCTTAATACAGTCTGTTTATTAAACCTTTGAGTTGTCCTTCTGGAAGACGTTATGTTTTAGGGCCCAGATTTTAACATGTAGGTGGACTCCCAAGTCCTGCTGCCATGCAGCTGGATTGAAGCTGCTCTGACATATGCCACCAAGAGCCCTGGGGCACACACCTCTTAGGAGAGGCCGAGGGATTCAGGCTTGAGGGTGAAAGGTGGAAGAGGGAGCAGGTGAAAAAGGGAAGGCTGACGGGCAGCACAACAGCTGCCTACAGCTACTTGAAAAGGCAGCTGCAAAGTTAATGATGTCAAACTCCTTCGGGTAGAGCGAGACACTGCACCAAGGGGCAGCTCCCACTTGGGAGGTGCAGGATGAACAGCAGCATAAAAAAAAAAAAAGCCTCTAGGAAGGTACTACAGCACTGGAACAGGTTGTTGGGAAGTGATTAATGATGAAATGCAGAGGTGACTCAAGGCTCGTCCTGGATGAAACCATGGCTAAGCCAGTCTAGAGCTGATAATATTCAAGCACAAGGTTGAATTAGAGACCTTCAGCTAACGTTTCCAACTAACATCTCTGTGATCCTGTGGTAGACATAGCTATCATTTGCTCCTACCCTTCCCCATCCTGACACACACATCTGGAAAATTATAGCAATGCAGCAGATGGCCAAATTCCCTGCTCTTGTATCTTCAGGTCTTTCTACAGCCCAAAGCCCATAAATACAGAACTAAATAGACACAACATACCTCAAAGAGCCAAGAGGAGGGCACATTTCCAGATACGGTGTTGAGAGTCCCCTGGGGGACAGATGAGGCTCCATCAGCTCATTTCCTCCCCTGAGAGAATGATGATATCCCACAATCACTGCAGCCACTCAGTTCCTCTGGTAATCCTGCAAAATCACCTCCCCATGAGAACTGTGCTTCCATTTCCTGGGAGCCCCAGCTTTGTCCTCTGTGCCATACACAAACTGCGTTACTGCTCATTAATTATGCCGAGGATAATTAGCAGTTGCATCAATGAGATTTCCAGTTTGGTGGCTGGCTCACTCCATATGGAAATTAGGTTGTTGGTTGTGATCAAGCTCCAGAGGAAGAGGTTCATTACTAATTAGAAAGAGCAGTCCTTTGCTCAGGGGTTGTGCCTTGGGTTGCTTCTGCTGGACTTGGGATACTCCATGGATGTGGCACAGCAAGAAGAGCCAGCTGTCCACGGTGGGCAGACCTGATCTTCACTTCACCTCTGAAGATGTCAGCTCTAGTTGCTCACTGCTCTCTGCCTCGAGGCACAAAGGATGTGATAATGCTGCATGGTATGAGGGTGGCAGATCCTGCCACAGCACCAGCATCATCTTCTGTTAAGAGATGGGAGCAGTGATCTGAAAAAAAGCCCTTGGAGATGCTGAAGCTGCCAAGTGAGATCTTGTTTCTGATCTTAATTATGTGTTCTGTCATTATACATTTTTGTGACTTTCTTGCCATTACTCAAAATCCAGACTTCTAAATAAACAGGTCCTTCATTCATAAATGTTGCTCAGTGCTCACATCCGTTGATTCCTATTTTTTTAACACTTAACTTATGGGAAGCTGATAAAACCAGTGGGCAGTAAGTGCTAAAATGCAATAGGAGGTTGGTTTGAGGACTTCATTCAATGCACTTATCAAGTTTAAGATAGGACCCACATTTAACACAGAGCGAGCAAGCAGCCCATGCTATTCCCATCTGGGGCATGGTGGTTTAGTTACAGTACACAGGGAGCATGAGCTCACTTCAGGTAGGTATCTCTGGTAGGAGGTCAGCATAAGACTCCTTCATTTTGACTGCCTGTGACATCAGTTGTTGATGTTTTCCAGCTTTCCTGGTTTGTGACTACAACGAAGTTTGTGACTAGATTTCATATTCACAAAATCTGGATTTGAATCACTACTGGCTGCTGCTTAAAATTTGAGCCTAGGATATAATCTGAGGACCAGTGGGAAGACAGAGTTCAGACAGAGTGCAGGGAGGCTCAGTGCTGCATCACAATGTATGGATGAAGAAAGTAGATAT
Organism: Perdix hodgsoniae; assembly: GCA_035772895.1. Taxonomy (NCBI): domain Eukaryota; kingdom Metazoa; phylum Chordata; class Aves; order Galliformes; family Phasianidae; genus Perdix; species Perdix hodgsoniae. The sequence continues at coordinate 247,731 of JAPSGF010000134.1, forward strand.
AGCTCAATCCTCACCAGGAACATTCCTCAATCGCACTTAATTCACAACAAACTGGCCCTCAACGCCAAGCTAAGAGAGGCAAACAATTGCAACAACCATCACAACAGCTCACCCTGACAAAATAGCAGACTCCCAGATTTGCTTCCAGACTTCTGCTGATTGCTGGACAGAATTTGTCTGGCTGTAGAGCTAGTCTTCATCATTGCCTGTAGAGTCAATAAAAGATTAATGCATGTTTCCTGAGCACAGCTCATAGAATTGTAGAATCATCTGAGTTGGAAGGGACCTTTAAAGGTCATCTAGCCCAACTCTCCTGCCATGGTCAATGTGGACACCCACAGCTCAGTCAGAATGCTTAGAGCCCCATCCAGCCTGACCTTGGGTATCTCCAGCTCATACCAAGCAGGTGGAACTGTACTATGAAAATACTTATTCCTCTCTGATGTCTCCAAGGAAATAGCATGACAAGCTCTAATTTACACCTCTAAGGTTACATGAGATGAGCCTCATCTTTATATATGTGACACCTATTTTTTATTACTTACCTAGCCAAAGCATAATAAAATATACAAAAGTTACCCTTTGCCAAAGTTGCTTCCTTATGGACAGACCTCAATGCAAACAGCCCCTCCTCATTAATTCTTATGACATTGGCATGTCAATACAACAGGAATTTCAGAGGAACCAGGAAACAGGAAAGTTTGCAACACTGCAGGAGAACCTGCTGCACTCACAGCAAGTCACCTGTGTCATAAGTCACAAGGATGTGACTTGAGAACAAAACAGGAAAATAATCTGTGTAGCAAAGAGGGAAGGATGCATGTTGTGCAACTTCAAGTTGAATATCAGGAAAAATTTATTCTCAGAATGAGTGGTCAAGCACTGGAACAGGTTGCCCAGGAAGGTGGAAGAGTTGCCATCCCTGGAAGAATTCAAGAAATGTGGAGATGTGGCACTGAGGGATATGTTTAGTGGGCATGGTGGGGTGGGTTGATGGTTGGACTAAATGATCTTATTGGTCTTTCCAACCTCAGCGATTCATGATTCGATGCTGTTCAGTCTTCATCTTCCTAGATCTAACTGTTTGATGTGGTTTGAGAAGCCTGTCGAGATTTGTTTTTCTTAGTTCTTGGCATTGTTGGCTGAGTTTAGAGTAGTGCTCTGCAGGTTACTCAAGTCCAAAATTGTTGTTAGCACCGGAAAATCACCCAGCATGCAGGAGGGTCCATGACTGTCTAGCTATGGGCTGGATACAAATTTGTGGAGCTTGGGAAGTGAAGTCAGGAGCTGTTTGTGCAAGTGACTCGTGCTGCTGCTCTGAGTTAGGCCTGCTGCTGGGTCACGAGCATAGTGAGTCAAGAGCCAGCTAATGCTTGCTCGTGGCTGACTTTGCCATTGTGATGCAGCCTTGCCTCGTAACACTCCCCTTTTTGACTCCATGGATGTAGAACTCAATGTTTATTTTCATTTTATGCATGCACAGAACAAGTTTACTATAAATACAAACCTGTGTCCATAATAGGCAAGCGGGGAAATTTGAAATGGGTATTTCCAAGAGTATGTCAACAAGGTATGGTGAGTCACAAACTGCGGTAAGACAAACTCAGCATTTCCTTTGTTTTGTGGGTTTCTGCATTGACACAGCCTTGAAAGTGTTACACATGGGCAGCACCCATCTTTGCAAGTAGGAGAAAGGAATGGGTCTGCAGGTCTGATTTGACCAGGATGAGAAAATGAGCCAGAACACCAAGCAAATTCCTCAGTGGTGAATGAAGATTTTCCCCAGACATGAGCCCAGCAGGAAAATACATAAACCTGCAGGCAGCCAGACCAGACTTTACCTCAGCTGGTTCTCTGATGACTCTTCTGAGATGAAGCTGTTTCCCTAAAACAAAATCCACAGCAAGGACAGTGCCGTAGCACTCACAGTCATAGCATTCAACTTCCAACCCACCAGATGGGTCTAACAAGAGAATGTATGCTATTGAAAAGCAGAAGTGTTTGCTGACAACTGGAAGGAAACCAGCTCAGCAAAACTGTGCTATAGAAGTTGCATCTAAAATCCAGACTGGCTGCCAGGAGGCAGATCTGTTCCATAATCACAGAATCATAGAATCACTAAGGTTAGAATGACCACTAAGATCATCCAGCCCTATCACCAACCCATCCCTACCATGCCCACTAACCATTTCCCTCAGTGCCACAGTTGCCCTTTTCTTGAACACCTCCAGGGATGGTGACTTTACCACTTCCCTGAGTAGCCTGTTCCAACACTTCAACTTGAGGGTAATAAACTTGTGGGTATTGTTTTAGGCATTTCTGCATCTTTAGCCTTTGGAGTTGAACCATACCTTGTTGCCCTCTCTGGATCTCAGGATCACCGTAGTAGTAAAACACGGATTCACCAGCTTGAGTATACAGTATTGCATTCAGGCAAAGGGAAAAAAATGCCACCACCAGTGTCTGGGATTGATAAACCCTGTATCAGAAGTCCCCAGCCTCACAGAGGAGGTATTGGAAGCAAAACGATGGGCTTGTTTGAATTGCACAATGTCAGCACTTGTAGACACTGTGAATTCTGTGATGCAAATGGCTTGGAGCAGCTTGATTTAACACTGATGTCAGATGCTGTGATAGAATTTTGGATTGTTCGGATCTCCCTTTAACCTCAGACTTACCATGATAACTGTTTTTCTTCTTGCCTTGGCTTTGTAAGACATGAAGTGTAGTTTCAGCGTATGGATGCTGACCCCACAAGAACAACAAAAGAGGATGCTGATGTTGAATTTACCAACTACATCTCTTTTTTCCCCTCCTCTTTATATTCACTCATTTATTCATCAATTCCTTATCTGTTTGCAAAGACTTCTGTATAATAAAATTATTCATGGCCACAGAGTGCTATATAGCACCCAATTGAGGTAGGATGGAAGGAGTCAGCATGTCAAGTTCAATCTCGAATGGACTTGAATAAGGGCATTATGATAAAGTCTTATCGAGAACACGACCAAAATACAGGAAAATGCAGGTAAATCTGGAACAGTGAGAAAATACCTGCTTTAGAGCTCAGCTTTGATGGCTTGGTTCTTGTTTTTAAGATAGCCGCAGGCCTAAATCACAGGAATCATCACCAAATGAACTGCCTGACACTGTTTGGTTTTCTTGGTGGTAAGGTGGATTTCTGATAAACGCAGAGCTGTTACCGTCAGCCCCCAAAGTGCATCCTGGGAGGTATGCCACAGGAAACACAATACCGAATGTGACTTGTCCTTTCTGTACCATTTTTATACTGGCTCCTAAGTCTTCCCCACGGACACTGATGGATGCATTACTGGGAAAACATGTTGGGGGGAGTGGCACAAACTTGTCATCAAAATCCACGCATTTGTTTAAGACAAACCTTTCAAAACATAATTCTACCAAGGATTAAAACAGGTAACACCCCTCTTTATTGTAACCTAGGGCAACAGCTCAGCCCAATTTATTCCATTACAGAGCTGATTTCTCCTGAACATCACTGGTGCCCTACAGCTATTTGGATATTATTTGTCAGTGCTTACAACATGAAGTCTTATGTTCATACAAGATTCTTTATCTGTGTGTCATGCTCTATGTTGAACTTTTATTTTGCTCTTGGAAACCACTCTAACATTCAGAAGAGCTAATGGAGGAATGGACTTAATGATATTACTTACTCTCAATCTGCTCCTTCATGCTTTGAATTACATTGTCATCCAGCATCCATTCAGGCAGCTCATCTAAGTAGCCTTTAAAAGGCTGTATGTTGTTTATTCTCAGTTATCCAAACAAACTGGCCTGCAGGAACAATTTGTCCCCAGAGATAAGAAAAGAACATTTATGAATGGTGGGTAAAAACTGATAGCTTTTTTCTTTCTCCATCAATTACAAATTAACCTCCAGGTAGAAGATTATTTTCCATGCAAGTTACAAACACTGCAATCAGGAATTTAGGTTTCATTAAGGCTATAAGGCTGGATATCATTATGGATAAGATCAGGGGGAAAGGCAATATAGAGGTTACTACCTTATCTGCCTTCTGCCCAGTGATGCTTAAGGAAATACACACACAGACTCCAGGCTTCCTTGTTTACTGACATTGCTCAACAGTCCAGGAAACGGACCTGATGACCAAAGGTAGGACTCAATGATCCTTATGGTTTCCTTCCAACTTGGGATATCCAATGATTATAGTCAAAGTCATCTTGGAAGCCCAGCCATCCCACCATCCCAACTACAAAGCTGCTGGACCATCAACCAGCTGTATCAGCAACCAAATGGGGGAATTGGAATTTACTTTTTTTTAAAAAAAAAAAAAAGAAAAAAAAAAAAAAAAAAAAAGAAAGCAACTATTTTTAACAGTGTATTTCACTCCATCCCATCCAGGGCACTCTGAGGATGTCAGCAGGGAGGACGACATCCTGCCCTGTGCATGCTCTGCATGATGCTCAGACTGCACCACAGAAGGGGCTTTCCCCGCGAAGTGTGGTTTCTTTACCCTGCATTGTAAGAGGGAAAGCAAGACTGGGAGGTTTTTTGGTCATCCTTTTAGGAGAAGCAAAGCTGTCCTGCTCAGTGTCAGCAGCCCTGGTGCAGGAAGTGGGCTGTTTGCAGTGTGTGCTAGATCTGTGCTATCGCGTGTAGGAAGCAGTACAGCACTTCCCTGTACACAGCACTTACCAACACCGCAGCACCTCGGTTTCAAGTTGGGGACCAGCAAACTCGGCAGTTTGAAACCTCACCCCAAAGCTGAAAAGTTCTTTATCTTTGAACTGAGCTAGAGAAGTCGGTGAGAGATGAACTGTAACTGGGGTTTCGCTGGCAAAACACAATGGTGTTTGCTGAATTGCAAACACAGGGGAAATGCTTTATGAGAAATATCAGACCTGGTTCTCCTTTGATATGACTCCATTCTTCTGAAGAGCAGCCTCTTTATAGTTGCAGACTCCTAAATCCTCTGCCTTGGCCTCCCTACCTGGATATGACCAACACAAAGCACTGAGAGCTTCTGAATGAACCAAAGACCATAGTAGTTGGACCTGGGAAGGACTCTTAGCCCATCACCAGCCTTCATAAATATTCAGCATAGAGTACGCCATTCCTGGCAGCTGCATGGCCCATCTCCTCATAACAATTTACTTAGTGTATATTTTACTTTACTTTACCCACTGCATGTCTGGGCAATGCACGCCTACCTGCATGACCTAACTGCATTGGCTGTCCTTACTACTGGTATTTTTTCCTACTGTAAATACTAAATATGCCTGCTGTGACAATTGCTGAAAAGTTGATTTAATGCTCAGTGCATCAACAAGTTGGATAGCTGGAAAAACTTATCTGAAAGGGTGGTTGAGTACTGGCACAGGCTGCCCAGGGAGTTGGAGGAGCCACCATCCTTGGAGGTATTCAAGAAATGTGGAGATGTGACACTGAGGGACGTGGTTAGTGGGCATGGCGGGGATGAGTTGATACTTGAATTGGATGATTTTAGAGATATTTCCAACATTAATGATTCCATGATTCTATGATTCTAACTCATAAAAGACTAGTTAGTCATTTTTCCTGTGCCACAAGATGCAATTCCAGACAACTACAGAGTTATATAATTGAAAATATATCATAGAATCATAGAATGGCCTGGGTTGAAAAGGACCACAACGATCATCTAGTTTCAACCCCCTGCCATGTGCAGGGTCACCAACCACCAGACCAGGCTGCCCAGAGCCACACGCAGCCAGGCCTTGAATGCCTCCAGGGATGGAGCATTCACAACCTCCTTGGGCAGCTTGATCCAGCACGTCACTACTTGAAATATATTTCACCATTGAAAATACATTGTATATGAGACAGGAAACAGGGGAAATAATATACACATGCCCTCTTTCTTTTAGGTCCCAGGCACTGTTCTTTCTCTTCACCAATAATTTATTAATCATTATTCTTTAAAAAGTGTACTCTTTGGAAGAGCTTTGCAACTCAGATTTGCAGTTGCTTGTAGCTGAATACAAGTTAGCCTGTGTGCTTAACTTCTTTCTCAATTTTAAATAAATGATAATGAGATCACAAGAACAGAGCGCCCCAAAGTGAAGGAAAGGAGAATCATTACAGATCATTACAGACAGAGCAAATCTCAAATTCTTCATTGACCTCAGCCTCAGGAGGTGGCATACAGAAAGTAGAAACTAGGTCAGCTTCAAGAATATGAGCCTCAGAGAATACATGGAGCATGCGGAGACTAAATCAGAATGCCCAAATAAGAAAACTAAACAGATCTGGGGCAATGGCAAATCCCTTCTTACGTGCACTGACCGTCCTAACGTGACCAGGAGGAACTTTAACCTGCTGAAAAGTGCAGAGGGATGTTACTGATGGGTGACACCACAAAGCTGAAATAATCCAGAAGCAGCAGATGCCTTCAGATTGCCTGGGTCCCAGGGAATTTTCTGGGATGTCTAAAAATAAACCCTAGAAGTTATGTTGAGGATGCTCTCAGGTAAAGAAAAGGAAAAAGTCATTATCTCTTAAGAAAGCCATAGACAAGGCCTTCAAAAAGGAGCTTTTAGAGAAGAAAGGCGTAGATGATATTAATGAAGACTGTGTGCCAAAGACACAGACATTAGGAGAGAAAGCTTGCCTCCAGTACACAGGGAGAGCTCAGGAGTTATGTTTAGACCCACACATATTTCTCCCCCTTATGTGAAGCTATTGAACGATGAGAATGATGAAAGAGTGGATTAAATGAAGGTAAGCTCATAGCTTGGATGTCCAGGCAAGATAGCATGCAAAACCCTTATTGCCTAATTTATGCATGACTCAACTTGGATAATGGGCAACATAATGCTGTAGGACACACTGGGCAGCACTTAAGTGTTACCAAACTCATGCATGTCTACTGATATTCAGCATTCAATTCTGGAGAGGTTGCAAGAGGTGGCAGTTCCTGGACAGCAGCACTTGCTGAACACCTCCTGGATCTGCAGTCCATGCACTCCATGGAGATTAAGGCTCCCTGGAACAGGGATCAGCTCATGTATGATGGAGGTACAGTTGAGAAGATGCTGAGATTTGAAGTTCAAAACCCCACAGAAGAGCAGAAAGGAGGGAACCCACACAGCTCTGCAGGGGATGAAGTATGTGAAAAGGAAACTACCGCATCTGCGTCAAGTGGTTTCTCGCTCAGAGTTGGGGGAAATGTATGGTTACAAGCTGCTTGCTGGGCAAAAGGTGTTAGTCATGTCCATGGAGGGGTGTCCCAGAGTTACTCTAGTGCCTGGGGCTAATCTGCTGCTGGTAGGATTTTCCCAGCCACCCCAGAATTTGGATTAAGCCTCCACATATGAAACAGGAATGGAAGAAGAAACTAATTTCTGATTCCTGGAAAGCAAAAGGAAATTTCTCTTCTATCCTAGAGATAGACACTGCCCACGCACATCTTCTTGAGGGAAGGAAGCTCCTCTCCACATGACCCACAAACTGTCCAGAGACAAGGAGGATGAGGCTCAAAGCACCACCAATAGTTTATAGTGGGAACCCACAGTCACACAAATGAAACCTATCCTGGCAGAAGGGGTTTATAACCAGGGATTTGCTGTGGATGCCCCATCCCTGGAGGTGCTCAAGGCCAAGTTGGATGGGGTGCTGGGGGGGGGCAACCCTGCCCACGGCACTGGGGTTGGAACCAGATGATCTTTAAGGTCTTTTCCAACCCAAGCAGTTCTATGATTCTGATTCTGTGATTCTGGTTCTGTGATTCTATGATTTTATAGCACTATAACAGAGACATGGATGAGTGACCGGCTGACATTACACCTCACTGTAACTCAGCAATCAAGGGAATTTTCAATGTATTTTTTCCACTGTGAAATGGGGGATGCTTCTCTGAAGAAGATTGACTAACATCCTATGTGTCCTTCTAGGTGGTGACAAAGGTTTGAGATACTTGAGCTTACTCAGCAGGCTCACTTGTGTGGGAAGATGATATTAGGCAGAAAGCATTTTTCAATCCCTCTCAGCATTATCTCAGAAGGATTCAGACTCCGATTTCTTGACAGGTTATTGATGTCCAATGGCTAACACAACTCCCAAGAGAAAATACTAGCCATGGCTGGGAAGAAGGGAGGGAATTTTCCCTCCGGTGTTCTAAGCTATGAAGAGATTTAGTTATGCACAGGAAACTTGCTGACTGAGAGTGTGTTGGGTTATCAGTATGGCTGCTTACAATGAGAAAGTGAAAAGCAGAAGCTGAGAAGGTCACACAAACCATTTCTCACCCTCAAGAGTGAAAGAACAGCACATTCTCCTATTTTACCGACATCCCTGTGCAGTTGGGGTGAGAGCAGAGCCTTCGTAAGCTGTTCAGATTTGCCCAGTGCTGCAGTCAAACAAACAGCCCCTGGGTATTGAGCCCAGCCTCGTCCTGCCTGGTGTAGTTTGGGGGCTGGAGGCTGCTCCAAATCCTTAATCCCTCTTAATGGAGAACTGCAAAGAAATTCAAGTGTGGGAGATGTGGGGGGAAGTATTTATTGGAGGAGGAGGATCAATCAGAAGGCATGTACGAACCCCACAGTTACCAGCACAAACGAATACTGCTTGAAAAAGCGTCAACTGCAGCTCTTTATCTGAAAAAAAAAAGGAAGAAAGAAAAAGAAAAAAAAGCCTGTTGAAATGACTTTCCTATCTTTTCCCCAATGTAAAACTGATATCTGAACAGACATGGTGTCAAAGTGGAGCTATCTCGCACCTTGCTAATCAGCACAGATCTAGCTAAGTGATGTATTTCCCCATCCCTTCCATCCCGTCCCATCTTCTCAACTTTTTTCAGCCCTGGTCAGCAGGAGGTGAGGGCAGGAACAAGATACAGGCATCCTGACAAAGCAGAAAATATAAAAAGCCTTCGTGTAGCTAGCTCTTGCAGCTGTCTGTAAAACAAACCTCATTTACATTTCATTGCCTGGATTAATGCATGCTCATGTTTCAGTTCAGAGCTGCTGCAAGTCACAGTCCTAGCAGTGAAACAAAACAGCAGAGCTGAACATGTGAAAGCAGGATGTGTAGTTCTGCTGATAAAAGGAAGCCCAGAAACCTAATGTAAAAGGAAAAACAGAATAAAAAAGAAAATAAGAAAAATTGAAAAAAGAGGAGAGGGGAGGGGAGGGGAAGAGAGGGGAGGGGAGATCACTGTCCAAGCACTCCTTGAACTCTGGTAGCTTGGGACTGTGCCCACTGCCCTGAGGAGCCTGTTCCATGCCTGCCACCCTCTGGTGCAGAACCCTCCAGCCATGCTGCATGGGTGGAAATAAAGAAGGTGAGGATGAGTGGTTTCAATTCATGATTCTTCTGGAGAAAACTGCAGCCCTTGGGAAGCCCTTGTGATCTGCCCCTCAGCATGGGAGTCTGCAGAACCAGTTAATGAATCTGTTCATTCTCAAAGAGCAAAAGGATTCAGACATCACTTTATGAAAAAAAAAAGAAAAAAGGAAAAACAAAAAAAGAGGAAAAAGAGAAACAAAGAAAAAAAAAAGAAAAAAAAAAGGAAAAAGAGAAAATAAAAAAGAAAAAAAAAAGCAGTCGCACTTGTTTTTGCTGCAGGAAGTTCTCACTAAAGACGACAAAACAAAGTTCCTTTAAAAACAAAGCCTTCATTAGCACTTGTTCACCGCTTTAGATCACCATTGGAGCCATCTCACCCTCTTATCCTTTTTTCTGTCTGTGAACTGGCCTGCTGCTGCTCCTGCACCCAACAAAACGCTCCAGTTGCAGGGGCCTCAACTTCTCTGAAAACACTAATGATGCATTTTGCCTCTTCTTTGTCCTCCTGAGGTTTTTTTCTCAAACAGAATCTCCCTCCACACTCAAATTACTTCTGCAGGCAATAATTTTAAGCTGTTGAACTAACATTCTGACAACAACTAACATTTTAGGTATTGATTCCAAAATACCATTGAGCGGCAGACAAATAAACCTATTTCCTCACCATGCCACAAACCTCTTTGCTGGTCGTATTCCTTCCCCTGCTCATAGTTTTACTGCTCTCCCAGCTATCCCTTCTTTGTACAGTTACAAGGACTACCAGAAGGAACCAATTTAGGTATAGTTGATCCAAACTCACCACCGCTGGCTAAAGGTGCCTGGGATCTCTCTAAGCTCTTCCCATGTGTGGATCACTGTCTTCAGCCCAACAAATAAGCTCCAAGCCCCAGCCACTGCACCATATGGTTCTGCTTCATCCCAATGAGCTGAGCAAACATTGGTAGCGTGGCTCTGACACTACATAGCAAGAGAAAGACCAGGAGGTATAAAACTCCAAACCACTATTTACGTAAGAGCATGACAGAATTAAGACATCTGTCAGTACAACACTTAATCCAGCAATACGGGCATGGTGCATGGGAATAATTTCACCTGTGGCTCCCCACAGAGTTGCCCTCAGATGCATATTGCCCTGAGGCTAGCACAGCCCTGGGCAAATCTTCTGCCCCATCCCCTGCTGAGGAATCACTGATATTTCCCATGAGTAAGATCCTCTGGAATCACCTTGCTAACAAAATTCCCTGAAATTGAGAAAAACAGCACATTCACCTCTATTCTGTCAGGTTGGCAAAGAGCTACAGTCTTGTGCTGGCCAAAGCAGCAAGCCCTGGCATTTCTGATCTGCACTACCTGCTAGGAGAGAATTGAAATGATTGAAGCTTGTACTGGCATGGGCAGAGCTGTGGCAGCAAGATTTGTAATTGAACTAAACTCCTGGCAGTTGCTGGTGAGTAGGTTGACTCTGCATCAAAAACCTCCTGGGAGGAGGAAAGGCAACCGGAAAATATTGCAGGATACACTTATTTGGAAATGAAATGACAGTCTGAACCAGGCTCTGAACAAACTGATATAGCCGTAGGTGCCCCTCTTCACTGCAGGGATTGGGCTAAATGACCTTTAAGGGTCCCTTTCAACTTGAAGGATTCTATGACTCCATGATTCCAGGAAATCCTCCCAATCTGCAGCTGAGTAACACTCAGCATTAGGTTTCCCCAGAGATGTGGATGGGCCAAAAGGTGGGCTGCATCCAAGCCAGACTCAAGGAAGAACTCAGTATCTCAGAGGAGACAAAGGAAGAGGAGGAGAATCCTCCACGTTTCCAGCATCCCACAAATCCACACCAAGGGTTAACACCCTGGAAAACACAGTTCCCCAACTCATCGGGCGTCTCCTGTGCAGAGCCCAAAGACCCCATTCAACCCAAATGGCCAGGATCTCCCACCACAGGGTGTCACAGACTCACAGAATCCCACTGAAGGACATGGTCCAGCATCATTTCAGCTGCACCATTTCCCCATGGCTTTCATCCGTCACCCTTCACTGGAGCTCTGCCCAGTTCACAGTGAGAAACACGACTCCTTTTCTCAACAAAATGTGTCACAGCTGGGTGCTTCTGCTCACTGTCACCACCACTGCCTGCCCTGGAGCAGTCACATTGATGCCAGAGCAGCTCTGTGCACACGGTTCTGCTTCCCTCTAGTGACAGTGTGGCCTCACATCAGCACAGGATGATGGCAGAGCTTCATCTGGTGAAAGGACTGCTTTCCTCTATGATGTGGGGAGATGTGGCCTCGGGGTTGGAGCCCTCTTTGCATGCACCGAGGACACGGGATGGAAGCATCTCCTTCCCTATTGAGATGTGCAGAGCTCCACGTGGGACATTTTGTGTTCCCATGTGTAATCTTCATTTCTCTATCCACGTCCTCATCCCACGTCTGCTCATGCATGTTGAGATGCTCATGTCCCTTGAGCAGGGTGATCCAGGAGGGAGGACCTCAGCAGAGAATAGCTGGTGGAAGATGTAAACCCCTCACACACAACATATGACACCTCCACAGAGTTTTCATATTCCTCACCCGCTTTTCCTACAACTGCATCATGGAGTAGATGTAAGATGGGTTAAGATGAAGCAGAGAGTGAACTTGCCTTCAGCCTGGTGGTCTGAGCACTGCTGGGAGGAGGCATTCCCCAGTTCCTTCTTTTTTGGTAAAACACCCAAAGCTCATTTCCAAAGCGTAGTTCATTGCTTTTTAAGCAATGCATACCTCTCCTAGGGCACCCCAGACCAGTAAGGTCCTATTAGCAAACAATTCAGCAAGATGCAATCCCTGCAATGTCTCTCCGTAAGATTTTTACCCTAAAGCTGCTATGCACAACTCACTTCTCTAAGGAAACCTTTCTCTCCTCCATTTTTCTAGGCTATCCTCCTCACTTCACATTATGCATTCACAGCTGTAGTATCAAGGCTCCTACTGAAGGAGATTTAAATATAATTTCTATCAATTTCTGCCTTCCTCCAAGGCTCTTCAGGAAAGTGCCAACCATGACCCAAGCGTACGCTGGCTTTGCTCCCGGTGCCTGCACTGTCAGGCCCCCACCATGGATTGCTCACCAGTGATTTATCTGCTTGCTTAGATCTGCTCCCTGCACATTTATCCAGCAGGAGTCAACTTCCCTTGGCCACATAACTGATTGTTTCTGTCTCCACTGCATTTTCTGCCTCATCACAGCTTTCTTTCGGGAAAAGGAGCTTTTCAGGGAGGTGATTCACTGCTCTGTGGATTTTCCTCCATATTCAATCCTTTGGCTGCTCTGTCCTCTCCCTGTGTTGCTGCTTCCCCGATTCACCCATCCCTCAGAGCAAATGGATTCACTGTTGAGGTTTATTTTTGGCTTCCAGCTGTCGCTCTCCTCACAGCTGTGTGTCCCTACCCTTCCCCTGATGCCATCTCTCTCCTCCAGATTTTCCTCCTGATGCTTCTCCTGACCACATCCCTCCATCCTCCTTCCCTACCTTCCCTGTGCAATGCTGACTATTTTAAGGAGCCCACCTGCACATATTTACATGCCAGTTAGCTCCCAGTAGCCCTTCCTCTTTTTATTCTCTCTCCTGAGTTCCGTGTTTGTTTTATGTTTGGAAGGGATAAAAATCCAGTAGCCACGATTTAGCAGATCTTTAAATCATTTAACAACTTTAGCACTGTATGCATGAAGTTTCCAGAATAGCTTTTGACCATCTTGCTCAGGAAACAACCCCAGCACATCTATAGGAGCTGATGTCTGCAAGGGAGTGAAATCAGTGCAGCTGCAGGGTTTGGGGGGGAGGGAGGGGAGGCGGATTTCAGCAGCCTGATGTCAACAGCAGCCCCTACAGCCAAAATGTGGGTCTGAAAATCCCCAGTTCAGCTGTTATTTAATCCCAGAGGTATCTCAGTTTTGCAGATGCTGTTAATGTGATGGTGATGCTTACCATGCTGAGGGCTATGCTGTGGGCAATGCTGGGGAACTAGTGAAACCTTCACATCCTGGCAAGTCAAGCCTTCCTGGATTCATAGATGCATGATGCAAAGTCTTCCCCCCTTGTCTCAGCCGATGTATTTAGGTAATGGGATGCCCACCACAAAGCACAGCCTAAGAACCAAACCAGGACCAAGGTCCCCAGAGGAACTGGGCACAGGACTTTTGACAATGGGCAGAGGTTGACAGCTCACCTGGCTAACACACAGAGCCTGGATTCCCCCCTCGGAGGGATAATTTTCCAGTCTCTTCTTGCTCCTGAGACTCTTCTTTGAAATTGTTCCAATTTTCTAGCCTCCTTTCTGCAGTGCAGCCTCCAGACCTGGGCACAGCATCCCTGCGTCTCTCACCACACACTCCACTTGTTCCAGCTGACTCTCATCTCTCTAAGGCACTTGCCCTTAGTTTGAGAGTTGCCTGGGTCTCCTATGTAGATGATCATTGGCTCTAACTCCACGTGCTTTGGAGATTTTTCACTTCCCAGGTCTGGATGCTCCAGCATCCCAGTCGGTGCCACCATGGAACTGTATGATCTTTGAGGTCCCTTCCAACCCAAGTCTTTCTATGACTCAGGATATGGGCACTCTGGTATTTTTGGCAAATCTCTGATCTGCATCATTTCCAAATGCATGATTCTATCTACAGCCCTACAAAACACAGGTTTGCCGATCTCCACATCACCCACAGCAATGAGCTTTTTTCCCCATTTCACTCACGTAACAAGCTCTCTTGTGATTTCAGTTCCTTCTGAGGCTGCATTAGGAGCACAGAGTTGACCCAGGGAACATTACTAAACATTCAGCACTCTGCAGGTAGATTTGTGCTGGGTTTAACATGGGCCGTGGTGATGTTTGCAGCCTTTCCACGGGTATATTATGCAGGGCTAAGAATATCCTTTGGAACAAAATATGCTCTTTCTCTCAGGATCTCATAAAAACAAACTCCACCACCTTAGTTCGACAGAAGCAGTTTGGCTTCTGTCAGACTTTGCCACAAGGCACAAATTACATCACCTTCCACTTTATTTGAATTAACTCTGCCAAAATTCTTGCATGGCTGGCTTTTCTCCACTAGGTTGCAGCATTAACTTTTCTTTTTCTGTTGTTAAGCCTAGGAAGCAGGCCCTTTTCCAATAAGCCACTGCCCTGACCCTTCTCCCTGTGCCCTGTTAGCTCACCATAGACAATGAAACCCTGAAGAGGCAGATGAAAGACTACAACTTCCCCACCACACCCCTTCTTCCAGACAGCTCTTTCCCCCTGGTGCTGGCAGTGATGGCTGTTAAGTTGTTCCTGACAATTTTCAGATTCATACTCAATTTTTCATCATGATGGTTTCAGATCTCATTATATTTAAGGTCACATCAAGCAGGTGAAAGTCCGCAGCAACACTAAGGATTTTAAGGCACACGTTATGTCACCACTGGGACACTAATGGGAAGCTAACTGTGGTCTGTCATTGCTTGGCCACAAAGCCAGAGTTTGAAGCAGGGCTGGAGGATCATTGTTACCCCCACAAAAGTCCGTGTGGACAAACTGGGCTGGTTTCTACAAAGAACACGGGTGATGTTTCCACCTCCTTTTACCTGGGCACCCCTACAGGCCTGCCCTGCTCCCGTGTGTTTTCACTTGGCTGAAGCTGCCTGAAGCTGTGCTTTGAATGCACGGTGGCACTTCCAGGCATGGAAACCAGGCATCCAGGTACCAACACTCCTGATAGGCACAAGGGAAAGGTAGGTGCTGAGGCACTGGCTGAGGCTGCCCAGAGAAGTCGTGGATGCCCCATCCCTAGAGATGTTCAAGGCCCGATTGGATGTGGCTGACCTAATCTCATCTGGTGGATGGCAACCCTGCTCACAGCAGGGCACTGGAACTGGATGACCTTTAAGATTCCTTTCTACCAAGTCATTCTATAACTCAGGATGTGGGCACCCTGATCATTCTGGCAACTGATAGGCACCATTCCCAAACACATGCTCCCAAGATGGACTTTTAGAGAAGGGGAATGCTTTCCTGCTGCCTTAGCACTTATGGAACAACGATGTTTCCAACAGAATAATGATGCAGGGCTCCAGGGTGAGGAGAAGCACAGGAATTCCCCACGACCATGAGGAAAGCCCAAAGCCTGGACAGATATGTGCAAGGTCCCCCTCAAGCCATGCATTACTGCACAGTGACTCACCTTCCTTCCTTCCGACCTTAAGTCCCTCTCAGCTGCCTCCCACTCAACCCCACAGCTCAGAGCTCTTTCAAGGCCCCAGCTACATGGCCATCAATGGTGTTTAATTTGCTTCTGCCCTACGTGTGGGATATATCCTATGCATCTTCACTAGCCCCTG
Source organism: Perdix hodgsoniae (assembly GCA_035772895.1). Taxonomy (NCBI): domain Eukaryota; kingdom Metazoa; phylum Chordata; class Aves; order Galliformes; family Phasianidae; genus Perdix; species Perdix hodgsoniae. The sequence continues at coordinate 263,413 of JAPSGF010000134.1, forward strand.
ACTAACAGAAACAGATAAACCCTCCTTGATGCCAGCCTGAAACATTATCTTCTTGTTTGCAGAATCATAAAATGGTTTGGCTTGGAACAGACCTCAAGGATCATGAAGTTCTAATTCCCCTGCCCCATCCAACCTGACCATAAATGCCTCCGTGGTTGAGCATCCACAATCTCTCTGGGCAACCTGTTCCAGTACCTTACCACTCCTTCAGTAAAATATTTTCCCCTGACTAATCTGTACCTCCCTTCCTTTAGTTCAAAACCATTCCCCCTTGTTTTATCACAATCTACCTGTGTAACAAGTTGATTTCCCTCACATTTATAAACTCCCTTTAAATACTGAATTGCCTTCTTCTGGCACCAGTCTCGGACATGTGCCAAAGCCTGTGCCCAGAGGGTATTTCCAGACATGGGACACAGAATTCAGTTATTAGAAGGCTGTCCAGAAAGAGGATGCCGTGGACAGAAGGGATGCTGCTCCTGGAGGGTGCCCAGAACATACCGTGTCCCAGTGGGGATGTGTATGGCTATGTCTGAACACAGTTATGCACTGCCTTTTCTCATCAAATGCTTCAAGGCTTAGAAATGTCCCATGATGAGCTCTGGACCTCATCCCCAGGATCCTCCTGGCATCTAACAAAATCCCGCAAGTACAAGCTGTCCCCAGCACAATAAATATACGATGGGTCTGGCTAGCAGCACTGCTCACCTCAACTTCCCTGACTCCCCATCCCACTTGTGGGCCTGGCATCTCCTCTTTCACATGCAACCCTCCCCAGCTGCCCATATTGACAGAGTGAAACTTGGGAGTGCTCAAAGTTTTTCCTATTTTTCAGTCTCCTTGTGCCGTCCTCATTCTGCAGTGGGGTCCTTGGAAGTTGCAGAGGGTATGGAAGGTGAAGAGATCTCCTCATTGTCCCACAAGCTCACGTGTGCTTTGCTTTTAACGATGACTTGCAGCATTTTACCTGCAGTGACCTTTCCCTGACTCCTTGTTTACACTGCAGAAGAAAGCAACACTTACTGTCAGAGTTCAGCTGGAGCCTTTCAGCCAGCGATCAAAACACTCTAAAGAGTAACATTTGAATTTTAAAATCATAATTAGAGTGACCGACAGGCAAAAGTTGGAAGAGGGCAATAAACGAAGCAGGGGGTTGGAAGAAAACAAAGAACGGCATGAAAGGAATCCATGTTTTCAACAGAGTCCTAAATATTTTGCATTGCCTGCCTAACATTCAGCACCCAAAATTAATAGATAGTTTGACCTTAGTTTCTACGTGCTCTGACTCCTTGTTTGTGAAGCAGAAATAGTAACAGAGCCTCCAGAAAGGGCTGTCATCACAACAATTGCTTTGGCCAAGGCTCTTGGACACTGGCTGCAGGGATGAGCAGGAAGAAGGAAAGAAGAACGAGGCCACTGATCATGTGAGCATCACCAACGTGTGGCCAAAACACCTCCTAGGTGTGCAATTACGGGCTGCACCACACACAGGAGACAGGAGGAATGTTAAGTCACACGAGAGCGGGATGCCCTGTTTGTGAAGCCTTGCTCCTTTAAATGCACGTGGGAGGGAAGACTGGTAAATCCTTGGACAGTTTTTCATCTTGGCTCGACTGGGCTGGACTTTGGGCTCAATCTCAATCTGTTGTCTGGTCCCCTGTCATAGCTGCTGTTACAGTGATTCATCCATCTGGTTTTCTGGGAAGAGAAAATGAGCGAGGGAAATGCTTTTTTTTTTTCTTTCTTTTGGCTGCATTTCTCCTGCAATGACTATGATTTTGCACCCACTGGAGTTGACAGGGGGGAAGTTTTGCACATCACTTTTTGCTTTCTGGAGCAGATGGAGCACTGCTGAGAAGCCTGCTCTCTAAAGCCAGACCACAACAGTGATGCTCTCAGCTGTGCTTCAAGAAGAAAAAGACTAAGAAAACCCTCACCAGATCCCAGGACCACATTCGCTCCCTGGAATTCACTCTCCAGAAATGATGTGGCTGACCAGTGGGAAGGAGACTTGGACAAAAATCCAGGTGGAAAATGTTGGTGTGGGAGGTCTTCATGTTAGAACTGAACTGCTCCTCTCACGAAAGGTCTGATTAATCGTAGATTAGGCACAGAAAAAAAATCCTATGAGATTTCATGCCGGACGATATTTAATACTAGAACAGAAGTAGCCACAGTGCTTTTTTTTTGTTGGTGTGCATGGTGAGGACACTGCTCCTTTGGCACAGACAGCAAACTCATCCAGCTGTTAACAGCAAGCATTCTGGGTTGGCTAAGTGGAGACACGGGCTTAATAATGCTAGTTTAAACAAGCCAGCTTCAGGAGATCCTTTTTTCCTCCCCTTGTTCCCATTTTTGTCCCAGCTTGGCTATGGGTCAGACTGGAGAAGTAGCAGTTCGGGTGGGAGCAACCATTCCTTCATTTAGAGACATCATTAATTTCTGCCAATTGGGTCACGTACCAAAGTTCAGCTTTCCTACTGTATTAAAGTAAACCCTCCTGGGAGAAATTCTTCCCTTTTCATCAGCTTCATATCCATTACCAGCCCTCCTATGAAAACCAGAGCCTCCTTGAGCCCACCAGCACATAAACAACCCACCCTGCTGCCTTAGCATCCTTCCCCTCTCTTGCCCGTTATTTTAACCTTGATACCTTTTTCTCTGCCCCAGCAGCCTTCCCTTGGGTTTGCCCGTTCCATGATTTCACCCCAAGTGGGAGGTGAGCTCGCTTTCTCTACATGCAGCCTCTTCCCAGCGGCTCCTGGGACGGCTGCCAGCTTCTCTCCACCCACGGCCTCTCTCATAGAAGTGAACCACGCAGCTCCTACAACCTCCCGGCCTGAAGGAGACATTTCGCATCTGGCTTGCTTGGGGAAGAGAAAGGGGAGCTGGTGTCCTTTGATGTGACCACGGGCCCCATCAGTATCCTTGGCTGGGTGGCCCTGCTGTGGCAGTGGGACCAGGTGGACCCACAGATCCCTTCCAAACTAAGCCGGGCTTTGATTTTATGAATCTAGCTTAGGAAATAGCTTTTCAGATTCAGTACCAAATGGAACTCGGCCTTGTAAAACCACTTACTCTCCTCTGCTCGGGTTTAAGCTTTCTCTAAACCATTTGAGATGTGGCCGTATCAGCCCTTGCTAAACGGCAGCACCAAATGGAAAATGGTCCCAAGAGCCTGTGGAACTCAACACCACACCAAGAAGTGGATTTGATTCATAGTTTCACTTTGGTTTCACTTTGTTAAACTGAATAGAGCGCAGGATGAGTGTTCAGTGTTCTCATGGTCTTCCTCCACTCTTTAATGTGATGTTCTGGGGTTCGAATAAGAATCTTCTGGCTATTTCTTCTCCCCATGCCATCTCTCTGCTGCCAACCCAGTTCTGATTCCAATGATTTATTCACTTTGCCCAGAACGCAGCACATAAGCACTTCACTCTTTAACTTGCTCTACACAAACGTTTTCAGAGAACTGCTTCCTCGGATGCGTTTACATTTGGGAAATTAAAAGCTAAGCAACAGCTCCACAAGGAACAAAAACATCATAAAAATTCCACGGTTGCCAGAAAACATCCCAATACAGTGACAAACATGGCGATGCTGTGTTACTGCCCATCATTCGTGGGATGGTTCATGCATCAATTATTCAAAACTGTCTTAAAATGTCCAGGCTAATCTCAAGTAAAAGGTATTGGTTTTGGTTTTTAAATCAGTATTTCGCTCAGAAGTTCTCCAACCGGAATTCTGATTCACACACTGGAATCTGCATATCTTCTTGCACTGAAACAAGGTATTCTCCTTTAGCTGTGACTTCATTTCTCCTGCAGCGCCTGAGGAGTTGTTACACAACAGTATATTTGATAGCCTGTCATTATTTGATAGATATTTGATAGGTATTTGATAATCTGTCATTATTTTTGTGAATTTTCAGGTAAATTTAAATCTTCCCAGATGTAATTTTGGGCAGGTCCTAATGTGAAAGGACCCTGGCACCTTTTGGTACACAATCATAATGGTGCAAGGAATTTCTGGTAATGGCAAATTATATTGGAAGCCACTCGTTCTTCTCATTTGTTCCACAGTAAGGATGAGTAAGATTAAATAATGGTAATACCTAGCCAAGAAAATTCTGTGGTCCTCCAAAGCTTATTAAGAGATCAGGTAACTTGGCTGTGCTAATGGCTTTTAAAACAGGTAACCTGCTTTAGATATCAGGTTGCTTGGACTGGGATCCCAACTGTGAGACACATAGGACCTGAACTTTAATTCCTTTGGAAAATAAGGCCTGAACGCATCTGTCCTCTGCAGCAATCAGATGAACGCTGCTACCACCAAGTACTCAACTTCAACTCAAATTCTTTCAATTCCAAGGCTTACCTCTCCTTTTTATGACAGTGAATCATGAAAACCAAGGCTCATCTCAGCTTTTTACGCCAACAGATCATTACAAAACTCCCCTGCCACATGAAGAGAAACCGGCTTTACAGACCTGGGAGCACAGGTGAAAAGCACCTATGCCCAAGTTACCTTTTCCTCAATTTTGCCAGTTGGAGGAAAGAGTGCAGCCATAGATGTATAACGCGTATCAACTCCTGGCTATGTGACTGGTGCCAGCACAAGAGTTTTGTTCTTATGAGAATGAGACTTTCCGTGAGAATTATAATCTTTTATGGAGGAATGGAAGCCCTCTGCCTAGAAGATGCAGGTGAATCTCTGGCAACAGGCTGGTTCACATAGTGATGCGGGCTTCACACTGAAGGACTTGGGAGACAGGGTATAAAATGACAATGCTCAGAGCACTGTAACAGAGGAATGAGCCAGGCCAACCAGAACAGGGACAAATGTTCCTAAGCTGCCTTTCAGTCACCTCTACAGAGATTCCTCTCACATTCTCCTGGGGAAACCTGTATCCTCTCTTCCCTTTTCTTCTCCAAAGCGCGCATATATCAACACACGCAGCATAGGGATGAAACTGGAAGAACCAGAGATCAGTGTATGTAATAAATCCCATCTGATGAGGAGGAGGAAGGTGATGGTCTGTATGATTCTATGAGGCCTTCTACAAACAGCTGGAAGTAGCATCATCAGAGGCATCAGCTTTCATGGGTGACTTCAATCAGCAGTATCTGCTGTAAAAGTAAAGCTGCCAGGCACGCGGTGTCCAGGAGGTAAGAAGTAGGACTGCAACACTGGACTACAGGAGAACCAACTCTGAAATCCTCTAAGACCCACTTGGAGATATCCTACAGATTAGAGCATTGGAAGGTAAAGGGGCTCAAGAGTCGATTAACATTCAAGCAGCACTTCCTCCAAGCTCAGGTCCGTTCTTACAAGTAAGAAATCAGGTAGAAGTAGCAGGAGACTTGCATGGATAAGTCAAAACTCAAATGGAAGAGGAGAGAGGATCTGAACAGAAATCCCCTAGGCAAACTCAACACACACAGATCTATGGGCATGCAACAATGAGCACAGAGGGAGCTGGCAGAAGTGACTGCTGGAACACTATTATCTATGAAAAGATATGGAGAAGTACATGAAGACTGGAGGACAACCAGTGTCACACCAGACTTCAGAAATGGCAGGAAGGATGAGCTGGGAAACCCCGGGTCAGCCAACCTCACCTTGAACCCTGAGAAAATGGTGGAACAACTTTACTTTGCAGATTATCTCCAAGCAAGTGGAAGAAATGAATGTGATCGAGAGCAGTCCTTATAAATTCCCCATGGGGAAACTGGGCTTAACCAACCTGGTAGACTTCACAAATGTCACAACTGGCAGTGGATCTTGTCTACCTTGACTTCAGCAGGACTTCCAACTCACTCCCACAACATCCTCAGAGATAAGCTTAATAGGTGTGGCACAAACAAGCTGACGGGGAGGTAGACTGAGAACTGACTGAAAAGCAGAGCTCAGAAGGTTCTGATAAGCAGAACAAAGTCTTGTTGGAAGCCTGCAGCTAACAGCATTCCCCAGGGACTGGAACTGGATCTGGTCTTGTTCAACATCTTCATCAATGAGCTAGATGAAAGGAAAGAGCGCACCCTCAGAAAGTTTACTGATGATACAATGCTGGGAGGAGCAGCTGACACACCAGAAGTCTGTGCTGGCATTCAGTAAGACCTGTACAGGCTTAGAACCAGGCAAACAGGAACCTGACGAGGTTCAAGAAGACAAGTGCAGAGTCTTGCACCGGGGGAGGAATAACTGCATGCATCAGTACAAGGCAGAGGCTGATCTGCTGGAAAGGAGCTCTGCAGAGAAGAACCTGAGTGTCCTGGTGTACAACAGGTTGCCCATGAGTCAACAGTGTGCCCCTACGGCCAAGAAAGCCAAAGGTATTATGGGTTGCATTCGAAAGAGAGTGGCCAGCAGGGCAAGGGATGTTCTCCTTCCCCTGTACTCTGAGGGAGGCCATCTCTAGAATACTTTATCAGCTCTGGACTCCTCAGTTCAAGAAAGATAGAGAAGAGAGTCCATATGAGCGTTACAAAGATGGTAAGGGGTCTGGAGGAGCATCTCTCTTAGGAGGGAAGTCTGAGACCTGGCATTCTTCAGTCTAGAGAAGACTGAGAGGGAATCTTACCAACATTTCTAAAGGGCAGATGTCAAAAGGATGTGGCCAGGCTCTTTTTGGTGGTGCCAAATGACAGTGTAAGGGGCAAAAGGCACAAACTGGAACACAAGAGTTCCATACAAACATGAGGAAGACTTTATTTTGAGGGTAACAGAGCACTGGAACAGGCTGCCCAGAGAGGCCGTGGAATAACTTCTGAGCAAACCACTGTATTTACTGGTGGTATCTAGTTATGTCCTCACACCTGGTTAACAGCTGAGATAGAAGTGGATAACTAATCCAGGTGTTATGCCTGGAACCCCAACTCTGAACCTTCTCAGGGGAGTGGCATCTTTGCATCTGGTGGGTAGCACTGGAGAGCAGAAGCCATCTGTCAGATGAAATCTGGTAATAGGACAGGTAGGCAAGCACACAAGCAACCAAAAATTGCTTCATTATCCTCTCTGGACATGATTTACTAGAAAAGATATTTTCTGGTAAATTGTAAATCTATTTTTGTGAGTGTTACCAAAATGAGAATTTGTTCTCCTGGCATATTCAATTTGCTAAGCTTTAATACTGCGTTTTACAGCACAGGAAAACTCTGCCAATACAAACCTCTGCTGTTCCATACTTAGTGAACATCCCAGCTGGAATCACCCTGCAGCAAAACCCATGCTACCTTCATTTCTTCTGCTTGTATCCCTGAAGCCCATTACTACACTGGAGACGTGCACTAAGGACATGACAGCTGCCTCAGCACAGGTTATTTTAGCTATGACGTCTCAAACTGCTTTGAAAGACTTGGGAACAATTTATCAGAATATACAATTTTGTCTTATTTTCTACTCTCCCCTCTGATAAGCATTTTATGCCTGCATGCTTCACTAATTAATGCAAGGACTAGGCTGCTGAAAATTACAGATCTGACCATGAATTCACCTGTCGTGGACACAAAATCCTTGTCCACCACCATCCCAAATTTTTACACAACGTTAGAAAATTATTTCCTCTGTAAATTCCCAATGCATGATGGAGTTTATAGAGTTTTTCTATGCAAAATCCAGGTGTCAGAATGATGAAAGAATCACAGAATCAAAGAACAGTTTGGGTTGGAAGGGACCTTTACGATCCAACCCAAACTGTTCTATGATTCCAACTCCCTGCTATAAGCAGGGATACCTCCCTCCAGACCAAGCTGCTCCCAGCCCCATCCAGCCTGGCCTTAAATGCCTCCACAGAGAGAGCAAAAAAAGTCAAACAAACAAAACTTGGTGCAATAGCAGTGACTGCCTCTTAGCACTGTTTTTTGGCATAGTATCAGTTCTTACTCCATTTCAACATCACTTCAGAAAAGATCCTTCATGGTCTGTGAAGTTACCTCCTTGCACTTTACAATTGCTGCAGGGTACTCAAAAGTAGGATCATCACAGAATTGCTCAGATTGGAAAAGATCGTAAAGATCATCAAGTCCAACCTCAACCTAAGCATACTACCCTAACTGTAACGACCCCCGGCTCAGTCATGTCCCTGAGCAAATGGATGAACGGATGGAGGATGGAGCAGACTTGCACGCAGGCAGCAGGGACGCTGTGGGACCTGATGAACATTCTAAGATTGCTCTGGTCTTCATAAACACTGCTTTACATCTACATCTGGCTGCACGAGAAGGAAGCCTGTATTCTAGTAGTAGCTTCACTTTCAGAAAGATCAAGTGCAGAGAGTAAACAGATCAAAAATTAAAACCAGAAATAAATCCACTGTATATTTCTCCTCTCTCTACTTCACGGTGAATTTTGTTTTCATTGTGCATCTTTCTTTCTTTCTTTCTCTTTTCTTTCTTTCTCTGCGGCTGCAAGGAAGATCTAACAAGCAATAGGACACAGTCTTGTAACACACAGGCACACTTGCAGCATTACTCACATCAGAAAAGCCTTTCAGGGAATCCAAGTACTTGGCAGCTTCCTTGCTTCTCTCTACATGGTGCAAACAGAGAAAATTACTACAGCTTAAAAACCTCTTACCTTTCAACAGAATGAATTAAACTTTAATAATATCCTTGAGGTTTTAGGTTTTTTTTTTCTGTGATCACTTTTTATTAATTTGTAATTGAATCTCACCGTAAGATTAGTTTTTGTGACAGCAGGTTTCCTTTAATTGTAAAAACTTCTTCGTTTTCAAACCTCACCTTGCCAAGCAGAGTACAAGCCACTAAACTCTGAATACCTTTAACTCCTTGCTGATGGAGTCTGCACGAGAAATAATTTAAGCAAAGGTCTGTATGGGAGCTACTTCTGCACCAAACAGACTCAAAACAAACTGATTACTTGTAACCCACATTTCAGGGCTGCAGTATTTTTCTTCCCCTGTATAGTTTATAAGCTCTTTAAGAACATCTGCTAAACTCCCAAAACTATGAACGTAGGCACGTGTCAGCTCTTGGCATCACAGAGCAAAATATACGCCACTAGCTGTATTTTAATTGTTTTTATGGTAACTTGAGGGCTAACTAAACACAGCACTACCCACTGCTGAGAGTTTAAACAAGACAAATCATGGGAGTGGATTTCACAAAAGGACTGAAGCAAGAGACCAGAAAGAGGCCGTGTACCTTCCATACTGAGCTGCTTTCAGATTGTGATGACTTGATGCCTTCTTAGTTAAACAAACAAACACAAGGGAAGGCGAAGGGTGAATGTGCTGCTCCCAACAAGTTACCAACTTACAAATGGTTCTGAATCCTCAACAGCTGCTCCACTTGTTTGCAGTCTACAGTTGCTACTTTGCCGTTCCCCCATAGAAAAGAACCAGGAAAAGCAAGGTACTCCTGCTTTAAGCAGTTAATCTAGGGAAACATCCCCTGCTAGAGGGATGTACTGCAGTCTGCGTTACCACCTCCCAGAGAGTATGATACCCTGGTTGAGGAATGCTTTTCAGAAATTATCTTCACAGCTAATGAGCTCCTGCTGCAACTGAGGATATGACCCACAGTCAGACTCTGCATCTCTGGCCAGTTCTGCTTCCCTGAAGAGCACAATTCTTGGAGAAAACTTCGATAAGTAACATCCTTGGGAAGATGACTCAGTTTTGTGGCTTATGCTGTTAGCAGTGTAAGAGTAGAGAAGGCAAAATGCTCTTAGGTTAGCAATGAAATCTTGCACAAGATCTGTCTTTCAGAAAGTCCAGAGTGCACTAACTGGAGACTGGAAAGGTTCCTGCTGCTGACTTTTTATTTCCTTATACCCCCTGGCTAGATCATTAAACCAACAGTGTTTTTCAGCATGTTTTTTCTTGATCTTGAGTCCATACTGATAATTCCCACTGGAAAAACAATCTCTCTTTATCTTCACATTGAGCACTGTTTGACTTTCCAAAGCATTCTGAATATAATTTTTACAGTCCCTTTTTTTCAGTCCTAGGTAACAACATTAAAGATTCTCTTTGGAGTCTCTTGTATAGAATTCACAAGGAGCAATTCCCCAATCACTATAACCGATTTCAAATGGTGCTAGAAAATATTATTGACTCTGAACACCAAAAGAAATCAGTCATCCTCTAAAGGGGTTATTGAGATCTGCAAGGATGAAGAGTTAGGTACTAAACAGTGTTTTACAGTGGAGGATCCCCAAATACTTGAAAACATTCATTAGTTACCTCTGCAGCATTATTCCCTAGAAAAACGGTTGAAACACTTCAGACAAAGATTTAGAAGATGGAAACTTTCAAAATCTTTAGTTACATACTCCTTTGGAACTGTACAGAGTAGCCTTAGTCAATGTGCTCTACCACGTTTGGTCCAGCTCTCACAGATAATGATGCTGTTTTATTTCCACTGACTACACCTAGCACATTAAGCTACCAACTTGCAACCTGAACACTGAAAGGCCTAAAAAATAAATAAGCACGTTCAAATCTGTCAAGTATACCACGTGAAAATGCAAATATGCAGCATTTGGATGTGGATAGCATCCAGAACTTCCGGTGTAATGCATGATACACACACGGCATATATAGGCACTTACAGAGACAGTAAAGAACTAAAACCCAAAAAGGCATCCACAATGGGCTGAAAGCAGAGCAAATGAGGCTCCCTTCATTTCTCGCCATACCGTAAGACTGCAACTCAACAGGGGCAGTTTTAACACCAGTGTCTTCACTGCTGTGTTGCAATTCCGTATTACGCTTTTCCGCAATGTTTACATCTCTTAAGTCCTTCTCTGTTTCCAAGTTCTGGTTGACCACCTACAAATACCGTAAACATGCTCGTGGCTAGCACCATTACAGCAGAATTTCTGCCTCTGAAATCACGTATGGCACTGCTCTCCCAAGGGCTGTCTGAACCATGTACTCTGAGGTCGCAGCCTACTTAAGGAGTCTGTCCAGTGGTGAAGCTAAGTCTAGCAACAGAAGCACACAAAGATCTTGACCTTCTTTTTCCACCAGTGTTTCCGAGGATCCATTTCACTGACGAATACAGCAGGCATTCTTCCTCCAAGAACACTGATTTCAAATGGTGCTAGACAATAAATAGTTAAATCTAAACCACCATATGAAACCAGCTTCCTGAGGGAGCTTGTTTCTAGCCAAGATCTTATTCCTGTAACAATAAATCAGAAGAGTATCTATCCATGGTGGTTTTTTTCATCTTTGTTTTTTCCTATTAAATAATCAATGCTTTTTTTCTTACTTCCTCATTCTGCTTTGAGTCACCAAATGCTCATTTGTTTTCTATTACAGCACTACCAACAGAAACAGAATTGCTTACAGCACTATTACCCTGAAGAATGTTGTTAATCCAGATTACAACACATACCAGGGTTTACCGAAGGAAGAAGGACCCTCATCCTACTTTCAGAACTGCCGTCGTCCTCACCCAGTGTCTGCCGAGGTCTCCCCACAGCACAGAGATCACCGAGGACGTCAGTAAGAGAAGCACTGCTGCAAACTCCCTCTAGTGACAGCAAAACACCATGCGAAATGCCTCCTGCTGAATGCTGAAACACATTATTTTTAGCAGCAGTAGCAGAAATAACAGCGTGTGAAACAGTCTATGTATCAGCCCCTACATGCCGACTGGTCCCAAGGATGGACCAGTCCACCGTTTGTGGGTATTTGTAACACCAGAGGTGTGTGCCCAAACCTAATGTAAGGACTGCATTAATTAACTGCTCAGTGCTGGCACTTACCACCTGGTTCCACCACGATTTCTAGGAAGTCTGACACAAGGATTTTTCTTGGAACTCTATTACTCAAGTGTGTTTTAAACCATTTAATCTTTTCAAACAGATGTATTTTTTATAACCTGTCTTCAACGTCTCATCTCAGCTGGCAGAACAAACACACCCGAGTCGCATCTATGGAACTGAGTCAAACAACTCCCAGTGTTTGCACAGATGAGGCACAGCCACGCTCACGGTGACGTTCTGCGAAGCACTCCATAGGCACATCACAGAGCTTCAGCAAGAACAAATTACCCGAAGCAGCAGCAGCACAACAGCACAGCGTGTTCTGATGACAGAAGGCAACCGCTGTGCCCTGTGTGGCTGTAAAATAACACTGCTCTGGCGGGTGCAAGAAACGCCGATGCTTTAACACTGTGGACGGGACTGAACAATTTCCTCAAGGCATGAAAAAGCCTCAAACTTTGCCCTGCTGCAGCATAATTCAAGAAGGACTGTACTTGTTCCCTTCTGCAGTGTCATACCTGCACATTCTGTGCCTGCTGCTGGCAGCTCTCTGCAAGCTGACTTCAGCTGATTACAAACATCACCCGAGATGAACCCATCCGCGGTCTCTTGAGGACAGCCAAGCAGTGTTAAAATTGTTCTCTTCAGGCAGCAGGAAATCATGTCAGAAATGTAATTAATTACGTCTATTTCCACGCGTTAATTACCTCCAGAGGTGTGTAACTCTTCATTTGCCACAGGCACAAGCTAAACAACTAGCTGAGCCTAGAAACCGAGCTTCTACATGGCTGAAGATGCAAAAAAGAAATCTCAACTGAGCACAGGCAGTTCCCAGGGAACATCTGTCGGCAGGACAGCTTAAGCACTCCTCTCCCAGAAAATCTTCAAGAGGAAGTCCAACAAATTTGGCATCAATCTGTGAGACAAGGAAGGCAATAAAGCTTCACAACTGTTATCCTCCCTGGTCAGAGGCAAGGCTGAACTGTTGCAGCGTGTGTCCATACACAGTTACGTGTGCCACGTGTAAGGGATTTGCAGCTGAGGTTCAGCATGTGTGTACCTGCATTTATTGCTACTCCTACAACGGGTGCAGACCACAACGTCTCAGTATGACTAACCAAAGGACAGACTCTTCCACTGAACACATGTGTACTTTTGAAGAAAGCATCTTGCAAAACTTGTAAGAACTCAGTGCATTTCCAGAGTACAGACAAGAGAGATGCACTCTTGCGTCAGGGCTGTAAACTGTACTTTAAAGCCAGAAAAACAAATGAACTACAGATAGAGAACTAAGCTACTTCTTCAAGATGCCTCCTAATTAGATCCTTCAACTATTAGATCCTTTACATTTTTAATGAATCTTGGACTTCTCTGTCCCTTCCAGATTTGCCAGCAGTAATTTCTTTGTTTAAGTGAAGAGGAAGAAGAGGAGCAGAGGAGACAACACCTTCATGCTGATGATTCTACTTAGCTGAAAAGCAGGTACTTGGGAAATAGAGCAAACTCTGCGCTAACAGATTAGATAAAACCTAAAAATGGACAAGCTTCCTATTTCATTGTTTCTGTAGTTACTCTGTATATTAACTATACTATATATTAACTATATATATATAACTATATATTAACACTATTCTGCATCCTTTCAGAGGAAATAAAGCATCAGCAGTTTGATCTTCAATATTACAGAATTTGCAAGGCCTTATCTGACATCAGTGAGATTACTTACACGAGTGAAGCTACGTCAGAGACTAAACCACTGCAAGTTTGGAGTTTCCTCTGGTTTTGTTTTGTTGTTGAATAATTCTAGTGACTTACGAGTGGTTTAGCTGCAGTCAAAGGCTTACCAGGTCTTTCAGTGTATTGCTTCCTTTCCATGCTCTGCCATCACAGGAGCTGCCTAAGTGGATTTTGTTAAAAGCTTTTACCTATAACAATTTCATGATCCATCCGTGACAGGCTGCAAGACCGAGTCAGCCTGTAATTCCCAGACAATAGCCTTCAAGTTAGTTACGTCTGACAAACTGTTCAACTTACTGTAACTTTTCAAACTCCTTTTTTTAATAAAATGTGAAGCCAAGAAAAGATGACAGTTGATAACTTTGCAGAAAACCTCTGCTGACAGAGTGGCTATAGCATGGGAAGCAAGAGTGTGAACTTCCTACTCAACACTTGGTCATGTATCTCACTTATGAGCTGCTGCAGATATCCCACGGCAATAAGAGTGAGGAACCATAAAGGAATTGTTTGCCAGCTGAAAAAACAATTAATACTTACAGCAGTGAGGAAGGGAAGAACTGCCTAGCAAGACAGTAATTGAGACTGTGAAGTCAGCTACAGATGTCTTTAAAGGGTTTTTTCCCCAGTAATTTTCAATGAGAACTTAAACCACTGCTATTGGTGAAAAGCTGTTTCATCTTTTATTTTTCTGCACCATAAATCCCCCAGCGTTTTCACCACCAGACTAACGAATTCCAACTATCAAGAGAGCTCATCCGCTATGTAATTTGTCTTTTTTTGTTCCCTTCATAAAACAAGCAGGAGAAGTGTTTCTAATTTGCAAGGCTGAATAAATACCTACTGTGTTTGCCAAGACTTTATTGACATCCACTGGCTGTCCACAAAGCTGACTTATTTTCTCAGATAGATGGCAAAAAAAAAAAAAAAAGAAATCCAAACAACAGAAAACCCCAAGATATTAATCCTTAAAAACAAACAAACAAATGAACAGCTCAATAAATATTTCTATACCCAGTGAAACACGTCCAACTGGGATACAGTACCAGAGCAGGATTTTGCTGACAGCAAGACCACTTAACATTAGGACATCCTCCAGTGCTTGCTCTGATGCTGCAGTTCACGTCACCTCCAGTTGTACTGATGCAGCTGTCTTTGGGCCATGCTGTAAACAAAACCATTCACATGATTCTGATTCAAAGGAAAAAAAAAAATCATTTATTTGCATTTCTTTTCCTTAGTAAGATATTTTCAGAGCCCTGTGTTTTCACATGAGGAGGAAAGAGATGGCACCGCATTGCTGCTGAGCTGGAAATGAACGGATGGGAGTAGGCAGAAACTTATTAAGCTGGCGCTAGCTAGAGACATGAACTGTGGAATTACACCTTGGATAACATCAAATCTCATCTCCCTTGCTCAGCTGGTCACGAGAAACAGAGATGAGAGTTTCAGCCTGCAATGAAACACTTCTTGAACTTACAGACAAAAATCAATACATCAAACTTTGAGATTCTTACTAAGGTTTTACTAGGTCTTCATAAAATGCCCAGCTGTCAGGCAGCAGGCCAGCAGTGAACTTTTCCTTTTTTTTTTTTTTTTTTCTTTTTGCTGAGTAATTTTGTGATCTTAAAGCTGGCAACGTGAAAGAAACAACCCAAGCTTTTACAGCTGTGATTTAATGACTACAAGGTCTGTGCTGGCTTGACATAAACAGGTAACAAGAAAAACTGTTTAGTCACTTGGGGAAGGAAATTAATGACATGACAAATCATTACTGTTAAAATTTCCTACAGTGATGACAATACTTTGCATACCTCGCTTTCCTTCCTGTCCTTTGTTTAGCTCTAATGAAAAGATCCACCAAGCAAGCAATTGGGGGAATTTCCTCTGGAACGGGCGAACAGCCCTTGAACAAAGACCAGTACTGCCCATTAAGCAAACATCCAATTCATTTGTTCTGAACACATAATATGCTTATGTTTTTCATTTTCAAAGCTCCTCAAAGCTTCTAACAGGAAAGGTCTGATGGCTAATGCTGCGAAGTATTTACAAGTACCACCTGATACCAAGGAGGGACACAGATGTGGTATACCTTAGGGAAAAAACAGCTTCTACCACATCCAATTGTCTTTTTTTCTGAACAATCCATTACGAACAAGAAAGGGTTGTCCTCAATCTGGAAAAAAAACATAAACATAAAATGTCAGAAGCTATTTGTATTGCTCTTGAAATAGACAATTGAAAATGTGACCTCATAATCATTCTTCTTTTCCTCCAGACTCCTCTACAGGCTTCAAGCCCATTTCTCAAGGTCTGAACTTCGAGTGCTTTTACAGTCAAATCAATAAAACAGGCAACCAAAGTTTACTACTAAACTTAGAAAACAGACACTGTGTTCTCTGTCAAATGAGTCATTTTGGACTAGAGATCCAAAAATTACTGAATGATAAAAGTAACATTTAACTCATTTGTCTTACTTTGAGGCACTGAATCCCTGACAGTAGCATAGCCCCATACTAGGGTAAATAATTCCTTGCAGAAGAAGGACCTGTAAATAGTAGGAGCCAGAGAATCAGCTACTGAATGAAGCTACGTCCTTGCTATGGAAGTCTCTGAAACACCTTCATGTTTATTTCTGGGATTATTAGGGAAAAAGAAATCCTAAAAATACAAAAGCAAGCTTATCAAGCTGGGGAAAATACAGTGAGATGCTCACGTGACAGAAACTATAGTATATGAATTATGCATTACCAAAAATTACTGTAAAAAAACTGGCTTCAATTCTTACAGGAGGAGAGAGATTTTTGTGCACTCAAGTTCAAGCACAACCAGTACTCACTGCTCTGCAAAATGATAAGCAGATCTATATGAATATTACCATCATGCTTCTTTTTGCAGTACTTGTGAGAATGTGAGGCAGAGAGCAGTGAAGCAGTCTGTCTAACTCCTCGGAATCAGCCATCCCTCAACTCAGAAAGAGCTACTGAAACAGTAAGGGAACAGGAGCAGTCAGGCTTCTGTCTCTCACTCCACTATTTCTGCCCAAGTTCCCATCCTGTGCCCATCATCACACAGCAGCTGACTGCTCCTCTGTCGAACACCAATCTTTGGGGCAGCAGAGAGGTGTGCAGCCTTTTTTTTTGGGAGGGCATCATGGCTTTCTGGACAGAAGTGTCACATGCTGCACTTTACCAATTGTACAGGAAGATCAATGACTAACTTAACTCCCTATTTTTGTAAGGTGTGTTAGAAGTGCATTACCACTCACAACAAAACCCACTGTTTCTTCCTGATGTCTTTTCACTCTAAAAACATCTTTTTTTTCATTCCCACTGCTGTTTTACATACACTGAAGTTTCTTACCGGGAACAGGGAGGAAACCAATAATCACTACGAAAATAAAACAGTTCTTCAGTTTAAAATATTTCCTCTGACTTACATCTTTTGGAATCTGAAGAGCAATGATCTTATTTAGAAACCACCCCGGCAAAGTCTCTGTTATGTAAGATCCAAGGGAAGTGCTAATCCTAATGCTAAGCAGAAATGGCCCTGTCACGAAGCACTCAAAAACTATACCTACTGTCTAGGTTCTTGTGCCTTGCATTGTATCACGTCCACTCATGCCTCTACAAAGGGAGCTCTCCAAATGAGGCGCTCATAACTTTTTCTCCCCTCTGCTTATCTTCAGTACTGGATTTACTTACACTGCTACATAAACCGTCTTGCTAACTTGCCTGTTAGAGAAAGAAAGGTGATCTGGAAATAATTCCTCTTAGGTATGACTCAAAAGTAACAATGAACACACACAAAAGTGTTTATTTCTCTGTATTTTTTCTGGTATTACATAGACTTCAATCATGACCATTTCAAAAGATTCTCTGACAACTGGAGAGCAAGTAAAATAAAACTAGCAGAAAGAAAAGAAGATAGCAAATAACAGGGATAAGAAATCAAATCAGACCCAAGTGTGATTATTTTTAATCCCAAATGCATTCCCATACCTGATAAGCAGGCTGCAGAAGATCTTCTAGCTGAAGATTCAAGTATTCCTGACCCCTCTCATGAAGAGTGACATGGCAAATAACACAAAAGCCAAACCAGAAAATGTTTTCAGAGCAAAACAAACCACCTTTGAATCTCTCTTCTGTTATGTTTAAGAAGTAAAGAAAGAAGAATTCATTTTTTAAAGATGCCTACTTCCTACGTACCGGGCTGCACAGTGAGAACCACAATACATGCCAGATTTATTTGCCCACATATTTCTCAGCAGGAAACACATCCCATGTAGAGAATGTATTCCATCAACTTACTGGAATGGGGATTATTTACCTTTCCGTTTGTACTCATTTAGAAGTAGGTTTTCCATCAAAAACATGTTCTTTCTTTGGCATAGGGAAGGCACTCGCAGAAGATCAGCACCTGGAATTCATAAAAGCATTTATTTAGATGTACATCTGCATTTTCATTACAAAAGTATCTCCTTACAAAAGCTGAGGAAAAGTCGCATGGCTATCACACACTTTTACCAGTTCCCTTCCATCTCAGATTACCACATTCTATTACAGATTAAGAAAGTGGTACACAGAAATAGAAGCTGCTGACACTCCAGGAACCGCCCCTCTCTTTGACCAACAGAATAAACAGAACCACCCAGTGGTTCTATATACATGTATTTATATACTTAAAAAAAAACCTCATATGAGAAGTTGTATCTATACATAACCTTCTCTTTTCTGCACCTGTTATTTTAAATCAAGGAGCACCACCTTATTAAACAGTTTTTCTTCTGGTTCTGTCGTGAGAGGTTGACAGATGTACCTGAAGACTTCAGGGACAGATGACTGACTCATATGTTATGCTGGAAAAGTCACAGAATCATAGAATGGGCTGGGTTGAAAAGGACCACAATGATCATCTAGTTTCAACCCCCCTGCTACGTGCAGGGTCACCAACCACCAGAAAAGGCTGCCCAGCGCCACATCCAGCCTGAGCCAGGAGATGAGAGCCATCTTCAACACACAAGCAGCAAAGATGAAGGATTCCCCATCACCTGGCACTAGCATTGGCAGCACTGAAATTATGACATCCCCTGGACCACATGCAGTTTTGAGCATTTACTGTTCCTCGCTCCTGAACCTCTTCAAAATGCTCAGTTCATGCATTTGACTGCTGTTACAGGACAAAATACATCTCTAGGATAATAACAGGCAATGTGCTTCAATAATGAACACTGATGCCGGTACAGGCCACAGAAAATTACAGAGCTAATTACAGAATCACAGCATAAAGCTCAACATATTAAACAGAGCCAAACAAGAGATGTTAAAAATTGCTGGATTTTGAAACTAATTTTGTTTTGCAGAGTATTCTTTGCTTTAACCTACTGCGGCTGCTGAACAGCTTTAACTGTACTAGGAAAATATGTTCCTATCTATCTGAAGTACAGAACATACATGTATCTATTTTGCTGCAACTTGGTTTTCACAGAATCATAGCATTGTTAAGGTTGGAAAATATTTCTAAGCTTATTCAGCCCACCCGTCAACCCATACCCATCATGCTCACTAAACCATGTAACTCAGTGCCATGTTTCCCCTTTTCTTTAACAGCCCCAGGGAAAGTGACTCCACCACCTCTGTGGGCAGCCTGTGCCAGTGCCTCACCACTCTTTTTGAGTTTTTCTTAACATCCCATCTTTTGATCTTATCAGTCTCCTCTCTGTATCCAGCTCCACATTTCAAAGCTACAAATAAGGCCAGCAAATTGTCTATTCAGCATCAAAACAAAGGAGGCTGATGTTTCTGGTCTTATTTTCTCTGGGACCTGAGAAACTCAGGTTGAGCACACGATAAAGCTGTTTCATTACAGGGATGTTCCCTATGGTTTCCAGGGGAAGCACTGTAAAACTGCTGAAGCAGGGCAGAGTCCTGACGATGGACCAACATACGTCAATCTGAGAGTTTCATATAGATCAGAATCGAAGCAGTTTGCTTTCTGTTTTAGTGCCTGAGATAAGGAAGAGCAACGAGATATCAAAAGAAAAGAAAGCATAAGGAATAATCAGACAATAGACTCTCCCATGTAGGCAGATTACCAGCTTGATGGCCTATCTTACTCCAGGCATCATAGGAAGGTGTAACCTTAAAATTGAGATACTTCTTTAAGGTTTACTTTAAGGTACTTCTGCGGCATTCACAAGAAGGCCTGCATGGGAGAAAGCTCCTTTCTGTTGAAATGATACTGAGCTGCAGCTGACCACTATCACTTCAGATGTGTGAAAGTCAGGGAAACATCTCGGGAGACAGATAAAATGATGCACACCCCTGTGCATCTGCAACTTTACTGCAGCAGTAGCCAAATATGTGCTAGGGGAGAAAACTTCCCAGACAGAAGATGCAGAACATGTACAAAAAGGACACTGCTGTGTGGATGGCCTTCTGATGAATGCAACAGGAATATGATTAGCAGAGATCACAGAAATTAAGGACACCGTGCCAAGATAAAAATTCAACCTGGACAATGTGTTGAACGTTTGCCCAGGGAAAAGATGATAAGGATGAAGAATTAATGGTAAGAAAAAGTGAGTACAGACTTTGAAGTTTCAAATGGATTCAGGATACAGAAGCTAGCCTAGAAGTGGTCTTTAACGAATGGTTCAACATATCACTTGTAAAAACGTGGCTACTAAGGAACAATAAACAGTGACAAAAGAAATCAAAACAATCCTGGTGACTTACTGAAGAAGAGTCAGGTCTTCATTTGGCCCACATCTGAATTCTCCTATCTACAGCAGAGAGATAATTAAATCAATTAACCAATGACTAAATGAGCTCACTTACTTCATGGCATGCCTTTCATTTAGTTTGATCTGTTAACAGACATCTCAATATCAGTTTGCAATAATTTGCAAATTCAATTTAATTTCTTAGACACGATGAGAAAAGGGGAATTGTCACAGAGAACTGCACTAAAGACACAGAACTCACTGAGTTAATGCACAACATAAATAGCAGTAAGCATCTGTCAGCAAGGCCCACTCCCTGCTCAGCAATGCTGACCATTCTGCATTCACTGTGCAGTGGTTAGAACAGGTTTGACATGACATATGCAGCTGCCAGCCCACAATGGTGTCCCCAAGGCACTGCCTTGCAGCTGGACTGGGTTTCCACAACGTATTCCCCTTTCAGCCCCTTGCATATAATTTCATCAAGAGATTCCTTTCGCACAGAATTACTTTGGATTTCTTTGTGGTTTTAACACTGGCCAAGTAAATTCATTCTAAATTATCCCCACAATTGTCTACTGTAACAACTGTGAAGGTTAAAAGGATGTAACAGTTGAAGTGATGACTGGGGTAAGTAAGTATGTGCTGTGTAACGTCAGCTGCAGAAAAGGGCCTGGCAAAGCAAGATATAAGAAAAAAAGAGAAAAAAGGAGAAGGCAGTCTTCAGAAGGAAAACCTGATAGGATAAGAACGTGGTACGCACATAGATCTGCATACAAACTCCAAGTGTAGAGCAGGTGACAGGAGGACAACTTGGCATTGTGCGGGGCTGTGCTACCAGACTGTGCGAAGTGCCCACATTCCGCAGCAAACACAGAACAGCATCCTCCAGAGGCATGGTCTGCCTCTCAGCAATGCTGACTGTTCTAGCAGCTTCCTTTCAGCACGGAGAGAAAACAGGGAAGGAGACACAATCAGCAGAGAAGGGAAATCAGGCGAACAATGATAACATTAGTAGACTATATTAAGCCCTCTTTAATGGTAAAATTAAGTTAGGTTTCTATCAGAGCAAGCCAAAACTCTTTTTTTTTTATTGGTGCACAATACATGTGACTGGAGCTCCAGGAAGCCTACAGTCTTTCTGCTTAACGGGTGACAGTGCAGAGCAGCATGACATGACTGTCTGCACAGACGGCTGCATGGCGAGCACCCCTCGCCATCAGACAGGGTGCCAGACATGTGGCCTGTCACCATGCCACCAGCCAGTCCCCCCCGCCACTCACACTGCAGACTAAGGGATGTAAAGGGAGAAACAGGGAGTTAAGTGTCAGCTTGTTTTTTAAATTCTGCCTAAATTTTGGCACGATGGAGAAGCCTGGAGTGATCAAACTCAAGTAGTTGCTTGGGTGTCAATGTACGACCTTAGAGCCTGGGGTGACCTGCTGCTCACCATTAAAGGTGTCCCATTTGGAGTGACTCTCATCTAGACTCACCTGCAACCCACGTAAGTAAAAACCAAAACAAAACAAACCATTAGCATAAACATCAGGCAAGTCCCCTGAAAGAGCCTGGAACCTATCACCCAGGTTGGATACTAGGAAAAATTTATCATCAGAAAGAGCAGTGAGGCACTGGCACAGGCTGCCCAGAGAGGTGGTGGAGTCACTGTCCCTGGGGGTGTTCAAGAGAAGGGGAAATATGGCACTGAGGGACATGGCTAGTGGGCATGGTGGGGATGGCCTTACTGTTAGTCTAGATGATCTTAGAAGTCTTTTCCAACTCTGATGACTGTATAATATGAGAAAAGCGATGCTGACACAGCGCTCCTTCCCTAACAAGGCAGTAAGGAGGCAGCAGCCTTGCTACAAGAGCTCCTACCCTAAAAGCGGGAGAGCTGCGTTTTGTACTGTCACAGCCTTCTGCTGCACCTTCTGACCAGCCCAAAATATGGAAGCAGTGGACATTCAGCGCAATACCATGACTCCTGAAGTGGCCACACTACTCCTGGCACCCTGACAAGCCCTCTCAGAGCTCACCTGAGCATTCCTGTGCTTGCTGCCCACATACATGTGACTGGATTTACTGGTGCCCCAACGCTTGCTTAACACATCCCAGAAAGGCTTCTTGGAAGTGCCTCCCTCTATCCTGATTGCTTTGTATCCAAAATAATGAGAATTACATCACACCCCTGCTATCCTCATAAGTCCTGAAGCGTTCCCCCAATAGCTGCAGTCACGGTTCAAAGTTCCCTTTCTGCTGCAGTGAAAACTGAGCTATTCTGTGATCCAGCACTTTTTCACAGCAGATGCAGGAAGTATTTCCTCATTCTGGCCCAGACAGCGAGTTCCATAACCAAGAGCAAAAATCCAAGGACATAAAGCTCAGCACCTACGTGCTTTTCAGAAAATTCAGAACCTTCTCAGTACTGCCTGTTTCAAAAGTGTGCATGCTGCATGTACACAGCTAACGATGTGAAGCTAAAAATACACCACTTCTGCTGTTACCTCTGTCTGTGTGAAACTGGTAATATTGTGGATGAAAGTTTGTGTATAGGAAAAAGAGTAAGTAGAAGAATCCTGGATGTAACTGCAAGGACAGTAACACACAGAAAGCAAAACGGATGCAAAATAGAAGCACAGACTGAAATGAATGGAGGAATGAACATGTTTGAGGTACTGTAATACACGACAAACTTGGAGCAGAATTGTTACAGTGTCTTGCTGACTCTACTATTAATCACTGCATTGTACCTCAGACGTTCTATAGATTTCCCTTATTGCCAATGAACAATCAGCACTCTCTCCAAGAGAGGAGGCATGTCCGGAGTTTGCTGGAGAACATATCCAGTTGCATTTCCAGACTGAAGCAGTCTTCTATTTACACTGAGCTGTAAAACATCCAACTGAAATAGCACTCATCCTGCTTTCAAGGACCATAAAATCAGTATTCGGTTTCCAACTAAGATGAGGATAATGTGTACCCTGTACGGATAAGACAGGATAGGTTGAAATAACTAATATAAGTGAAACTGCAGTGTTTAAACCTATGGAATAACCCTCGCATACAAAGTCAGAAAGATGACAGACATGAATATGAACTATAAAACTGTGAAAGCACAGAGTTGTCTAATGAAGATATAAAAACAAATGCTTTTTTCTTTTCTGTCAGTACATGTCCATAAGTTTGAGTTCCAGCGTTCCTGACGAATGGCCTTGTGCCACTGCCCATGAGTAAGACAAGCTTTCCTCAAATCCCATCTCTTTAGCAGTTCTGCACCGCAGTATCAAACATTTATGGAGGTAAGGGAATGAAAAAGGATTTGCTACAGTCCAATTAAGCTCTTTTCTTCCCAGATTGACAGTAGTACATTATGAAAGTGAGATGTGAAGCCTGCCTTCTGCACTACTAGTTCCCCCCAGCACTTTCTGCTCTTTCAAACATCTCGCAGGGAAGATTTCCAACACTGAGTTGTGCATAACTCCGCCTCTGACCCTTCCTGTCCGGGACTGAGCAATAGGCTTTGTCTCATTAATTCAGTGGTTTTTAGGAAACTACTTTTTCCTGCCAGTTTTGAAACCCAGAGGAATTTTCTAGATGTGCAGTGACAACTCATGAGTAATAGCTGCCCCATTAACTACCACGGAGTCATAAAACATAACAAATTATTCAGCTTCCCAGTGTTTTTCCGATCGGCTTTCCCTTTCCAAGCCCTGTAGTGCTCACAAACATCCCAACTATCTAAGTGACGTCATTTATAGTCAGAATCCTTATTAACAACAGAATCCTTATATTAACAACATGCCCAGGTTGCTCAATCCTTTGGTATTCTTGCCGCCATTTCTTTTTGCCTTAGGGCAGTTTTAAGTTGTTTTCCCTTTTTATTCTAGCTTTGCCTACATGAAGCGTATGTGTCCCGTGCCCACAGTCAAAAAGCAGTGTGGGGAGCTGTCAAGATGTGAAAGACGAGAATAAACCTGCTCTCCCACACAGCTCTGCATCTGCCACCACAACATCCATGTTTGCTTTTTCTCCAGCACTTCAAAATATTCCTTGGTAGGGAAAAGAGAGACTCTGTCTGAACTCAGTTTTGCTCCTCATACACTTCTGGGCAGTTCAGTGTTAAGAAATCTCTTCTGCATCTCTTCTGGACAGGGTAACCATGTTTCTGAATTGCCTTTAGTCAGTAAGTAGAAGCAGCTCAACCATTCCCTTTCAGAATCTGGGACTCAAACTGTACAAAAGATAGTCTGATGATTCAAGAAACACCATTTAAGCTACAATTTCTGCAACAGTTTGTGAGGACAAGGGACAAGACTCAACATCCTGCTTTTCTGTTCACTATGATGATCACCTTGTGCTGATACACGCAGCTCCCCAACACAGTACCCACCATTTCAGAAACTACATCCTACCAGGTTCTGTCTGAATGCACCACCTTCAGAAGGCAGAATACCTCACATGATAACTCAGATTTAGAGAAAGGAGGTAGAGCTGTAGATGCCCCTGTTCACTGCAGGGGAGTTGGACTAGACGGCTTTTGAAGTTCCCTTCCAACTCAAATGACTCTACCATTTTATGAAAGTGAAGATGAGAACAGTTCCACACTGTTTACGAATAGGAAATAAAGCAATGTAAGATATCAAACAATTCTGTCTGGGAGATGAGAAAAAAAAAATCAGCAGTATTTCCATTTTGCATTTATTTTGACTAAACTGCAGAAGTCTTAACAAAATGTCACGATTCTGTGATTTCAGCATAAACCTTTAAGGTGCAGTTGTTAACCCCGTGCTACAGATGGCAAAAAGGAGGACAGAATCAAGTTGGTGTAAGGTGATCAGAGTTCAGTGCTCTAACTGAAACATACGTCTTCCTTCCTTCAGGAAAACTTCTGCTCCTGGTGCCCAAGTGAAATCTTGGATGTCACAGAATAAGAACCTTTTCAGACAGCCCTAACATCTCACGTTGCTGAGACCTGGAACCTGTCTTATAACAAAGAGCAGAAAGCAAAGGAATGAGATGAACTGGATGCTCCAGGCTGTGCTTCACAAGGCTAAATTTAGGTAAGGAGTGATGATATCCAATGAATGTAACTCACTGAACTTACAGATTTCTCCAGGCCATTGTTAGAAAACTAAACAGTGGAACAGTTATTTCCTTGCAGAGAGACCCGCTGGCACCTTGCTCTCTGTCTCCAAGTCAGTAGCTTTGGTACCAATCTGTGACAGAAAAGAAGCAGAGCGATCAAAGTCAGCCAGAGTTTGCTTGAGCAAAGATTCCAGCCCAGGAGTTCAGGAGACTCACTGATAATGATCTCACTTGGAGTTTGGTGTTAAAAGACAACGGTGTGAAAATCTGACTCTATGCATCGCTGTACAACAAGCAACAAAGATGGGATCAACGTGCCAGACAAGCTTGTCGTAGCATCTTTACAAAAGAGTATGGAAGTATTGATGGGAAATGGGGATTTTCAGCAAGGCTGAGATATACAGTAGACAAAGAGGCAGACTACATTGGATTAACTGAAATGGAATTGTAAAGTTTCAGGTAGTTTAGAGACTGTTCATGTAAGATGAAACAAAAAAATGGTGTATGAAATGAAGAACTATGAAGAGACAAAAGAAGCACTCCTGCTCATCCTTCTAGTGTAAGGTAATATACGATGAACTAAAATTATGTATATATTTTAGCTACTTATAATACAATCTCAACTGGACGCTGGTCTTAACTCACTGAGAGCAGCAACGTGCACAGACACAGAACTCCCACCTGCATGGTTTACAGCCTGGAGAGTGGGGGAATACTAAGCGCATTTGTAACCACAGGTCAATGTCACAAGAATATCAGAGACAAGATCTTCTAAGGCTTCACTAATCAGACCTCTGGGTAAATAATAAAAAACACTCAAGAGCATGAATTTGAGTGAAAAAACAAGGCACACGATTCCCCAAATCTCTGCAACTATTCTTTTACAAGAGCTCCATAACCTCTCCCCACATCTTTCATACTTGCTGCTGTTAGAGATGTTACCAAGCAGACAGGCCAACCACACATCCAAAATCCTCCACAGTTCCTGTGCTCCTCTGACATAATTCAGCTCTGTCGTTTAAGCTGAACATTTCAGAAACAAGAAAGCTACTGAAACTGAGTTTGGAAAGTGTCTCTAAAGCTGCAGGGACCATCAGGCCAGCTGACAGCTCCTCATTAAGAAAAGCAAAAAGAAACAAAAGAGCAACATCTTTTCCAGGCGGTGAATGACACTAGCATGAGACTGACAACTTTTAGAATGAGGTCACCTCCGTTTCCCTTCAGAAATGAAGCTAGCAAGTACAATTAACAATAATTAAAAACTCCTTTCACAAAAGGACACTATACTTTTATTATCTCTGTTGAAACCTAATCAAAAACATCACAATGGGCTTGTTGATTTTTTTCCCCTTTAAATCAAGGCTGACAGGAAAGAGAAAGAAACTGGCAATTAAAAACAGAAGCCCAATTTTCTTAGGTGTTGCAGTGTTTTGGCTCAAAATTTATGTTCTCCTCTACTCTCACAGAAGAACAATTCACTATTTACTACCACGATATGATAAAACGCAACCAAAAATTCTAATTAAAAATAATTTAGAAAGCTTAATGAGGAAATATGTGATCTTGATACCCAAACTTGGAGGCTGGAACGTGATTGCCTTTAACGTCCCTTCCGACTCATGCCGTTCTACAATGATTTGATGAATTTATATGGAAAATGTAAGCACTGAGAGTTATCACACTCATAAGAATTCATTGGCCCCGGGCCTAATGATGTTCTTCCGCATCAGATTCCAGATGCATTAAAAAAAGCTGAAGTTTCTTTGCATCCCAATTCACTATCACAAGTTCTGAGATGTTCAATGCAAAGATGTGAAAGTGTTTTTAACTTTTACACTATTCCTTATTTATATTTGTTTCCTCTTATGCGTGGATGAAATGTAACAAAGGAAACTCTCAGTACAGACCCAGCAACACAGCAGCACCTGCAGAGCAGTATCACTCCCCTCAGGATACTCAGAACTAAAATTATTTGCCTAAAAATAGCACCTATACCTCCTGTCACGTCAGGTGCTGTACTTGGCCTGCAGCTAACATTCCACAACACTGGGATACTCCCAGAAAACTCCTGATGTACCTGCCAGCCCCAAGGGAACGTCCCATGAGGTGTCTCAGAAGCATCACTCATGTGCCAGCAACTGAACCTTGTACACTCATAAGCAGGTATGGGCACATGTACAAAGTTATTCTGTCTTTGTACCAGTGCCAAATGCCACCTATGTAGTCCACTGCACATCCATAGTGTAATGAGAATGAGAAGAAGGAATAAAGCTTTTAGAAGGCTTTTTATTGTGTCTGTGGACACAAGAGGTTACACTGTTCTTTATCAATAAAGATACTTTGACGTTAAGGTCTCCACTTGCGGGCAGGCGGAATCGCCAGCTTGAATTTACCAAGCAGAGTTTAAGGTACCGATTAGACACCGGCAAGTGGCTTTGCCCAGAAAAGAGCCCTTACACTTCCAGAACACGACCCCAAAGCAACCCTGTGCCACGCAGTACAGTGCTACGCACCTGAGCGCTGCCCACAGCCGTGGCAGTGGCTCTCAGGGCCGTCCATCCTCCTCGCTGGAACGCTGCTGTCTCATCTGCTTGCACCAAGCCCACTGCAGAGATGGTGGCTCAGGCTGGGGAAAGGGAAATGACAGGGTTAAGCAGCAAGCATGAGGGACATGGGTGAGGAGAAGACCACCTGCCCACGCGCCACGTGCCCGTGGACAGGAGCGGTGCCGGCCAGCAGCCAAGAATAGCAGCAAGCAGGCAGACGGGAAGGAAACACATGCTCTTAAGTAAGAGGTCAAGGCAGTCTGAACTCATCAGCTCTTAAATACAGCCTTCCAGGGACCGAACGGTGCAAATCCCCACTGGTATCAAGGAGGAGGTGGAAGGCTGACGACCACACAGAGCGAGGACGTTACGACAGGAGCAGATAACTCTGCTGCTGTTTCACATACATATATTTACAGCTGAGCTGACTGTAAACAGGGAAGTCACGTGGCATCCGGATTGTCACGCAGTGACTTCCTTAGTGTCACGCAGGCTTAGAACACTGCCTTCAGCGTCTGTCAGACCAGAAGGCATCTGCAAAAATGGAAGCCTTTAAGCAACTCCTATCAACAACGCCCATCTCAGCCATCTTCCATGACTCAGGAATCTGTTTCTGGATGGCAGCGTGTATTTTCCGCTTTAGTTCCCAGCAGCGTATGTAACAGAAATGAATCCGAATGCTGACACGGGGAGTAGATTGATTGCAGCATTTTGTTTTTTTGGACCCGGTCCCAATTTGAGTCTGATCTGGTTCTCAGATAGGAGGTTGTACATTGTCACGTACTTTGTAAAAGCAGTTGCTACACTGATCTGACAAGATATGCAAGGCTGTGCATCTGCGGCTCAGAAAGGCAGATCACTGCGCACAGCAGATGCATCAAATTTTCTCAGAATAATAAACTCGAGATTTACTGAAAGGAATATGGAAATAATTTTATGGGCTTCTTCCAAACACACAGATATGAACGCAGGTCAAATCTGCAGAGCACATTCAAATACGCACATTTGTGTTTTAAAAGCGATTTGTAAAGAAAATACTTTATAATGTTACGAAGCCTGGGAGACAGCAGATCCAGACAATTTTCCTGTACTACTATGCACACTGTGTTCTAGAAAAAAAAAAATAATTCAGCTTTCAACAAATTATCCACATGACAGGTGAAATTTTCCAATTTCCCAGTATCCAGAAGGTGTCACCACGAGCTGGAATGAAACACGCAGGTGCTGTCTGCTGCTGAGCGCTTTGAAAACCTCATCTTTTAGAGCTGCCTGCTCAAAATGGCAATTCGTTACGCAGTACACGTGAGCAACAGAAGCAAATGCATCTGAGAAACTCAAGCAGCTCAGAAGCCCATTTCCCTACCTATGGCAAAATCAGTTCTTCAGAGGCCCTTATCCAGTCAGTGCTTGCTGCATGTACAGCCATTCTATTTTCTTTCTGCCACAATACCTCAGTTACAGATTCTGAGACTGGAAAGGCTAATCTCCTCTTATTCCATATTATAGTTATCCCACTCCTTGACACAATTTTATTAACTTCACTCAAATAAGAAGGTTGACTTCCTATTATAAAGGGCTGTACGACAGTTACTGTAGTGTCCATCCATGGAACAGAGCAATAAGTGACAGGGAGCCGTGAACCCTAACGCAGAGTGTGACAGGTCTTTCAGGGAGGAAGCACTACAAAAACATTGTTATTACACACCCCTATTTTTAATATTAGGAAAATAAGATACCCCTTGCAAGTAGTTACAGTCTTAAGGCAGCAAACACAACTGGAACACATGACTGACCATAGCGGGGAAAAAAAAAAGAAGAAATTCAGAGCATCACAAGGGATGGGATGAGTGACTTTGTCAACTGTTTTTTTTTGTTGCTTTTTTTTTTTCCCCCCCAAAACCACCCTCCCTGCCCTATTCCCATTTCAGCATTTTAAGCAGCTTCAGCCTGCTAAAAATATTCTTACTTCTTGTTTAAGCCGTCTGGCCATTTTCCTACAGACGCTATCTCAGCATTACAGTCAGTAGAACTAACAGCATCAATTACTTTCTTCTTTCTGAAATTGAGTGTTTTCCTTCACTTTCACCTGAACACATCCCTTTAACAAACAGAAAAAAGCCCAGTAATGAAAGTATCGAGATATTATCTTCTGAAATAAAATCTGTTTTACAACAGCAGGAAACAATTAAGATAATGCATAGACTTTAGGTAACCTGTTCCAGTTTCGTGCTTAAGATGACAGCTTCAAAGGCTCAGAACTCTATGGGGCAGAATTAAAGTCAAGTAAGCCAAGCCGTAGGGATGTAGCAACGCACCTTTTGACCATGTTGCTCTGAACATCCTCCATAGCATCTAAAATACGCTGCTTCATCGCACCATCAAAAACCTTTAGGAAATTGTAAACCTCCTTCCCCATAGCAGCTTCCTGCAACCGGCCCTTCAGTTAATAAGGGATTAGAATGATCAGAACTGCAGTGTTTATGAAACCTTTTTTCTGCAGCTCTTTCCTCAGCCTAAAAATGAAAGGAGAGGCTATGCTAAAAGAAAAAAAAAAAAAAAAAAAAAAAGAAAAACAACATAATGAATAGGAAGCACAAACCCATATGGAAAAAAAATGGCAACAGACGAAGCATGCTTATTACAAATCCTTTGTAACCTTGCCACCGCCAAAAAAACAAACATTTAATTAAACAGAAAAGAAACTTTAAGGTTTTCTTTCCTACGTACTCTCAGAATCTTAAGACAACCCGCGTTTCCACAGAGGACACTTGCTGCTCTTACAGTTGTTGTGGTTAGTTATAATATCAAACATAACAGCAAACAAGCTTCTAGTTAGGACTGCAACTGTCAATATTTTACCAGCCTCCAAGCAATCCCGCTGATGGCAGTAAGAAGGGGATTTTCACCCTAGCAATTCAATTTCTGCAGTTCCTAAAACACAAAGCACGCGTAAACACTACTGGGATTTGTGCTTATGTAAGTAATGCAAATGTGGGGCTTTGACAGATCTACAACCCAGCAGGCTTGCATTAAACTTACCCACACATTCCTCTGCATCTTATTTTGCACAGTTACTACGGCATTTGAACATTAGCAAGAGATCTGAGTTCTTGTACCAGCACAGCATCTGCCTTAGCACAGCAAAATATTTCTGGATTTGTCTCAGATAAAAAAGATTAAACAGACTACTGTAGGAGCTTGCGTGACTATACTTACAGCTTTGGAGGAGATTTAGATTGCAACAGGTGACGCTTAAGATGAAAAAAAGACGATGGCAGAGCGATCTTGTTTGGTACAGCAGGCTGGATGGTGTGTTAGGCCCTCATCCTGCTGTTAGAGCACGTGTAAGGCAGAGCAGTCTTCCTCAAGAAGTAGGTTCAGCAAGGTGAAACTCACCTTGCCTGGTTACTCGATGTAA
The DNA here is from genome assembly GCA_035772895.1 of Perdix hodgsoniae. Classification (NCBI taxonomy): domain Eukaryota; kingdom Metazoa; phylum Chordata; class Aves; order Galliformes; family Phasianidae; genus Perdix; species Perdix hodgsoniae. Next base: position 294,659 of record JAPSGF010000134.1, read on the forward strand.
AGACCTGCAGGGCCTGGTCTCAAGCAGGGTATTTCAATCCCACACAGTGCGTTAGTTATTCCTTAGCAAACACACACCTTTTCGGCAGCTAAGATAAAGCCTGTAACTTTCTGCAAGAGTCATTCAACCCTATTTGGGCTTCAAAAGGACTTGCTTTATTACAACAAATATTGAAAACATACCATACACAACCCGGTGTACCTTAACAGGATAGTACAGCAATTACCTTCAACAATAGCTTGACTGTATCTGACTAGAAAAGGTCACAGATAGGGTTTAAACTCTGCTATGGTAAATTAAAATCAATTACTGATTAGACATAGTGAACTAATATACCAGATATGGGAAAAAAAAATCTAATTAAAGTTGTCAGTCATGGTTTGCTCATTATTTAAGAATTCAATTTCATGTTATATTCATTCAAATGAAATGTTTTGCTAGCGTGGGAAATGCTGCTAGGCTGATGCGCTGAACACCTGTAATTTGAGCACATCCATCTTCGTACCTCCAATCGCAGCCTCTCCTGACAGCGAGGCTGAGAGCTAGGACCACTCCCCTGAAGGAGAGGCAGCTCAGGGGAATCCCAGCACACCCCTGAATACCTGAAAGGAGGTCACAGAGGATGGAGACAGGCTCTGCTCAGCGGTGGCCAACACAGGCCCAGAAGAACAGGCAGTGGGCATCATTTGGAGCCTAGGAGGCTCCTTCTGGACACCAGGCAACACTGCTGTGCGGGTGACAAAGCCCTTGCAGAGAGATCCTGGGGCTGTGGGGTCTCTTCTACAGGGACCTCTGAACCCAGCCAGATGTGGGGCTGAGCACAGCTCTGGGTTTTCCCCCCTTGAGCAGGCTCTGGTGCAATGGACACAGAGGTCCCTTTCCACCTCCACCATTATGTGATTCTGTAATATTTGCCAGGTAGCTTCTTCCATCTACAGCTCTAAATCACTGCAACTACTGGAGATACCACCACAAACTGCAATGCCCCAGACAGGCTAAATCATATGCTGAGTTCACCTGGCTTCTCTTTCATTTAAGTAAGAGTCAAAACCACCATCAACTAATGATCACCTCACATAATCTTGCATGAACATCAACAACTAAGGTAGAAACAACTGTTTACCAGATGCACAGGCACGCTAAGACTGAAGCAGTGGAGCTGGATAGAGACTGTTGGAAAACAAGAGAGGTCTTGGAGCTTTCCTTTCTACCCAAGCACACCATGATGCCCACAGACTTGGGACACTGGTTTTGCCTTTCCTTCAGGTATTGTCAGTCGGCCCATGAAACGGCTTCAACTTTTTGGCTACATACCTCCTCTCTCACTTGCCAGCCTAATTACCCGCCCACTCACATTTTCTCTTACTCAGTCACACTAAGCCATCCATTTACATGTTTCTCATTCATTCCCCCATTTGGTTACACAATCCAATCCCCAAATACCTTCAATCCACTCTCTAAAAGTAATTTAACCTCTTATAATATTCCTGTCTTCACCTCTCGCTTCAACATCCCTGGCCTGTATGGAGCTTCTTAGGTGGTTTTAAGGAAAGCAAACACAAAACTCCTCTCTGAAGTCTTGCAGTGCAATCCTCTCGTCATTTGGGGCACTCTGAAAGGAAAAAAACAGTTACAGCGCTTCAGAAAAAGGAGGTTTGGGCTAAGGCACTGGGGTATGACCAGTGGAACTCTGGCCTGAGTCAGAACAGTGTGGCCATGGGCCAGCTCACACCAACTGGCCTCTCTCTCATAGGGTGACAGCAAGAACAATGCCCAATTGTCCTTCTTCTGCTCAGGGAATGTTTGTTCTGGGGGGTGTTGATCAAGCTCTTTGCGGTTAAGACACTGGAAATGTTGAAGCCAACCTCACTTAGGCACCCAAGGCTTCTCCTAGAGAAGACCAAGCACTGAGAAACAAACAACAAACAAGCAACCTCCAGATCTCCAAAACGAATGGAACTATACAAAGAAACAACAGAAAGTGGTTATGAGATGAATGGAGAGAGAGGACAATGGAAAGTGTGTGTGTAGGGGGGAAATAAACATGCAGGCAACTGCGATACAACTTCCAGCACTTCTGTCACTAATAGGAAAGTGTCTTTTTATTCTTTCTCCCTGTGATGCATTACATCCATAAGCTCACTTCCTCAATGCCACAACAGAATCACTTTATTTACACTCGCATACCATGCCTACACAAATCCATTTTCATTCCGAGTAAAACTGGCCTTTAGGTAACTTTAACAAATTCTCAGGTAACACCAGAGTAGATCACCCTTATACTGTAATAAAATAAGCTTTGAGAAATTATGCTCTTAGCAGCTTGATTAAAAAAAAAAACACTAACTTTAATCATTATTTTTTTTCCCAAATTCTAGAGAACTGAAGGTGCAGCACTTGGGTAAGCGATGCTTTAATATTCAAGAGTACATCATCCTGTTCTGCTCATAGTTACAGGCTGTTAACATCACAGAGCTAAGAATTACTGAAAGATGAGACCACAGACTTGAAATAATGCGATAAAACAAAGAAACGGAAAAATTTAGGCCAAATATCAGACAAAGAAAAAATGTGCCATCAAGTTTTGTGGAAAAGAGTTCCAGAGGGCCAAGTTCTTGGAGTTTCTCTAGCCATAAACCATAGAAGAAAAAAAAATGCAGCAGAAAACATGTCCTGGCAAGACGACGGTCTGGATGATCTAATGCACTTTCCATCTCTTAACATCTATGACTCTGTGGTTCCGCAGGGGTGCTTAACAGATGGCTGGCCAACTTCAGTACCAGCTCAATTGTCTGATAATAATCTGATAATCAAAGTCTTCAGTCGAAAGGATGCCCTCGCATCTGCATACTGCTGTTATGGCACACCACGTTCATTCAACGTTGAGTTACACTGCCAGGGAGCCTGATGCGAATGGCAGTAATTAGAGTTGTGCACAGCTCTCCTGAATAGGCAAAACAGAATTTAGTAATTAAAGAAACAATCATCATCTTTCTTGCAAAAATGTTCGGGGTCAACTTTCGACAACAGATTTGATGATAACGAGTTCAACTTTGTCAACATTTATGCATGCAAATAATGTTACTCATACATGCAACGAAACGTTAGCGTGACTTGATCTATTCTATAGGGCATTTTCAATTATATACACTTGACTTTTGTGCTCAAAATACCAGATTGCTCCTCAGATCACGTGCTTTGCTGCTTTCAAATTATAAGGTGAACATACAGAAAGCTCAGAAGCCTACACAGCGTGAGCACACCTTTCATGCTTAATGCGTAAGAAAACTGGATTGTAACAATAGAAAATATTAAGAATAAAGATTACTAGAGAAATACAGAAGAAACAAAGAAACTCCAAAGCAGAAGAGAAGGAAAAAAGGCACATGAAGAGATAATTCTTTACAACATGAATAACTGACTGTGTGTCTGCTAGAATCATAGAATCCTTTGCACTGGAAGGGACTTTAAAGGTCATCTAGTCCAACTCCCCTGCAATGAACAGAGACACGTGCAGTTAAATTTGGTTGTCCAGGGCCTGATTCAGCCTCACCGTCAAAGTTTCCAGGGATGGGGTAACAACCACATAACTGGGTTACCCGTTCCTGTGCCTCACCAACCTCAACGTAAAAGATTTTTTCTTATATCCAACCTGAATCTACTCTCTTTGACCTTGAAGCCATTTCCCCTTGTTCTATCACCCCAACCCCCGCTGAAGAGTCTGCCCCCTTCTTTCCCGCACCTCCCCGACTGACAGGCCACTCTCAGGTCACCTTGCAGCCTTCTCTTCTCCATGCTGCACAGCCCCAGCTCTCTCAGCCCATCCTCATAGAAGAGGAGTGCAATCCCTTGGATCATTCTGGTATCCCTTTTCTGAACGCACTCCAACAGGTCCATGTCTCTCGTGTTGAGGACTCCACATCTGGATGCAATACTGCAGGTGAGGGCTCATCAGTGCAGAGCAGAGGAGTAGATCACCTCCCTCATCCCCACTGCCTGAACCACCTGAAAGCTTCTTTGGAGGAACAGGTTTAGTGTTTATTTTTTTTCTTTTTTTTTTTTTTCCTAACCAAAATAAATTCTATCTTGACTCAAATTAGGATGTGGCATTATTTGTGAGATTATAGCAAGGGCAAATTTTGTGAGGAGCACTAGCTCCAAGAAGAACAATTTGTGACACTTTTAGAAAAAAGCATTGTGAGTCTGCAGATGCTATAAGTTGTAGGATGTTTATAAATACTGTTTCAATACTACTTATTTACATTAATGACTATAAATTTTAGTAATGGACGGATCCAACCATACAAGAGGTGCACCAATCCCCCTCTCAAGCACCTAAACTCTGAAGAGAAAATGGAAAGGACTACTACTGTCACTGATGTGGAAAAAATGTAAATTAAACACTCTGTGTGCAGTGATGCTCAAGCGAAATGCAGACATCTAAATTGCAGATGTCAAAGAAAACAAGGAATACCAAATATCAATACCTGCTTAATTTGGAGATCAAGGCTCCCTAAGCACCTATAACTGACAAGGTCAGTGCTTAGCTCTTGCTTGAAGCCAACATGGGAGGTAGGATTTCCTGATCACACCAAACTCCACTTCACGCAGGTGTCATGGAAGGGACAATCCCACCTTCTCCTGTGCTTCTGACCACGAGTTGCTGCTACTTCCGCATGAGCAGCCATGCAGCTATGCACTGAATTATATCAGCTTGGACAGTCAGAACCTTATCTTCCCCCCAAAAAGGAAAGAAAAATCTAATTTTCAGTGAGATAAGCAATTGATCCAACTCAACTCAAAGCCACACGGTCACAAGCGCTGACCACGGAAGAAGCTAGCCTTTATATCTGACATGAGTCCGCACAGCAGTTCAATGCGTTCTGCACCCTCAGGTCACAAGGCAGCGCTGACTGCACAGCATGCAGCTGTCCTGGTCATCTAGAAACCTGTACAAAAAAAGATAATACTGTCGCCTTGAAAGAGTAATCCAAACGCGAGGCCTCACCTGGGAAGCTGGGCACTACTCCCCCTGTAGATCCCATTTCCTACAGAGCAGACTTCAGGCAGAGCTCGGGCTGAGGGCCGCCCTCTGTCCTCCCACTGGAGCTGTGCCAGCATAGGGAGGAATACAGAATTCACAAAGCCATAAAGAGAAAGCACTGCAGGGCAAATATCGCTCCACAAGACAGAGACTCCCAGGAGAAGGGGCAGAACTCTGTGCTGTGATCCCTTCTCCAGGACTGCTCATGCCTAATGCACTGAAGATTAGATAAAATGTACACACAGCTCCTTTTATATTAAAGCTTGGAAAGATATAACCTATGAGCTATGTAAATACACTGAAGAGCCAAGTGAGAGCTCTGCCCTAACAGGAGAACAGCACATACCTACCTGTATTCTTGGAAATATTTTAATTTTTGGTGGATAAAACTAAATCAAAGAGCAAAGCTGAGATCTTCGCAGTTATGACTCACTTCTGCCAACCTCATGTTTTGGCAATAGAACTGTATATACAGGACCTGTTATAACAGGTCATATGAGAAGTTACAATAGCCGCTTAGGTCCTTAGAGATACAACTGTGGTGCCCAAATTCTGATCAGAAGGGCAAAACGCCTACCAGCTGCAATCTGCCAACCTATGAACTGGCAACACTGCCCATCAGCAGGCCAGGTTACCAGCAGGTGTGATCAGAGAGGCCAAAAAGCAAGCAGAGCAGTGATTGCTGCACAGGTCTGTTCTGAAACTGCACGGATGCAAATGGCTTCCATTCATGTCTTGCGCTGCTGGTATACATACGTTTTTATTTGGCTTGATGGATTATTTTTGTTTAAATGTTGGATCGTGATTCCAGCAGAACAATACGAGAGGAAGTGCTCTCTTCTGCCAGGCCCAATTTTGAGCTCACCATCCTGGAGGCAAACTTCAGCCACAAACTCTTTGTTTGGATCGCTGCGGGCCATGAAAAACTTAGGAAATCACAATACAGTTGAAAAAGCAAAGCCAACCAATGCCTCTCTACCTTGCCTACAAGCTTTCAGGTGGGAATTCCTCAGAAGTCAGCACAAATGAATGCTATCAAGAGACTGCATGCACCTAAAATGTCAAGCACTGGGGTGCTTTGGTGAAAGAAATAATACTACAGCGAAAGAACCCATACTACGTATATCCAATTTCAGCTTGTTTCAGTGTTTCCTTATATGCAGTTTATGGCTTGTAAGACATGGCTTACGATAAAGGGTTTCTTGCAGCATCAGGTCTTCCACTTAATAATGTAATAAGCAGTTTACTGCTTCAGAAGCAGCACTGTTAAACCAACCTCTGTGTTGCATTTTTTCAGTCAATATAATCACAGGAAGTGGGGGGGGGGGGGGGGAAGCAATTTCTGCACCACATATTTTAAATTCTACTTCTTCTATTTAGTGACATTTTAACAAGAAGGAAACAGAGATCCCGCAAACACACATGCAAAAACAAACAAAACAAAATCAGCAGCATTCAGAACACAAGACCACATTTCCCATTCATTTTGGGTGTGCACCATTCCCAGCAGTGAGCAGGCAGTAAGGGCCTGCTCCCCAAAAGCAGGGGGTTTCAGAGAGCAGCAGTCCTCCTGTCGTACAGGTGGGTACACAACAACCACCTCAGTATCCAAAATTGCTTCTCCTCAAAAGGGTCCTGCCTGTAATTTCTTAGTAAATGAAACCGCTCCAATGTGAACCTGAGGAAATTTGATCTCTGCTTCAACATACGTTTAACAATTAACAGTTCAAGGGCTATAAACATCCACAACTTCCTTTCTCTCTATCTGAAGTGATAAGAAAACAGGGATTTCTTTTTTTTTTCTTTTTAAACATACAGTTCCTCCTGAGAGCACTTTGATAAGCTTATTGCCAAACAAACGCTTTCCAGAAGATAATTCACAAAAATACTTGGCAAAAAACCTACCTTCAAATATTTAATTCACGTAACGTTCCCTTTTATTTGTTTTAATTCAAGTAAAATATTTTCCCCCGCCTTTCCCTTTCATGGGCTTTTCACACCCACATAACAACCAAGTGACTCTTCCCTGACCCTGCCTCCCACTCCGTTCAGTACAACTGCTCACTAGAAACTCGCCACGCACGTAAGCTCCTCTCCCGCGGTCCAAAGGAAGCACTTAAGGAAAGGAAATCCAGCACAATGCTAAACCTTCCCTTCTGTTTTTTGTTTTTTTTTTTTTTCCTTTTTATTTAACCGCTGGGTTTATTCCCAGCTCTGCAGGGAGATGCTGTGCATGTTGCCACTGCAGAAAAGGGGGGAGAATATTTCCCGAGCGTTGTCCTACAACTCACGCTTCGATGGCTTGGCAATGGCAAGACGTCCTCATGTCACCCACCCAGAACAGGAAAGCCACCACTCCGCACTCCTGGCGTTGGACTGTGAGCACACAGCATCAACACTTACTGCAGCTGCTGTCTGGAGGAGACTCGGCACCCAGCGAGATTAATTAAATAAGCACTCTTCTGCTTTCCTTATCTTCTTATCATCTATGCATGCAGAACAATTTTCTGGAAAGCAAAGAGCTACGGTATCACATACCAGAAAAACAGCTTCCTCTTTTGAAGGGAAGCACAGTGATAAACGCTGATGAAGCATCGAAGGTAAGTTAAACATCGCTATCCTCATTTTACTGACTGGGTATCTAAGGAATAAATAACAACTTGCTCCAAGAGACCCCTCCTCCAAACAGAACGCCCCCAAAGCAGTGGTAGAGGCATGAGCAGATCCAGGGAGCATAACTTCCAGCTTCAGCAGCCAACGTGATTCCCTCTAGCCAACAGTACATTAATCATTTTTTGTTGGTTTTTTTTTTTTCTTTTAGAAACCACTAATTGATAGCCTTTTTACAGAAGATTTACAAAGCCACTTAAAATATCATTATTTCTATTCTAGGAATATTTCAGGAAAAGTACCATTGGATTTACTGCATGGTAACACACATCTGATTTTCATATGAAACTCAAAATAAACCAAAGCTTTGTTTGTTCAGCAAAGACAACAGGAAAGCAGAGGAACAACAGGGGCTCAGGGATACTACGATCCCAAAGCTAGGGCATGGAGGGCTGGCCCAGCTCTCTGCTTAGCACCGACACAGCACGGCTTTGTAGGTGGGAGCTGGGAGGGAAAAGCAATTTCAGACTGTATTTTGTCAACCCGATGGCCTAAGCTTGACCCCTTATTTACAGATTCCTGCACTCCAGCAGATCAGCTAGCATTTTCTGTGAAAGCTGCTCCAATGAAAAAAAAAAAAAATCAACATACCCTGCCATGCTCACAGAGCTGGGCAGAGATTTCTTTCCATTACATTTAGTAAGATACCATCCGAGCTCTAAAAATGAGAAGTATATAAACTTACCACTGCATTATCAGGAAAAGCATCAGAAATCAAGCTCAGGTGTTGCTGAGCAGTCAGCACCTCAGCTCCTTCCTGGCACAAAATCCACGCAGCATGCAGCAGGTACCAGAAGCACCTCTCCTGCGCTAGTCCTACCCGTATGCTCACAGATGTCTTCTGAATCTGCTACCAACAAAAGAAACCACAATAAGACCGTTTCCCTGATTCTTCATAACTGAGTCAGTAGGTCAACAATTCCTTCGGTTTAGGAGCCAAACCGATTCCCTTAAACACCCCCTGTTTTTTTTCCCCTGATGGAGAAGCCAACTGTCTGCTGCCAGTGGCAGCTCAGCTGCTCACAGAACAGAACCAAACTGCTCCAACAAACCAGCTTGCCCTGGCGCAGACGTTCATCCTGACACAGCTCCATTTTGTCTCTCACGTCTGGGAGAAGCCACGAGCAATTACTTACGTTTTCAAATCGAGCCACAGGCAGGGAAGCGCTCCGCATGCACCTTGCATACCGCCGCCAGCTCCTGCAGCCCACATCCTCACTGCCCGTGGCAGCACACGGTGGCACGAGGAAGGGAGCATCACCGAATGCCCGATCTGCTCCTGCTCCATCCTTCTCCACACCAACACAGAATATCCTGCCCGTGCCTCTCGTGCGCTCAGCTCGAACAAAGAGAAAGCTCAGAAGCTGCTCTCCTTCTTCCCAATCCATGACTCAAATGTCTGGTTGAAATTGGTTTCGTAATAACCCTTTAGTACCACCTACTCACATCACCAAGTGCTTCTTTCAGCAAACGCGCAGGAAATCACCAACGAGTGCCAATGGAGCTACTATTCCAAGAACTCGCTCTTTCGGTTATTCCTCCATCATTTGGAAACCAAGACACTTTTACTTTCCCTATCACACCGGCTATTTTTTTTTTTTAATAGAAGAGCCTTTAACTGCGATCCCGTAAAATACTTGGTTGATAAATCACCAGCTGAAAACTCGCCCACTGTAAAGAAAAGAATTTCACAACACTCATTCCAGAAAACACAGTAACTCCTTTCTGGAAATAATTCACCGGATAAAAATCAAAAGGGCAGAATTAATGTTCGGAGACCGTTTGCATCCTGCACAGCAGACAAAGACGGTGCAGCAAGCCACGTGCCTCTGTGACCGTCACCAGCAGACCCCTGAATCACCCAACCACACGATGAGTCGCTGTGAATGGTTTCCTCTTCCTCTGCGCTCCCCCGGCGGGCTCGGCGCTGCTGGAGGATCCTGAGCCTAATCCTGACTTTGATGGGGATTCCAAAACTCATCTCCTAAGGCTGCAGTCACCAGCGGACGCCGCAGACATCTGTTCCTCCTGCTTTGAGTCACCTGTCAGCAGTACAAAAGGAAATTGCTCAGCGGTGAGCACGTGGAAGCCCAGTGCTAAAGTGCAGAAATACAAAATACCGGAGTGCTCACATCACCCTCAGGGAAAAGTACTCAGTTCTGTAGCACTGATATTCAAAGAGGTGAAACTTGGTAATAATGAGTAGATGCCAGCAAGCCTTACAGCTCAGCCTGCAGTGCCAGCGTCGTTGAGGCAGCAATGGAAGGGGGAACAAAATAAAAGAAGACATTTCACAAACACTGGACCTGCACTGTGCGTGACAAGAAAAATAATTAAAACAACTGAGAGAACTAATCTGTGGCTGCTTAGGAAGTTAACTCTTCGAAGGAAATGATTAAGTAAGAGAACAAAAGCCAAGTGTTATGTTTATCAAACAAGGAAACCCCACAAATGAGCATGCCTGCTCGTGGCAGCGGGGCCAGAGCGGTGACAGACCGCACAGGAGCAGCTCCCACCACGCTGCCACCCCCGAGGTTATTAAGCAGCTCCTATTTCAAGGAAATACACTTTTTAAGAAATACAAAGCACTGCTTTGCCAAAATGAAACGCTATAGGAAGGCATCCACAACGTCCTGTGCCTCTATGAAATTCCCTTTATCCAATTCCTGCTCAGGATGAAATTCACTATGGTTTCAGCAAGGACCCCTGGTTAACCAGGACAGTATTTACAAATTCAGGCCAGAAACGCCTCACTTTTGTGTTGTTCCATCACAAATACACTGCTCACGAATTCAGCCATCCAAAACAAGACTCCAACTTTGCAAAAACAAAACAAACAGGTGAAGAAAAAAGCAATTAGAACACATCTTGCTTCGAATCTTCAGGAAACTGATTAAAAGAAATTCGTACTAAAGATGTAATTGTCTAACCTGCTTCCGCATGCTGAAGGAGCCAGACCTGGTGCCTCTAGAGGGAGGGCGAGAGGCACTTCTTGTTCCTGTTTCATTTTTGAGTTCTTCCCTGCGCGGGAGATGATCTAATTATTCAACACGTCAGTATACCGCTTCGCCCTTCCTTGCATGTCTACTGACATTAACATATTTTAACAATTCAGCTCATTAGGAAGGAGGGGAGGCACTGAATGACAAATCATCCTTACAAATCTGCCACAAAGGCACAAGTCTTCCCCTGTTTTGTCCCGCACCTAGCCCAAACTCTATGGGAACACATGGCAAATGATGCTGGATGCGAGCTGGCAACAAAGATCAGGAAACACAGCCCCTATGCAGCTGGTCAGATGTATACATATTTGTTCAAAACACGTGCCCCTTCCATGAGCTCTGGCCAGAATAAGTAGGGTCCTGCCCACTCAGGAAGCACAAGAACTCGCAGGGCCCATCTTCCCATTGTATTTCCATTGTTCCCAAGCTCGGTGCCCAGCAGGGACTACTGGGGATGGGGGCTGTCACACCTCGCCTAGAATTGGGCACAGGCAATGAAAGCAAGGGATCAAACCACACAAGGCTGCTGCTGACAGACTTGAAACAGATCCAAAATGACACTGAAATCCAAATATAACATGCATGGCACCTGTATTTGCATTTGTGGGATGCTGAAGGATTCCAAGGCTATTTATCAAGTGCCCTTGTTACAGCAGAAGCAGAGAGCCACTGGATTCTCAGCTCCTTCTACACGCAATGATTTCAGAGATGATGTTCTTCTCTTTCAGACCTTGCCTTGACCACAACACATCCACTCACGACTGGCTGCAGCAGACTTCATGGCACATAATAAACCTACTAGTTCATAGGAAAGGTTTCTTCAGCAAGTATCTATATATAAACCTGTTTACAACTATTTCTGTGAGTCCATTCACAGTCAGCTCCTTTACTGCAATCGAACATGATGGATTGGTAACCAGCTAACTTACGTAAGGCCTTCAAGGAAGCAGAAACTTATTTAATATAAAATCAAGCCAGTACAGCAGTAGGTGCAATGGAACTATACTACTACATATTAAATATTATTAATAAAAGACCTGCATTGCAGTCAAGTGTTACATCCCATTAGTACAGTCAAAAAATTCCTGCCATAAAATCTGTTTTCAGCCAAAGGAATGGTGACAGGTAAGAAGCATCTGCTTTTTTGATTTAAAACACCACACTTCTTAATAAAAACAAACACAGAGAGGCAGGAAGAGTGTATCTTCATGATTTGCATAAGTGATTTAACTTTGGTCAAAAATAAAAATAAAGACAACAAATTTCAAGTGTGTGATGTAAACTTTTCCAACACAGGTGGGGTTTTTTTGTTGTTGCTTTTTCGTATTTATGCTTTTTGAGGTCAGTCTTTTATTTTATTATTGGGCGTTTTCTTTTTGCTGGCAAGGTCACATTTTTTTTTCCCCAGACATTGTTTCCTTGTCCTCCTAACTCACCCCTCTAACAGCAGACATGACTTGCCCAGCCCAACGATGCACTTCTCTCAATCACAGCCCCAGCTGCCCCCATCATACTCAGGAGCTCACTGCCCTCTTCCTTCAGGAAGGAGCAGCAAGACTACATGCCTGCAGGGTGACTTAGCCTGCAAACAAAAATGGAAGCTTGTGAACGATGTTTTATAGTGGTCTTAGTGAGACACAGAGAACACAAAAGAGCTTGCTTCAGGAAAACAGCTCTACTGCATGCAGGCAGGTGGGAGAGCACTGCTCCCTGGAGCGGATGCAGTTGGTGTACACAGTGACACAGCCAACAAGGCCAAAGTACCCAATTCACCACCAATAAATCAGTCAGGCTCACGTGATGAAAAGAGGCACTTTCCACATAACTCCCTGGGTAGCACAGGGTTTCTCTCCTTAGCTACATCCCATTTCGTACCACCACGCTGCAGCAGCGCAAGGACTACACCAGATGCAAACTCAACTTCATCTTGCTTAAGGGCCTGTTCCTGTGGGTTCCTGAGGTGTGCAGGCTGTGAATTTAAGGCCAGAAGCACTGCTGGCAGCATGTGTACACTGGGAACAGACCGGCCCAAGCACTCAGGTGATGAGATGACTAAGGAGGCAGAGCCCAGCCTCACCTTGTTGAATGGCGCTTACCACAGCACAACACGCCAATCTTCTTTGGAAGAGATTGCCAAAGAGATGCCGCTCAACTCCAGGTTTGGTTTCTTTTAATCCTCTTCCTGCATTTTATCCAAGCTATATAAGCAGACCTCAAGTTAGGACAGATGCACTTCCAGCACTTAATACTGGCACTTAACTTGGTTTTCTTCCCACTTGGCTCGCTTGGTATTTTTACACGTTTAACTTCTACAAGCATCTTTCAGATTATCTTCAGTTTGCAGTTCCAGTGTTGGAAATTTTTTTCACATTTGGTCTCACATGCTTTCATGTGAGCACTGTGCACAAAGGAGCTGTGGGAGCTGACAGGAGAGGCTCCGTTCCAATACTGCAACTTCCAAAACAACAACTTGAGGCGTATGGAGAGAAGCAGAGAATTACTCTCCTGATTTACTCTGGTAGCTACAACAGATAGTTCATATAATCCAGTGCAAACAGCAGGCAAGTTTCATGCTTGTTGTAATAAAGGACACAATGACCTCTAGGTAAAAATCCTAGGAACAGCAAGCACACAAATTTCAACCTGCACAACTTCAACTCCGTGCCAGGGCTCAAGTTGAAGATAACAGTGAAGACAAACACTCTGGACAGATTAATTCAGACCATAATTCACTGCACACACGTGCCAAACTGCGGTGTGAACCTACTGCCTTTTAACACTCCTCACTGTAAGGCCTATTTTTGCTGATGAAGGAGGTTTTCACAGTGATCTCTGAGTCTTTTGCAATTTGGCGCAGCCTCCTTCAGCAGAGTGAAAGTAGTTCAGGTTCAGGCTGCAGTACAGAATATGTCCTAGCATGGATCTGCAAAGGCAAGGGTTCTCACAACAGAGCTCTGCTGGTGTTCTGAAACCACGCAGTGATTCATCGCATTATTGCTGCTATATTGCTCCCTCTCCATCCTTGCTCCCCTCTCCCCCCACAGAGGTATTTTAACCCTACGATTTATTTGGTTTGCAAAGGCTGCTCGGTTTCTCAATGAGAAGGCAACACCAGCATAAAGTTTTCTTGGTATGAAGGTACAGATTTCCTGAGTGTGCACGTACTTTTTATATAATAAGACTACAAAATTCCTTGCTCCTTCTAATTAAGTAGTCCTCAAAGAGCTCAGTTCCACACACTCCAAATACTGATGGGTTGCAAGGACTATAAGTGCTCATCTCTGTCCAGAAGAAATTAATTTTTCAGAAGTAATGAGTACAAGAGGGGTGAATTTACGGAGCGCCCTTTATTTGAAGTGCTGTGTTTATACCACCAGATGGCACATTTGAGGCTCCTGGCATCTGTAAAATTACAGCAGACTTCACTCTGCATCACCATGCTTATCCTGCTATTCTTGCTCTGGATGGAAAAGTACAGGTAAAATGATACCACAGCAGTTGAAGCAGCAAGATACATGGACAAGTGCATGTAAAAAGTTGCACGAGGGGGCAATGCACACCAGTAAGCTGAAAGCAGGACTGCAGGATCCCTGAGCTCTGACACCGCAACCTCTGGTCCCTGGTACAGTCTTAAAAAACCATTTCGTGTCTTGGGAGAATGCACTTGTAGTTTTGGAGAGGGAAGATGGGAAAGGAGGATCAGAGTTCAACCTTCTAAGGCATGATGCCTCGGTTCTCTGCTGTTTTCCTGCCCTGCAGGGCTCACACCGTGAGCTGGGACTCTGTGCAGAGCTGCAATTAGAGGGAATCAACATACATGACATGCTGGTTATCACAGGAATGTATTTATTATGACACCTGTATGCTTTAAGACTTCCAAAACAACAAGTGGTTTTCCTACCTGAAAACCCAAGTAGCTAATATTAATGAAATCCAAGTATTCCTACTATGCTCAGGAAGATGGAGCAGACTGAAAGATCCCCAAGCACTCAAAAACAGGACACAGCAATAGTTCACAACCTCTCCAACACATCACCAAAAGCATAAACTGATGGGGGACAGAGAACTTACAGAGCACAATCTAACAGGAGAAGATTTACCCATGCCACAGTGTTATACTTTTTCCTCTGCAAAACCCAGGCCTTTCCAGAAAACCAAGCACTCCGCATCCCATGGCGGTGGACCTACGCACTCCATATCAGATAATCAAACACACAGCAGCCCACGACCCACTGAGTCAGCTTCGTGGGCAAGTCATCTCCTGTGCTGGATATGCTTTGGTGTGTGCCCAGCTGTGCCCTGGTACCAGCCTTGACATGATGCCAGCGTTTGGCAGCATCAGTTCCTTTAGGCTTCTTGCTTGTTCTTGCTGCCAGTTTCTTAATTTCACTCAGCCCACTTTAGAAGTGCATGAGCACAAGCATGTATCTGCCACAACCAACATTCCCTCAAAAAGAACAAGTTAGTTCAGCACCATTGTAACGATTGTGGGCACACAGAGACCGTACTTGTCATGGCATTGCACCCCACATGCCCCATGCAATTTCAATAAAAAGAGGATTAAAAATCCACTATTATCGCTTCAACACTTGACTCAGTCCTTGGAGCTGGCAATAATATCAAGGGGAACAAAAAAAAAGTCCATTTAAATTTGAGCAAGAAAATTTGCTGATAAACCCCAAGGGCAACAGCAAAGAATATTTCTTGTCCAGATGGAGGAAGCAGCATCGCTTCATCCCATCCAACAAATAACAGCTCACCCTTAGTGCTGTGGCAAAATTAAAAATCCTCTGTTTCCCCTCTCTATGTAGGACTTAGCTCTGGAATGATGCCCCAGATTACACGGATGATGTACGTGGAACTGCCCTCACTCCCATCAGCATTAGATAAGAGCCACCATGTGCCCACGAGGCAGCACAGGTCAGCTGCTGGAGCACCAGCCATCCCTTCCTTCCCTCTAGGAATTTTGCTCTTCCCTCATCCATCAGTTTGGTACTACTTGTGTATTTACATATTCACACACCCTAGGCAAACTTTCCCCCCAAAGCACAAGCACTTCTGCTTTCATATTTGCAGACTGCCAACACAGCCACACGCACCAGTAATATCCTGCAGTAAACTGCCCAGCAAGGCCTCTTTTAGACACACAAGCAACCCAAGAGAACTACATCAAACACCATGATGCAATAGCTGCAGTTTGATCTCACTATTCTCCCTGGGCCGGCATTATGGGTGCAGCTCCCGTTCCTATGAGGATTCATTCATGTTTGTAAGCCAACAGCTTTGGGAGACAACAATTTGAGCTCCATTTTCAAAGCCACTGAAAGCAACGGCTGTCCCCAAATGCAGGTTTCCACTGAACAGCACCAAATCCCTTCCCAATACGCACCCACCATGTTTTGACGGCTTTTAAACGAGAACAGCGAGTGCTTTGATGGGTGGGCTCATTTCTCAGCATAATTACCAACCTCACCGCAAAACTTGGCAGTGGATAAAATGGCAGGTATTTATAAATTAAAACTGCAATCCTTGAAAATCTGTTTCACATTTTATCTAAGCCAATGAGACAACCCAACACGCTGTGTTCCAAGAGGAAGAGAGAAGCAGACTTGAAAACTGGGATTAATCTCACTTTGTGTCCGGGTTAGCCACAAGGGCCTCCCTAACGGTCAGCAAAAAGAAACACTTCCAGAACATGATTCATCTGCCCTACTCCACACAGCTACCTTAGGATGCTTTCCCTTATTAAAGGGAAGCCGGAAACTTCACAGCCCTGTCGTATGAGTAACGAAGGAATCAATTTTCAAGTCCTGTTTTTAAGCTACTCTAAAAGGTACCTCAAAAAATGAGAGTTTTTTGATAATGACTTACTGTGCAGATTTTTCTCCATCTCCTCCTAAGTGGAAAAATACAAGTGCGGTCTCTTACAGTTTTCATTTAATAACTGTCTTGCTCAAATTTGCAAATGAAGCTCTGTAGCAGCGCCTTGGGTCTGAGAACTGAATGAAGAATTCAGGCCAACACGCAAAGGAAGCAATTGATCTATTTTCACTCTTATTGGAATTAATTGGAAAGTAAACACAGCCAGATAAAGAGCAGAAAGTAGATTTCATCATGCAATACTCT
Organism: Perdix hodgsoniae; assembly: GCA_035772895.1. NCBI lineage: Eukaryota > Metazoa > Chordata > Aves > Galliformes > Phasianidae > Perdix > Perdix hodgsoniae. Next base: position 311,501 of record JAPSGF010000134.1, read on the forward strand.
CCTACTTTAATAAAAGGATGTTTGCTTATAAGGAAGGAAGAATAACCTCGTGGCTAAGGGCACGATGTTCAAAGTGCGCTACCAGCTCTGGACAACATTTCCTGCTTACCTCAGTGTCACCCAGACCGTGTGCGCTACCACAGACTTCCATTTCTGGAGAGGAGATGGTCGTGGAAGGAGGTCATAGGAGCAAGATGAAATGGGCACTGCTGAAAGGTTTCTCTACAGCATCAAGGGCTGAGTTCTCTCTATGCAGAAAAGCTGACTGCAGGGAGGAAGGACCCCAAGGACATTAAGGAGGATGTGACTATTACAGCACAGAGTTTCGGCTCATGACACTGCCCTTGTCCCTGCTGTGCTGCTTCACTTGAAATAACTTCCCTCGAAACTCCCCTGTCACACAGCCTTGCTCTCAGCATTTGAAGGGTTAGCAAGAAGAGCCTCCTTAACTTCACCATGAAGCCTACCTCCTTCCTCCCCAGCTGACAGCCATGGGCACACAAATAGCTTCTGAAGAAACCAGGAGGGATCATTTCTGCAGAATTAATGTGAACACTTAACATGCCAGTGTCAGAAGTGTATCCCAAGGGCGGTGTTTGTGCACTGGTGTGGGCTATGCCCAGCTGAAATCTGCCTGGACCTCTGCTGTGAGCACTTCACACCTCCTGATCCCTGATCCTTACTGTTTATAATGCATCTAGATCCTCACCTTGCAGAGGCAATCCCGTGTCACAGCACTGCTCCCCGTGCTAATACTGGCCTTACAGGCATCACAAAGAACTTTCAACTAAGGAGAGGGTTTCTAATTTCAGAGCTGATTGCGCATCAGCAGTGGAGACTTCGAAAATGTGATTCACATCACTTCCAGTTCTCTTTAATTATTATCCCCCATCTACATAAACGGACTAACTCAATTCTCACCCATACTTGTAACCATATCATGGTATATACAGTTTTTCTTCTGTGTGGAATTGGCTGCTGGGAAAAGTCAACACCCTTGGTCAAAGAGCATCTAACAATTAATACATTTCATTTAGCTGCCACCAGTGATGTCATCAAGAGCAAAGTACAACAACAGAAGTGACAGCCGGGCAGGACGGAACTTTTCTGAAGTATTGCTTGAGCAACAGCCACACAAACCCCTCATTGTTTATCTGCCCGGGGAAGCACACGACATGCAAACAGCTACCTATGTGTTGCTCAACACATACTATGAGATGCTCAGGCAAATTTATCACTGAAAGAGAACATCTCCAACAGACTGCAAGCTCCATCATGTAAATTTGGGTAAAGAGAACCCCATTAAAAAAGCAAAATTAATTCTAAGTGTATCAGATGAAAGATTTTGTTTGTAAAGCCTGCGCCAGAACAAAAATTCAAGCTACTTCGAAGACATTCAGGTCATTCAGACAATAATTTTAAAATTGCAAGGAAAGACAGTCTGATGATCCACGTATAGAAAGAGGAGCCAGAAGCTCTGAATCATTAATAACAACACTTAGCAGTTAATCGCTGTAGATCTCCACTACTCCACAAAATGGATATGAATCGCTGGCACCAGACCGTGGCTCCTCTGCAGTAGGTTGGCACCATGCGGCTTCACGAGGAGGCCTGCAGAGAACTCGGGTGCTTTCCAAACACCAGTCAGTAATTACAGTTCCTGTCCCTGTTTATCTACCTACCTGCAGTTCTCAACGTATCCCATGCTGCAGTCCTATCCCCTTTCCTTCTGCACAAAAGCAGGATGAAATGAAGTTTTCACTTAGTTCATCTGCAGCAAATATCCTTTTCAGAGAGTCAGAGCTGCTTCGAGTAGCTGAACTTGACTTTCAGCATCCTCATGTACTTCGGTAGACTCGTCAGCACCCACTGTATCTGAAAGCACTTTCATGCTTTTAAGAACAACAGTGTTCAGCTAAACCCATCTCTCCAGTCCCTCTCTCTCTGTGCTTTGCTGTTTTTCTCAGTCCCACTTAAAGCCTCGAGTCTCTGTATTTCCTCTGCAAAAAGAGACTAATGCTCCCAGAGAATAAACAGTGTGCTGAAATAATAAATGTCAAAGGTAACGTCAGGCTGCACATCTCTAGAGCGCTGGCTTTCTATCTGGTTCCCTCAGCAATGCTAACCCGATCGAGCCTGCTTCCTACAAACTGTGCCCCAACTCCCCCCTGCACAGTGGCAACAGCCACTGGCACAGGGAAGAAGCAAAAACCTGCAAGGCTGTCTGCCTTTTATCTGGAATACCTTGCTAGTAATGATGCAATGCTATCACTCACTATTTCTGCAGCTACCCCATTATACAGCATGCTTAGAAACACGACCATCTCCAAACAAAGGTCAGGTACCCCTCAAACTCATACTTCAAACACTTGCTATCTACTAGAAGTCCATCAGAAACCAACACAGTGTATTACAATGAAATCCATTTTTTACCAGCTACCGCTGCAGCCAGTGAGAGATTAAAACTTTACACTCTCTCAGCTACACCCTTCGCTTGTTTCACCCCATAGTCATGGGGTCATACTAAGTCATACTAATCCAGAGTTTCAGACACCCTCTCTTTGCACTGCAATGATGGAATGACACAAGGAGAAGAGAAATTCACACACTGAGCCTGTACCGAAAGGAACAAGAATTTCATTAAAACTGAAAAATGCATTATATTACAAAGGAAAACATGGGCTAAATCATGCAGGCAAAATATTTTTATCTTGTAAATATGGTCTATGGATTAGGGGTTCAAAGTTTTATATAAAACTTTGTTTTCCTCACCTCTGTGTTTTCTGTAATACAGAAGCTGCCTTGTAAATCCTGGTGTTGGAGATACTTGTCCCAGTAACGTAAACATCGTATAACAAAGCTGCAACAACTTCAAAGGAGGAGGCTGTTCATGGCAGAGCTGAAGAACATTTGCTGTTCCCCAGACAGATTTTTACAAACTTGCTCAAGCAAAATCTATTTTAAAACCATATTCTCCAGGTGTGCCTTCAAAGAGAAGCGAAGCTGCCTCTCCTTGACACTGAGCTCCAGAGAAAATCATTTCCTGGTCAAGGTCAGGTTTTTGCCAAGATGCTGCTTGGCCAAGTGGCAGTGCCAAGCAGTGCTGAGAACCACAACTTGCAGCAAGCAAGGACCGATTTTAACAACACAACTTCCTGCTTTTCAGAGGGATTATCTGCATTCTTTTCCATCCAAATCTGCTGAATACTTCTACAGTTTGTCACCGATTTGTTTCCTTCAATAAACAAAATCACGTTCCTCCAAATGCCTCAGCTGATACCCAGGAACTCTCCTCTCCCATCCTGCTGGACTTCATTAGCTACATGAGAAATACACTCCCACTTCTCTCTCAAGTTCGTAATTTGTCACCTTATCTCCCTTTCAAGTATGAAATACACTGAGAAAACACATTACAGAACAAACCAAGACGGATGAGACCTTGCAAGACCACCTTCCATGGGATAAGGGAGCCCAAATGAGACCTGGTCATACTTGGGAGTATTCACACTCCCTGAAGTCAGTCCATTATGTCTAAACAGAGATTCAGGAAACCAGAATATAATTATCAGTTTTTCATTTTGTTGTTCTTTCAGTTCTTAAAGGAATTTCAAAAATAAATGTTCCTACAAACTAACATCCCAAAGGACCACATTTTGATGCCATGTGAACTACCGAGATACCTAAAACACTTTAGCTAGTGAAATTCTATCAGGAGATCTCTAGTGCTTCCAGCAAGATTAGTCCAGTACAGCAGAATCCAAAATTGAACACGTTTTCATTGGAAGGGCAACCTGCTGTGCTCTCCTGCTGCCTCATCCTTGGTTTCATGAATCCCGTCCTCAAGGACGGTCCAAGCCTGGGGTAAGGATGAAGATAGGACCATGCCTCTCAGTACCACTGCGGACTGAAGCCTTGTTAAGGGGACTGCAAAGGAAGACATGGCCTAAGCAATTGGAGAAGTCAACTGGAGAAGTAGAGTTATGAAGAGAACAATGTAATACAGATGTGAAAGATGAGCCATAGTCTGTCCTGAAGAGGGCAGTGACAGAAAGGAAGCCTGTCCTACAACCACCAGCCACAGGAAAGCATACAGTCTTGCCTAGGTACTTTCCTTCACTTTTTCAAATGGAAAAAAATAGCAATTAAAAAAATACGTGGAAGTATAAAATTTTCCAACCAGGTTCATTAATCATACCCACACATGTTGAAGGCAAATAGGCAGAACGCATGTCATGCTTCAAGTGGTCATTCAAACCACAGCAGTCTTACACGACCAGGCTCCTCAAGCTTCAGTGAGCTGACTCCTGAGCTGTGACACGTCTCAGAGACGCAGCGTGGTAATGAAAGAACTTACAACTTAGTCTAAGGCACGTTTGGCAAGTGGTGAAAATCCATACAGGGATGATGGGTTGAAGTACAAGTTCACTGTTGGTGCCTGCTCTTCCCCCTTATCCTCTCTGCCACTATCACACTTGCTCCTGGAAAAGTAGTTATTATCTTTAACAACAAGCTTGACTGAAAACTTTTCAGTGCATTAATAAAGCTGATAGGCCTTTCATCAGCCAGAGGCTTTTTCCACTAAATAATTGTAACTACTTAGAAAAATTTGTTTACAGAAATGGACCAGTGACACTCAGCAAGAGGTTGAACTACAGACCTCCTAAGGTCCCTTCTGACCTAAATCCTATGATCCCAAAGTGAAAACAACCACATTTTATGAAACCCACACAGGTTTGTTCACATTTTTGCGTCTCATGAAAAAAAATAAAAAATAAACATCCCTGCTGCCAGAAAGTAAACTTTTGGGCAACAGCAGAAAAGGACCTAGCAACTTTCATTTACAGTGGTAATGCTTCAAACTTGTCTATACTTCTCTGAAGTTATTTTCACCTTGGGATCTGGAAATTCCCTGTGCCCCACTCGTTCCACTTCACAATACCATTTATGCTTGCTTGTAGATACGCAAATTCACTCTGGCACAGTCAGATATCTTTTAATTCCTCATGACTTCCTCTTTGAAAAGGAGTAAGGATATGGAGCAAACATGTCCAATCAAGGAAAGACAACCCAAAAAGGACAGTGTCTTTATTTACTATCCACATTTGAGTGCTAAAGTACAAGGGAAAATTTGACTAGACTTCCTTGCAGCCACACCACTCTTATTACACTCCTCAGAGATACAGCACAGACTTCGGTTAACCCAAAATCTGTTTTCACCCAACTTCAATTTAGACTCTTCAGCCCACACAGTTAAACATGCACAGCAGTCATTTTTAGCAAGTTAACTCAATGAATCTGCTGTATGTCTTACAAAGCTGCCAGTGCTTTGAAAGCTAGACCTCTTTTACACTTAGTCCACATGAAAGGAGAAAGGTCTAAGCTCTTTGGTTATGTCTTTCCTCCTTAGCCCAGCCACTTGATTCCCAGCAGGTTGACCACCTCCTTCAGGACTCTTTACCAGTCCTCTGATTGGTGTCAAATGCTGTCCACAGCACATAATGGTAACATGGTCTCAGCATGCAAGTATTCAAGAGGAAGATTCAGGACTCCAAAGTTGTGTGTAGGGAAGAAAAGATGATCAATTAGGATTGTGCTATGATCATAGCAACAGAGGTAAAGCACGCTGCAAGAGAGGACAGGATTCTACTCCAGAAGGTAAGACAGCAAAATACATGTTGTGCAATCTCCTTCCATTGCAAGTAGGATATTTCAGACTATTCAGCAGCCATGAGAAGACTTGGGATGTATCCTGCAACAGGAACTTCCACCTGGCTTCAGGCAAGATCTTTAGATCAAGCATCGAGCAGAACATTCGTATCCCCAATCACAGAAGTCAGGACAGCACACACAACTGAAAGGTTCAGCTTATTTCCTGCCCCAAAGACCCACTGAGTGCTCTTTTCATTGTAAGAGGATTAGCAGCACATAGACAATTTATGTAAGGAGACTGACAATTTTATTGCGATGTGCCATTTAGCATTTCCAGAGGATCAGATTATAAAATTTTTTACTTAGTTTTCCATGAGTCACCCTCTGAATAACACGTTCTGATTTACCTAACAGCAAGAACTCTTGGTCAGAAGCAGTTTCATTAAACGCGGTCATCCCAGCCTATCGTCACTCTACTGTTGGATGCAAATTCTGCACAGAAAAATGAAATTTTCTGCAGTGAACAACTGATTTTTCATTCTCACCTACCTTTGGTGAAAGAACATGGTGATGGTTACAATTATGTTTAAGGCTTGTCTAATAAAAATCTGGCGAAGTCTGGATCACAAGTGATACTGAAAGCAGAGCTTCGAGCTATCTCAGAAGAAAAGCCAGCCAAACTTCTGGACCATGAAGCAGAAGTAGGGAACTCCTACATAATACAACACAGTCAACTCTCAAATATGCCAGATAACAGGAAGCTGGGGTAACCTAGTTAATGAAAAACTATCAATAACAATACTATTCTTTGCAAAGCCAACTCCTGGCATCTCTGGGTGGTTTTATTAGCTTGGCCACAGCACCGCAGGAACGCACAGATCCATCCTGGGTCCTGGAGCAACACGGTCATGTTCCTCTAACAGCATGTGTGCCTTGAGAGTTTGTGCGGAGCAGCTGACGTGTCTTTGCTCTGCATGGCTTCCAGCATCAGGGCTTCCAGAGCAACTATCAGTGCTCTGGTATTTGGCCCCAGCACAGTCACAACCCAAACGCTCTGCTCAGACATCACCAGCTCCATCAGCACTACTCCTGGTGCACCAGGACAAAAACATTCTAGCAGTCCCAGCTTCAGATCGTGAAACAGGACTGAGGCTGAAACTAACTCAGAAAGAAATCATTCTTCCAGAAAGCTTGAGGAAAGAAGTGGAGGGAAAATAAAAGCAGATGCTGAGCAGAGCTATAGCCAGCACAGAAGGAAGCTGCTGCTTTTTTCTCCTCACTCAACCAGCACGCCTCAAGGACCACAGGTCTCAGCAATCAGTATCTAACTGCACATGTCAAACAGTGGCAACCCTAAAGCAACCAGTGCCCATCCTCCTACAGGGACAATGCAGGTAGAACTGCCACCCACTTCAAGTTTCTCCCATGAGAAGCCTTGTTCCAAACATCCAACAACCCGCACAGCATCAGGCTGCTCACAGAGAACAAAGCGAGGCAAAACTAAGGCTGCTGACAAAGGTGGAATACACAAGAATATAGCCATGCTGCAAGACCAACATGGGTGGAAAGTCAGTAAACAAAACAAAAATAAAATGCAGATGGTATGCAGCTAAAGCAAACTGTATGGTTCAGTGCATACCTAGCAGGCCAAGAAGGAAGGGAAATTCCTTCCCAGGGTTTACGTGAACAATGAGTTTCCCTGAAAACTCCGGGAGGCCGTTCCCAGCTCCTCTGCTGGCACCGTCAGTAGGAAAGGCAAATGCTGGAAAGGTTGCTTCAGTTCATTACTGACCTCAGTACAAACCGTAGTACTGGTGAACTCCAGCACAGATCAATGTGACCTCTTGCTTCAGTGGTATTGTTGTTACAACGTGTACAGCACGCAGTGCTCCTTTTTACAAGAAAATACAGCCATCTGTGTGCCACTGTATGTTCCAGCGGTCACACGGCTCTGATCAAACCGAGCTCAGCGTGCTGCAGGCTCAATTCCACGCACAGGAGACCAGCCAAACCCTCCTCATTTTCAACATAAAGAAAGGAGATGACACAGCGTGCAACTGGAGGTAAAGGGGGAACTCCTGAAAGCAGCAGCCTACGTATGAGAGACGAGAAGGAAAAAATAAATAGAAATCAGTGTATGCTTCAGCCAATGCTACAAATCAGATGTGAACGAAGATAGACAATTTGGGGTGTGTCTGTCACCCGATTTGCTGGAAGGCTTTTGGCAGCTGGGTGTGCAAACAAAATCAAAGCGCCTCCGAAATATTCCATTAAAAATATGCCCCAAAATCTATCAAGGAACTCTAAAAACAATCTTGTAAAAGCAATGGCATAAAACACCAGAGCATCTAATGGCTACTCGCAAAAAAACTGTGGCTCTTCTGCTCTATTGTTTCTGTTGCATTAAAATGTCAGTAATGGTTAAAATGTGAAAAATAGGAAAGTCTCACCAATTCAAACCAAACCACAAACCACTTTGTAAGATCATGGAATTCTACAAGTTAACAGACAAATGAACAAACATGCACACCAATAAAACTGCACATGAAGAAACATGCCAGCTTCTATTTATTCTCATTCACTGTGTTCTACAGTTTAGGAAAAAAGGCTGTAGCCGTTTTATTAAAGTTGGAGGAAAATTTTAGAAGTTTCATTAAAGAATTCAAAGTAGTTTTCTTTTTCAAAATGGCTTTGATTCAAATGGAATGGAGGAATTTATCAAAGCATTTTAGAACCTGGAAATACAGAAGAACGTAACAAACATGAAGTCGCATAATCAAAAATGCTCTCCAAACACAAATTCCTACATTCAGCCTTTGGTAATACTTTGTGCTGTGGTTAGAGTTGAAAGAAAGGACAAAAAAGAGGTAGGTTCCTTATTTGCATGTACATGCAATTCCTTATTGCAAAGCTTTAGTTCAGATATAAAAGCCGGTATGAAGCACTGGCACACGTTTTCACAGAAGTTTCCGTCTCGTGTTTTCATATGGGTTTAGAATTGCTGAAGAATTTTGGATCCTGTGAATAATTCCAAACACTAGCCTATTTTTACTGACAGCAGAACTGAGGCACACAGATATGCACCAGACACGACCTAGCAAGCCATGGAGGAAGACTAGAGCAGTCAACTCCATCTCCTCTACTCATGTCCACCTTCCTGCCATGCAGGAGGTCAAGCTCACCTCTCCTCACATGGAAATTGATGGTGAATATACACTTCAAAAATAATTCACCAACTTATCACCTATTAAACAGGTGAAGTAAAAGAGAGACAATGTGACCATACAAACCCAGAGTACAATGAATCACTCCTTAGCTTAGTCACATGCAGAAAATGCACGTTAATGCAATTACAACTTTTGACCAAAGAAGCTGAAACCTAAAAAGTTATTTGCTAATTCCAGAGAAATACTCATTAAAAGAGATATATACATACACACATTTATATATATATATATATATACACCATTACTGAGCAGGCAAGTTCATCTTGGGTTACACACTGAACGTGTCGAAGTCCTACAGACACTGGACAGCTGACAGCTCAGTTAGCTAGATGTCTGTTAGTGTAACAGCAGAACAGAAGAAAAACAGGGCAATGTATAACCACATAATTTCAATTAAATACAGATAATAGCTATTTTACCCTACCTATCTTACCCTATCTTGCCTTCCTGCTCTTCAAGCAGCATCGTTTAGGCTCTAACCTGTTTGCAACTCAATGGAAGCAACTGAGGCTATGGAAGACAGTTTGCCTTTAGTTCTAATTAGTCGTGCACCGCTTACCAAACCTTTACCATCACTCAGAAAAACTGCTAGCTGCAGCAATTCAATTCTCACAGACTGCTTTCACACAACACAGGTAATAAATGAATTAGATTTCATTCACGGAGTGTGAATAAAGCGGAGGGAGTAGGTATGACTAATCTTCATTTTCCAGATGGGAAAACCATTGCGCAGAAGAATGCAGTGCTATGTTCAAGATCACAAGCAGAGAACTGCAATTTCACCTTACAGGTTTTGATGTAAAATTCCCCTCTTCAACACAGTTGACTGCTGTTTTTGAAAGTACTGACGAGCGAACACCACAGCTCTCACTCAGCACTCGAGAAAAATCTGCATCTTCAGAAGCAAGCTGACTTGTATTTTTTCCGTGACAACTACTGGAAATATTAGAAGCCATGCTTACAAACGTTAATCAACTTCTAACAGCACTTTTTAAGCCAGAACATACAACCAGAGTGCTTCCCCGTGTCCCTTGGAAGCCGTCCTCCCATAAGGGCCATGGCCTCCCCCTGCAGATACGCTGTGCACTCGCACACACTGCCCCAGCACCCACCCAGCAGCACCCAGGACGGCTGCAGGGCTGGCAGTCTGATGCTGGGATAAACACCTTGCACAAAATGACTGAAAAATGGAGAAATACACCAAACGGAGGCTTTCTGGAGCAGTTCCAGAAATGACTATCTGAAGTAACCTTAGCAAAATCTAAAAGGATTTCCGTTTGTCCTTCCTTCCTCCCCTCGTGCAAGAAACCTTGCAAAGGCGTTAAGAAGCATCAAGTTACCCTGCAGTGTTTAGGAGACATTCTTCATGCTCCCACTTCAGACGCCAGCCAAGGAAAATGATCTGTTGGCATTCACACGCCGCACAGCTCAGACACCCAACAACCTGCACTCACAGAGAGGGACCAGGAGCACACAGTGTGTGTCACCAGACAGATCCTCTCTGCATTAAATGCTGCCAATCCTGCATTTTGAGTTTGCAAGTGGATTAACAATAAAAGTATCGGGAAGTCCTACACTTCCGAAATAGCTTACTAAAAATACCTCGTTACTTTAGAGAAAACAGCAACAAGAACTTGCTCATCAGTTTACAGGAACGTACATTCCCAGCACAAAAAGCGCTGGCAATACCAACAGCACAGAGAGATGTTCACTTAGGTACACGTCGATGATTAAAACAAAAACTTGCTATACTGAATTCTGGCTGCAGATTTGCTGATGCCTGCTGGAACAGCTCTGCAACCCTCTGCAGAGAAAGCTGTGATTCTCACTTGCAGAGCCTGAATCTGAAACGAAAGCCCCATTTTTCTACACACTAAAAAGTTACTGGAACTTACTGGGATTGACAGGAATACGCCTATCAGCCAGCTCTATAGCTGTGTGAACACACTTAAAGTAGTTGAAACAACAGATAAAGATAAAAATATGAAAAGGTTGTCCGATAAAACTGAAGCACTATGAAAAAAAGACTCGAAGAATTACCTCTGTTCTTGCTGAGGGATACGTAGTCAGAACAAGACAAACTGCATGCTTCGAGCCGTTAATAAAAAGAAGAGCAAGCGAATGAATAGCTTTCAGAAGAATCCAAATAGTTTTTGTTTCTCTGCTGCAGTTTCACCACTCCCACTGGGTAATTTCTACGTTCACTTTATAACGAAAGCAAAGTACAGGTCAAATTAAGAAAGGGAGGAGACCAAAAAACTCCACTGCATTAGCCTAAGTTAGTCACTCTTGCTATCTCCTTTTCAAATGGGGGAAGCAGGGCTACCGTAACAGAAGGGGATTTGGAGGGGGTGTTCTCCGAGGCTTATAAACCAGAAGCTCGCTTCATCTGCATTTTATATGATCTGACTGGTAAAAGCAGGAAGCAAGAAAACCTTTCGAGTGCATGATTTATGGAAACGTATCACATGGCTAGGAAGCACAAGAACATAAAGGGCCGAACTCAGCTTTTATTTACACCAATGTAACTCTCATGAAAGTTCACTACCTTCAATTCAAAACAAAATAAATTTTAAAATCAGAATTAGTTCACACTTTCCAAATGCAGCAGCTGCTCCAGCAAAGATCTCCTCAACAAAGAATTTCTCTACTGGCCAAGCACCACAGGATCAAGGCAGAATAGCCTTAAACACAGCTCTGCCACCCCGTCTCCCATCGCTTGGCCCCTAAACAAGCCAGCTACCTGCAGCTCCTGCATGCTTTCATACTCCTAACAGTGCTTTAAAATCTACTTAGGCTCTTGAAAGGCAGGACAGTGCACAGGCAGAAGGGCAGTGGGAATGCTCTCCTATTTCACAGGATGGGGTTATGGATACGTACACACTACTACTGAAGGAACAAAATGCAACCTGGTAACATCCAGCAAGCTAGGGAATTTTTTGTTCAGGTGAGAACAAGCAGCATTAAAATACTCTGGTTTTTGTTCTCTCACATGTACATTTCCATAAACAGCTGATGGATGGCATGAGCCACAGGCCTGTGCTGGTTTGTTTTAATTCCTTACCTCAAGTATGGAATTCTATGCTAAGAGAGGAAAGTGTAAGAGGTGAAAGAGAACTGAAGAGAAGCGCTCATTAGGACAACTATCTGAGTGCTGGGGAAAATGTAAAGGAACAAAGGAGTAAGAAATTGGGAGTAAAAATTACAGAAGAAAACAAGACAGTGAAACAGAACCACCCTACTGAAGGTGGGGGTTTTGTCAGAAGCACGGCTGCTCCTCAAGCAAGCTGCTGAGATGGCACAAGGTTAAAAGCACTGAGGAAAACCTGAATCATCTGACCTAGAAATGGAAAAAAGGAGTAAAAAGGCCTTGTGGTACAGGCTCACTTTTAATAAGATGACCTCTTAAGCATTGAAGGACTCAATACCCTTTTGACAAACACTTGCTGAAACACATACATTATGTGCACAGATGGGGAAACCATAATGAAAATTCACTTTACCAGGCTGGGGTCAGAGAGATCATCTCTATTTTACACTAGGTAGTAACAAACCATGAATCAACAGGGTGAATTTCATACATAAATCTGTATGATATTATCAGGTATTTCAGGAGACTGTTATTTTGCAAGTTCTAAGTGACAGATCCAACAATTATGCTGGCATTTAATAAGTAATAAAATGCTAAAACAAAGCAATTATTGCAGAATTTTGTCTAAATCAGCAGTCTAACAAGAACTTCCTGTGAATAGCTGAGAGATAATGCATGTAGTTGATAATACAGCTGATGGGTTTATCATGCTGTCCTCTAAGTGCCTGTTTAAGAAATCCTGAGCAAAACCTAGTGCTCCTTTATAAACTTGTCTTCACTGGAGTACTCTGGCATCCCAACCGTGGGTTGTGAATAGCATTCTTATGTACTCTATAGAATGTCTATAGCATCCCTGTATACAAAATGCCTCCAGGGTGACTGCATGGTGGTAATGCAGTCATATACAGATGGCTTTCAAGTGAGGAATTCGAAGAGGAGTAAAAAAGAGCACAGAGTAAAACCTCAAGGACTTCACTCAGAGCAGCAGTTGGGAAGAGATATCAGCTGGATACAGAGATGCTGTGCTGCTGAACACCAGGACTGCAGACACGACTGATATCTGTTCAATGCCATGTGCTCCCACTTGCATCCAGCAGCAGTTTGCTGGAGGCACACTGAGCTGGGACTGGGCGCATCTCCCAGGATCCCAGTGGGACAAGTGACGAACAAGCAGAGTAACCTACCACCTGATTCTGCACAAAAACTAGTATTTGCAGCTTATTTTAAATGTCTGTATCATAACCCTTTAGCAGAAGTAGGAAAAAGTACTGAATCCTAGTCTTCCTACATCTTCTTACAAAACATAAACCCCTGCAAAAGGTAATGGAGGCCCAAACAACTTAGAAACTGTACAATGCTAACAACACTGCATTCTCAGATTTCACTCCGAAGAGCTGTTTGAGTTACAGGCAGAATTAAAAGCAGCCAGAGCTCTACAAGGGGTTGTGGGTACCAGGGAACCATGTATCTGGTGCCTCCAGCTCATCTGCGTACCACAAATAAGGAACAGCAATGATGTTCTTTGAACTGCTATATTTGAATCCCATCATTTATTTGTTGAGGGCCCTCCCAAAAAAAATGCGGAAGCAAAGCAAATCTAAAGCATTCTTTCTAGATTGATTACACACAAGAATAGGAAAACTAAACTCATGCCTGTCTTCCATTTCATTCAAGATGTAAGCCAGACAGGAGGTATTACTCACATTTCAGAGCACAATATTAGGATGTTGACTGTGGCCAGTCAAAGTCTGACGCGTAAGAATGGAGCCATCAAATTCATTTCCTGGTCAAGATTCACAATCAAAATGAGAGATTTCTCAAAGGGAGGGTGAAACATGGGAACAGAGAAGAAACAGAGCCCTGGAAGTTGACTGCGCCTCTAAGTTCAATTGTCATGTAATTCCTCCAGAGGAAAGGGAGTGTTTGTGCATGACACAGCCAGCCAAACATGCAGGAGTCACATCCTGCCAAAGGGTTGCAGCTCCAGCACATTTGACCTAAGTGGACAGCTTTATTGGATTGCCAGGAACACTACCCACCCTGCTGAAGATAGAGAGAACAAACAATAAAAATAAACCGATTTACTTAAAAGAAGGCATCTGTAGGATACTGCCTTCTTGGGGGCATATTTAGATCCCCAACAAGCATCTCCAAGGATGTGTTCAATAGTTTTTTCCTCACAGTCACTTCAAAGCACAAGTAGCACCCTCACATGCTGCTGTCATGCTGAAGACCAACCACAGTTCATAAGTATCATTAAGAATGAGCAAACCCCAGCAAGGGCACAAAAGGAAAAGAAATCTTTCCACACCCTCCAGGCTGCAGAGGGACTGCTCATCATTTCCAGGGACTGAAATGCTGATCCTTCCATGTTCCCAATCATGGATGCCAACCCAGATCCCCTTGCCACACCAAGAACACCACAAGCTCAGAGTAATAAGCCATTTCTACACCCTACATCCATTACTGTGTCTTCAAATGAATCTAAGGATAGATTTGACTCACTTTGCAAAATCTGATTCATGCCTCTTGAGTATGGAAAAAAAAACAGTTTGCAGTTAACTCCTGCAGGCTGCCACCTCTTGAATCTCAATGCACATTTATTTAATTAACAGCCACATTATCAGCCCTCCAGTTACCTATGAGTCTTGAGTACTGGAAGAGAAGCTGGGAAAAAACAGTAAGCATAGAGGGAGTTGAAATAGTGACCGTCTGCTGGGAGAGGAGTACCAGCCATACATGCTTTTTTTTTTTTGGAAGATAAGTTTTAAAAGTGAGAGAAGTGTTTAAAAAAAAAATAATTAAAATGTATATTTCATTTTGCTAGACGTGTTTTACTCTACAAATCTAAAAGCAGGCAATCAGACTAAGGAATCAAGTCAATATTAGATGTTTGCTTAGCCAGTTCAGCTCCTGGATTCAAAGGCTAGGCTCTCCCTATTAAGCAAGTTTCACAAGATTATACCTCCTTTGATTTCTATGGAATGACTTAACTATCGTGACTCTGGATGGGCTCCAGTAAAGTTACTCTACATGTACAAAAGAAGGCCTAAATCTGTACAAACTGATTACACGATGGCTAAGTTCCCTTCTTTGTTCTTTTTACTGGTGTTCTTGGTTGTTTTTGTTTCCCTCTGATGGGATTCACACATACAGCTTTCACACAGTGACTGTGCAAATACCAAAGCTCCAACAGCCAACAACAACAAAACACAAAGTTGTCTGCATTTTCAGATGGATTTCGTTAGTGGCTAGATACATTTAAGACCAGTTCATTTGAAATAATACAACTTGCAATGCCTGCATAAACCCATCCTCAAGATGTACTCAAAAGCCACTACGTTAGTTTCTCTCAAGAATCAAAGCTGCGCTCATGTTTCCTCTGAAAGCAGCAACTACTTAAGCAACTGAGTTATGACACTACTTGAAATTATTTACATTGAACTGCTGACCTGGTGATTCAGTGTAAGCTCACAACTTCAAAATGCAAAGAATCTCCTAAGGAGAGGAATTCATTTATTTAAAAAAAACTAAAAACACATTCAAGATGGGCTAGATCTGTCGTGACACCTGGTTCAGTCATGTCAGTGGATTTGAGGAATTTCGGATGTTACAGAAGACCAGTAAATGCCAACATCATCTAGTAATATAGCTGTACCTTAAGAATCTGATGCTTCTTACCACTGCAACAGCCAAAGAGAGGAAGAATCCTCCAAAGACATCTCCTGGATACTGCTTGCAAACACACAGAACACTTGTTATCAGCCAAAGCCCTTTATTAGCACCCTTGCTTACCTAGAGGGGTTAGTGAGGACACGCAACTTTTCAGGAGCACACAGCCAAATGGCAAGCAGCCACAATCACAAGCTACAGTGAGGTGAATTCTGACTAGATATAAAGAAGAAATTGTTCAGTGTGAAAATGAGCAAACTCTGGAAGAGGCCAGAAAGGCTATCAATTCTCAGTTCTCAGGGATTTTCAATTAGTAAAAGCATTGAGCAGCTTCATCTAGCTTCATGCATAGCCTTGCTTTGAACAGCAGGTTGATGACCTGAAGAGTCAAGTGCAATTTATTTACACGGTTTCAAGAGACAATACAAACTGCTTCAAATACGTGCACCATGCTGCCAAGCTATTTGCAGGACTTCTGTGAAATGAGAGCACAGTAATACTGTGCTCTCATATACTGTGACAGAGCACGAGCTGTACAGACGAAGTGCACTTCCACACTGCTCCAGGCTCCCATTGACTACTCCTAACTCAGCACCTGGCCCCACCAAAAGACACTAGAACTGTGTCCTGCAGGGCCTGGATTTCACCAGCATAACCTGTTATACAAAAATAAGAAACATTTAGCAGCAGTTTTGTCAGTTACTGCCATGAGAGACATAGATAGGGGTCATAAGGTCTGCTAGCTCACCTATCCGAATACCGATATTCTTCGAGAGAGCTTTCACACTGGTTGAAGGAAAACATCCTTCCACCTGATTTTCTTGTGAGAAGGGAGCTTGTATTTCTGTGGAAGCCTGTCTCTGACAATAACAAAAAACAGCCAACCATTTCCCAGGAATCACTAGTTAAAACTACAGAACTGCACAACAGAACATCCCAACACAACAACCTTTACACTGCAAAACATGGATCGTATGGAAATGTGCTGATTCCATCAAAATGCTCTTTGAAAGGCACCACGTCTGTCCAACTTCCTGCCCGGCTGCCTGCCAGTCCTGGGGTGGATAGTCCAAGCTCTCCAATTCAAAATACAAAAATTGGATACAAGAAGACTCCCACAGGATGGGAATTCTGCTTCCGGTAGCTCTCTAATTAAAATAGACTCCTTATAGGTGTGTATTTCAGGAAGGACAAGGATGGCTCTGGATTCAAACAGCAGGAATGGCTTCTCAAAAGCAAAAAGCTGTCAAGGAAATTTGTTGTGCTTCCACAGACAGATGCATTTCTAACATCACAAAAGGAAGAAGATGAAGTATCTCTGTCCAAATGTGTGTGAGGGAGGAAAACAGCAAGAAAATCCAGACAACAACAAGACTAAGCAGACAGAGGGGCATCCTTGTCTCACCTCTTCTGCAGTATGCATACATTTTCTCTATTTAATTTAAAAAAGGGCAATGTGTATTTATACTGCGTGGTTTTTAATATCCCTGAACCGAAGCACAGCAGTGCTCAGTATCCATCCTTCAAGATTGTGCTCACTGTTTCTAGTGACAGAATGTAGATGCCTGCCATAGTATGGCTGCAGCAAGGCCAATGCAGCAGCACAGAACAAAAATTCCAAAGAGTTTTGGTTTTTATGAGCTACTTCCTCAGCCCCACATCAGGGATACATTAATAATTAATACATTAATGATAAGCCACAGCCTAACACCTGCTCAAATCCACTTCTATTATTTTCAGCAGCAGCAGCACATTGGCCAAAATGCTTCTGGCCTCAAAGTTGATACTTGCTGTGCCTCTTGACTGTCCACTGCTGCAGCAGATCCTCTGGTCTGAGGATGTGATGAGGAGTTCAGAAACACTGATATACTTGGCATCATCTGTTTGCATGGCAGAGCACAACACTGAGCCTGACAGAGTGCTATCTGGTGATATAAACTGTATTTCCCTCAGTAGCCTACAGGTAAGGCATCTGTCCACGATGCATCAAGCTCCAGTTGGCTGACGGTAAGATTAGACAACAGTAACATAAACCAGCCTGCACAGGATTTGCAGGAACTCTTGCTTGCTACATAAAATGAGTAAGGAAACGCCTTGTGCCAGACCACATCCCTAGCAAAACTGGAGATACTACGTATCCAATAGTTTTCTTAATCTAAAGCAGCTCACTGGATATTTGGACTAGGTAAATCCTACCTTCAGCAGTTGCAATACATCAGTCAATTTGAGAAAAAAATAGTCCAGTTATTCCTGTTTTGAGAAAGCATGAGTGAGGAGGAAAAGGGATTGCAATTAAGCTTCAAGTCTGCAATATCAATTCAAGATTTACACTGAAGTGCTTTAACAAGAGCAGACAGAAGAACTGAAGGAAACTACAAGGCAAGATCTCCAAGCTTATACAACAGATGAGGAATAGAACCAGGGTCCACAGCTTTTCCTATTGGTTTTTGCAAACACGGTGTTTCTAAAAAGTCCTACTTAGCACTGCAGCCACAAGGTCTTCCACACAGTATAAAGCATTACTTCTGAGCCTCATCTCTACAGATTTTTCCCTGATGTGATATCATCTCACCAGTTATTTTCCCCTCTACACAAACAATAAAAGATTTAACAGTTTCAAATCAAAGAAAAGGGGAAAAAATTCCTGAATTTCAGTCTAATGGCAAATTACTGCTCATATGGACACGAGCAACATTAAGACATGTATTTTAAAAGCTGTGTGAGGTATTTCAACTCTGATGTTACACTGATGGTAACAACAAACATCTAAACCTTTAAGAGTGATGGGAAATTCCTATGATTCATTTGCCACAGATAAATCCAGCAAGACATACCATCTCCTTACTGCATCCTCTGCACAGTGTCCCATCACAGGAAGGCTGGTTCCATACCAAGAAGACAATCTGGCTCTGATGACTTCATCTCTTCAAGAGCTTGCTGCCTCCAAAAGGGTCCTAAGGTAATTTTCCAGCCTGAACTGTTAGCTACCTGCTCTGGAGGATTGAACTAAGAAGAATGATATCCTGTGAAAGGGCAGCTTTGACACCACAGCAGCCTGGGTAATAGGGAAGGGGAAATATTTCTTCTACAGAAGTTGAGACAGACCTCAGTCCCACAGGAGAGATGCTGAAAGAAATGGAAAGGAGTGCATGTTCACCACTTTCTGTATCTGTAACAATCTGGTGTTTTTACAAGACCCTTCTTTTTCTTTTCCTGCAATGTTATATTCCCCCCCCCTTCCTCCCCCCCATTACCTCCATGCAAGACTCAAAGCCCAAAGCAAACAGTTCTGTGTGATATAAATATGATCTATAAAACCGCAAGCTCGAGAATGCCAAATCAGTGATTTCAGAGCTCAAACCTAACAGGCTGCATCCCGTCAAGTCTAAATTCTGGAGCAGCAATTCCTCTCCCTCCATCCCATGACAGTGGAGAAGCACAGCACACACAAGGCTCACCAACTCTTAGCGGTTTTTCAAGTGAAAACAGGTTGTGACAACAATTTGTAGCAACTTCAGGGAAATCTTTTTCTAGTTAAGGGTCAAGGCTCTTAAACATACTTGGCAGGCTGTGGCCATATGTTAACAACTGTGTCAGTACTGTTCTTAATGTGAAGAAATAATATGATAGGCTGTATGAAACAGCTGTGAGTCATATATAGCCTTTTAGGATATATAGGTTCCCAACCCTGAGCTATAGAAACCAACCTCAGTTAGGGGAAAATAAAACCTAAATTAAGTCAGATAATGATTTGTTAATCTCTGGGTTTCATGTTAAGAAAAAGTACTATCAATGCAAAAAGTCAAATAAGACTTTTTTTTTTTCAACCAGCATCTCCACAGAAAGAAGTTTAAAATGATCACCCTCTGCCCACTGCTCATTCTTACCAACACCAGGACATCAACCTGGACACAGCCTGCAAAACCAGAAGTAGCAGTGTATTTAACATGCTACATTCCTCCATTCCTCTCTGGGAGTCTGTGCATGTGTTTGCAGGAGAGAGTTGAGAGAGGCATCAGTGAGCAACACTAAGTCAGATACCAAACAGCTCTACGAACATTTTATTAGCTTGCAAAAGCACAGAAAAATAAACTTCTGCCTTAACTCCAGTTTTCCAATAAAAGTCCAAAACCAAGTGCTTTTATCTTTTATCTTCGTATTTTATCTTGTTTATAAGGCAAGTCATTAGAACAACAGAAAAAGAAAATGGTGAAAAGGTTTTGCTACCAGGTGTCCTATTTTAAACATGGGAAGTCTTCAGAAATCTCCAACGTTTTGAAGTATTCAGCAGACTGATTTAACAGACAGAGGTGAGGAAAGCAGGAACACATGCCGATTACCACTTAGCTTGATTTAGCCGGGTCTTCTTAATACAGCTGCATAACATTCCAAGATGGTGCTTTTTCCTTTTTGTGTTTTGTATGCAGGGCAGGGAAGTGGGATTACAGAAAGCTCTGCTCAGTGTAGCAGATGAATTACTATGGAAAGGAAGGAGAGACGCTAAGAGAACCCTGCTTCCTGCAGGCAGGGAATCCAAAGCTGCTTAACTGCCCATCGTTTACACCAGTGAAGTGCACTCAGCACCACACAGCTCCTATTCATGTGATACTGGAGCATAAAAGTTCCCCAGTGTTAATGGTGGTGCCTGGATTTTGTGTTTGAAGCCATTATACCACAGCCAACTCATAAAATGCAAATCTAGTAACTGGTCCTAGCTTGCTGCTCTATTTGTAAAGCACACATTAAACTTACAGGTACTTTCACATCTGACAAAAATTAAAAGTGCTCTTTTAAAAATACGGAGTGTTTTTATCTTTACAAGTCATCTAGAAGACTGCGGAGTCAAATGAAGAGTTTCTTTTTGAATATTTACTGCCTGTGTTAATGGCTACTTCACACAGGTCCAACTGCACTGACCTCTTAGTGGTTTGTCTCCTCTTGTGCTGCATGCTAGCCAGTCTCCTGAGAAGATGACAAATGCCCGATGAGGAAAATGGCTTTCAGACCATTACTGGCAAAACTCTTCTCTGCAAGCCATCGTTGTCAGCTGTCCTCAGCTGCCAGAGGGAATGGCACAACATTCCATGAAATCTGTTTGCCTGCACATGTGCAAGGAGTGGGCTTTCTCCTGATGCCTGCTGTCTGACTTCTGGAAAACCAAGATACTGACGTCTATTAAGTCTGAAGTAGGCACGGTCTCCTCACTTCACAACTGAAGATCACAACTAAGAGTCTTCCTCAAACGTACACCAGTTAGCTGAACTTGAGCTGCCAAGAAAGGGCAAATCATGTCAATTTATTACATCACCCCAGGTCTTGACATAACTGATCAACAGTTCAAAAGAGAACCATGACAGCTAAGACTCCTGCCATCTGTAAAAACGTGCATACACATACACTCAGAAGAATGGTCCCCAGTACTACCCCTTCTTCTAAAAGTCAACACAAAACATGGCGTTCCTGTTGAAATCCTACAGAGTTTAAGTAATTTTTAAGCCCACCTTCAAGTGAAGAATTTGTTCCCTACTGTGACTAACAGTAGCTGCAAATACAAGAAAGGCTATTTCGTATTATTAAAAAGAACAAGCTTGAAAACCATACGGTTTAAACTTTGCTATAAAAGTACTGATTAAAATGCTCTGATTATACGGAATTACAAATGCAAGGATCTATTTTTCTCAAAACAAAGGTAAGAAGAGATCTAATAACATCTGCTAAAAATCTTCAGGGAAGAGCAAAGTCTTATTTCCTATCCCAAGGTACTTAATGATCAAATACCCTAGATCCTAATTCTCAAGTACTTCTAAAGGAAACACTCAAAGAACTACCCCCAGTACTTAACTGTTCTCCTCAGTGCTCAGCTACTTCAAGAACAATTCCAGTATCTGACGTCCACTAAGAAAGTATCAGAAAAACAACAGTATTTAGGACAGCTACAGATTTTAAGACCAAGGTATTCTGTATTTCGTAGTATAACCTGGTGTTTTCTTCCAAAGAAGACCCTCCAGCCGTGCAGAATTCGGGCAAACACACCTCTCCCTTGCCTTTGCACACATGATGCTCCCAATGAGCTGCTTAATGGCCTTCCTTGGCAAACCCAATAGACAGACCTTATTACGGGCCTCCTATCTGCTCCCAGTAACTAAGTGCTGATTTTAAACAGTCTTCTCCAGCTGTCAGAAAGCCACAGAGATTATATAATGTTTGGCCACCCTCTGGAGACAAACAGAGCAGGCATAACAAATTTTATCACCCTTGCATGTCTGATGATTTATTAAATTGCAATCAACATCAATGACTTCAGCATTCATTTTGGATTTTTCCAACATATGAGCTTGCAGTTTCCAAACTCTGATGGCAAACCCAAATAAATTCAAGCTGACAGCACGACAGACCACATACTGAAGCAGCTCACTAATGATGGACTTTCCATACATCTTCAGAGCCTAAAAACTGCAAATAACTCTGACTGTGTAGATGCTAAAAACTATCCTGGATGAATCTTGTCTTACGATGCTATCTCCTGTGTTGAAAAACCAGCTGTGCCCACCACACCATCCACCAGCCCTGTGTGCAAATGCTTATGGAAATTAAGCAAGCCCTTCGCAATTTCATTACTAAACTAAGTATAAATTCCAGTAAGTTTTTTTTTCTACTTTTTAAAATGAAGACCCATTTCAAATCACACCACAACTCTGTCTGCCTTTATCCAGCTAGGCATTTCTTAACATAGTTTAACATGGCACTCCAACAGAAAACTTACCATACGTTACCAAGAGAAAATCAGGATAGTAAGGAGCCAAACAGTGGTTCACCAGGGCCAACACAGATGATTGTACTGACTGTAGTTTTCAGAATCCACAACACATATTGCAGGGAAAAAAAGCGACCCGCTTAAGAACTTTTCCATTTTTAACTCCGAGCACTCAGGGAATGCGCTAAGGAAACAATCATCCCACTGAATCATTTCAAGAATTTTACAGCCAAGAAGATTTATTACTGTAAAACAGGTCTTGGAAACAAGAATATTTGAAGAGACTCAATAACTATTAAATCAGTGTGGAAAACATGACGCTGGAGGAATTGCATATGCCTGACACATGTTCTACCACTTTTTCTTTTAATCTTTCCTTTTCTTTTAAATAGAAAGTGCCTTGAAAAAGAGGGTCTGTAAAACTGCCTACACTTGTAGAAAAAAACAGATAGTAAAATTACACTCACATGACTAATAGAAAAATAATGAAGAACCACACGACTGTTTGAGAAATTGAAGGCATCAACAGTACCGAAGTTTACACCTTACAAACACACTCATCTCTTACTGAAAGACATTGAGATGCGCTTTGCAGACGCAGATCATTTGACTCAACAATACATAGGAAATTTCATGCAATCTTCTAATGAATTCACTTGTTAAGCCACCATGAAACCAAATTCAGAATACTACTAGGTTTTTTATTACAACTGCTGTGTAGATGTTTTTATCACATAATACATGGTCTGTTCAAGACAGTTAAAAGCACACATTCCCAGCATCTACTGCAAGTGTGTCAGAAAGATGAGTTGTAAGGCTTGCTATCTGGAACACCACCAAGAAATGTCTTCCTTCATTAATCAAAACGGAAGAAACTGCTGTGCTAAATTGCAAATACGTACAGTACTCTAAATAAATGTTATCAATATATTCAAAAATATTAATCAGTCTTAAAGGAAGTTGAAAATTTCCCTTACACAGCTAGTACTACGGAGAACTTTATCACATTTTTGTGACCTCCAAACCCTTTCTCACCCTTCTTGCATATCTGTAGGTTCCTCTGAACCCTCAAGTTTTATCAGAAATGACTTAAGATAAAGCGTTTCCCCACAAACCTTTTCTCTCCACATTTTTGGGCCATCAGGGCTCTAAGAAAAGCAATAATGAAATTACAGGACATAATCCTGAGCACTATCTTGACAAAGCAATGAGAAACTATCTACTAAATGCATCTCACCCCTTAGCCACAGGGCTTGAAACCAGCGAACTCAAAACAGCTCTACAAAACACATGTACCTCACTGACACAGCCAAAGAAAGAAGGAAAACTAACAGTCTTCTCTATTAAATATATGTTTTATGTATATGATCATGCTAAGTAGTCTTTCTTGACTGACTTACTTTTGAATTGTCCTTGGATGCCTGTACAACTCAGCCATCATTTCTTCCTCTGAAATACAAGAAAGAAAAAAAAGACTGCTTTAAAAAAAAGTATTTACTTAAACTGAAGTTTCTCATTATATTGCTAACTAATTCTAGAAGCTTACTGTTTGCTTTTACTTAGTAATGGAAAAAAGTTCTGATGTGCATCTGAATTTCTCCTGTTTGATCGCCAAATATTTCTGCTACTTGAAACTGCTCTACCAAGATGAACAGCAGAGTCTGCCTTGTGATATGTGCATAACTCCAAAGAACGTGTCGAATTCTCAACTCTATTTCAGAGTTTGCAAAAAAAATTCCTCCTAGCCACAGATAAATTGACAGAAAAACACAAAGTAGCATTTATTTGCTCAAAGACAGCAATGCAGCATCACCACACACCCTATGGCTGTCCCCAGTCTTGCTTCCAACATTTGCTTCAATATGACAGGGATTTTTCTTCAATTTTGGTCATACTTGCTAAATTCAAGTTTTAGGCACTCTAAAACACATCAATGGCCATTGAGTATAAACAGGTTGACCACTCTGTCCTCCTCCATGCTTCAGATTTACATCTGTAAAAATGAAAACTATGTTCATATCTTGCTGGGAATTCTCTGGTGTTTGTAAAGCTTTCTGAACTAAACAAAGAA
This sequence comes from Perdix hodgsoniae, assembly GCA_035772895.1. Classification (NCBI taxonomy): domain Eukaryota; kingdom Metazoa; phylum Chordata; class Aves; order Galliformes; family Phasianidae; genus Perdix; species Perdix hodgsoniae. Next base: position 335,965 of record JAPSGF010000134.1, read on the forward strand.
GAAAAATCTCAGACGCATAAAAAGAAATCTAAGAAGTAGAGTTATGAAAGTATTGTCCTTAAACAGAAGGCTCTAATGATACGTTCTCTGTTTCGCCACGTAATTAGTAAGCCTTTAGCAAAGTCAGCAGAAGAATTCCTCATTTCCTTTCCATACCAAGTAGTGACCTGGAAGAACTACTCAAAACCACCACGAGGAACTGTATGTTCAAGACAATGGAATAACTAGCAACAGGGGGAGCGACTGGAAAATGAAGTAAATGACAATGCCATTCAAGGTTAGCACTGTTAAGCCTGCAAAGAGCAGTAACACGTAGGCACCAATAAAAGGATAGAAAGAAGGACAACAGATGAACAGCGACTCTGTTAAGAGCTTGCATCAGCAGCTGATGACAGAGGGACAAATAAAAGGACCTATCAAGCTGCTTAATTTCCCTCTTTACAGAAAGTTAAAAAAACACTGGATATGGAGAAGGTGCAGCAATCACCAGAGTCATCTGAGTCTGTCAGCTCTCATTCTGTCATGCTGCTTTTCCCCAAGCCAATAAACAAAGTACAATCTCAAAAACTTACAGTAAAACCAAATGGAAAAACAAACACGAAAAATATAACTATCAATGGTTCCTAACAGAGACCATACACTGATCTCAGCAATAAATAAATGAATAAATCAGTGCATTTAGAAGAGTGTCACATCAAGAGTTCAAGCAGCTTCGTGTGAGAAATGCTTTCTAAATCCTGTCTTAACCAACTGCAGTCTCAAAATCTCACTAAATACATGCCTCACTAGGAGGTATGAAATTCTCTGAGCCCTTTAAAAAGGACATCATGAAATATTAAGCTTTTAAATTTAATGAAGCAACAATAGAGGTTTATGAAGAATGTTTTTCACTAATGACCTGGCCACTGGTTTTGTTATGCCTGTCTGTAAGACACACAGCCAATATTTGTGGTTTAAAAAAATAAAATACAAAACAAAACAAGAATAACAAAAAAGACATTTCTGGCCTTAAAATGTTGATGTGAAGAGAAAAAACAAAACAAAAAATAAACACTAAGTACAATGAAATATACCAAGTAAAACCACACAAGTACAGATTTCATCCCACTCCTCCAGATTTTAAATAGATGACCGTATTTTGGAGATGGGTGTGATTTTATCCAGCTATGCCTCTTCACAATTGGCAACTGCATTTCTTTCAGTGGCTTCTTATTCCGAATTCCAAACTCTAGTTGAAAATAGATCTCACAATAGAGTCCTACAGCTGAATATACTCTAGGGGAAAACTATTTCCTTCAATTTATTTCAAACTCATTTGCATGACAGTATATCATCAGTATTTACAAAAAAAAAGTATCATATGAACAGAGGAAGAACTCCATGCCCACAATTTAAGTTCACATCTCACAGTGGGAACGAGCTCGTAATTTAAGCACAAACCTGCTGTGTTTGGATTCTGATGTTGTTCTTCTGTTATTATTAGTATTATTATCTAAGAACAACCGTTAGCTGTCCACAGACAGTAAGTATTCAGATATCACATGATATCAAGAGAGAACACCACAAACATGATTTCTTAGATACCCCAAATCTTCTAAATAGCTCAAAGAGCCACATGGACAACCTAGCACAGGCTAAAAATAACTGGGTGTTCTACAACACCATGAAAACAGCTCAAGTACAAAGGGAAGTCATCCCCCCCTTACCGATTAATGAGAAATAAAGGAGAAGGAAAGGAAGCACACATTCAATTTGTTACTCCATCATCAACCTCGTTGTCCTGGAAACACTTTCTGCAAGAGAAGTGGTACCAAACTACTAAAAACATCTTCTACCGCTACTTTTTTCCTCCTCTCTGCAGTGCTCTGTTTCATAAATAGCCAGCAACAAATATTTCCCATAAAACAGCATATAAAAACGCATCTCTAGCTCCTTGAAGAAAACATATCGTTCCACTTGAGTATGTGGTACTTACAGGAATACCAGGTCTGCATGAAGCCTTTGGAAAGAATTCTAATTTTGCTGCTGTTAGAATGACCTACTAACTGAACCTTTCACTTTGGGAACATGCAGTACTGGTAAAAGGTAATTGCTGATTTTAGAGCACCACATTTTTTCATGAGAGCAGAGCGAGAAATCTGAAAGCATGCCCCATTTTCACAGAAAAAAAACCCAACAAACTGCTGCATACTCTGCCAGAAGTAAACCAAACCCTGCTTCTAGGTGGGAAAAAGCCCAAACATACAGCAAGTGGAATCCTGGACAAGAAAAATATTTGCTGCATGGTCTCCCCCTCCCTTACACAGACTGCTCCCTGACCTACAATCAACTTTTTCCTTCCATGCAACTTACCAGAAACGTAACACCGAGGACCCAGCTCTAACATCAACATAATCCATCCTCCCAAATACTCCATCAGTAGCGTTAAATCACAGAGTCATTGAGTATACTGAGTTGAAAGGGACCCACATGGATCATCAAGTGTCATCCAAAATCCAAATCTCATGCCTGAGTGAAATCTAAATGCTCCCTCAGCTCCAGGCTGTGCCCACCACTCTTTGGTGCAGAACCCCCTGACCCCACTCTGATTCCAGCTGGTACGGTTGCCTGGTTTTATTCTATTAGTTTTCTGTATTCTTGTAAAAGAGCTCCTGGGAGTCAGGCTCTCCACAACAGTAAAATATTCTGACATGCAACAAGCCAGCAGTTACATCAGAAAAAAGAAACATACATCTAGGCTCCAGCCAGACAGGTGAGTCTGACTTCACATCTTGTGACAGCACCTCAGCACCAGCTCTTAGAGTATTTGTGCTGAGAACCTTCTTCCCACCTGCAGATGACCACCACTGCAGCAACGCAACAAGTCAAACCATCAAAAAAAAAAATCTATATCCTGACTGCACATTACTGTCCACAGATAATAAAAAAAGATGTTGAGAGCAGAGTTTTGATGGCCTCCCATTCCCAGAAGAAAACCCTACGCAGAGTAACCTAATGGACAAAGTGGTATGAGGCTGGTAAACATGGTAGGCAAGCTTTCTTACCATAGAATGGTTTGAGTTGGAAGGGACCTCTAAAATAGAGTTCCAACCCCCTGCTACAGCAGGGACACCCCTGACTAGACCAAGCTGCTCAAAGCCACCATCCAGCCTGGCCTTGAATGCTTCCTTGGAGAAAGCATTCTTAACCATATGCCTAGAAGTGGCCTCTGCATCACACAGAGCTCCAGAAGATGCCCAAGTTCTGTGTGGAAGAGCACTAATGGATCCAAGATAAACTTGTGGCAGGGGTGTGCTGTCTGTTAAGTGATGAATTACCACGTCTCGGTACCCAGAGCTGCCTGTGCCCTTGCTTTCTCTGTTTACAACGGTTCTTCTTCGGTACAGTTCTTTATGTTCTGCTTCTAGAGAAGAAAACATTTTCAACTTCCATATTAAATAAAATCTGGTTTTAGAATTAAGACATGTCTGAGAAATGCCACTTGTTTCAGATCTAAACTTTTAATTCCGCATTCTTCTGTACATCTGTCTTGCTATGCAGCCCCAGCTGATACAAGTTACATCACATTCAAACAGTAAGTTGGATCTGGCCTAACAGAACACAGAAGCATTCAGGTTGGAAAAGACCATTAAGATCATCATCTCATCCTCACCACTGCCATTAACAACGTCCCTCAGTGCCTCGTCCACCCTTTCCTTGAGTATCTCCAGGGATGGTGACTCCACGACCTCCCTGGGCAGCCTGTGCCAATGCCTCGTCATCCTTCCTGAGAAGAAATGTTTCCTAACATCCAACCTGAACCTCCCCTGGCATGATTCAAAGCTGTTACCTCTCGTCCTATCAAACCACCGTAATAAATGTAATTATTTAAACAACTTCAAATTCTTACATACAGAACCGTCTGTGTACTGAGTAAATTTTGCCTCTGATATTCTCAGTCACCCCACTCATGCATACTGACAAATTCCAGAGTTTGTATTGCTCTCAAAGAGAAGCACCATAATTCACTCCATTTTCAAACAAGATCTGTTAATTACCAAAGTTACTTGGCAAGTCCAAAGGTGTTTTAGATCCTTCAGAAGAGCTATGAATATATACAGCTAGGTTCACCAGTTTATGCAGTGCGATATCTACTGCTTAATATCAGTCTTTGGCAAGAAGGAAGCCTGCATCAATGCCACATACCACACTTTCTGTACTTCAGATTTTATATTAAACCTACCTGACATGCTTTTATATGATTATTCAATTGTGTGTTCTTGTTTTAACTCCCAAATGACTTATTCAACACCTTAAGGCAGGTATTGAATAAGTAGCACACCTCTGCGCTTCACTTCCCTTTTTATCTTGTGTTTTTATTTCAGGTGCTTTGTTGACTCTCAGGTGTCTCTATGTATTCTCTTATTGTCTTGATTACCTGTACGCTTTGTTGTAAAGTTATCTGAAATCTTAAATAAGGATCTAATTTACAAACTAGAGCAGCTACTAATAAGCTACCACCACTAACAGCCCCAAAGCCTTCAGATCTCCATCTCTCACAACCTTGAGCTAAATGCTACACAATGTTTCCCAGCAGCATCTATCACATAAAAATAAGGATTCTTATCTACTCAACTAAGGATCCAACTCTCCAGGCAGCATTTATTTCACAGTCTCAATACTCATCACAAATGTGTGATCAAGTAGGCAGTCAACATCTACAAATTCTGCCTTAACACGTCAAACATCCAAGGGGGTTGAGCATCTGATCCTTCATACCACACACAATAAAATGCAACAGCAGAGACAGAGAGGAGGATGATATTTCAGAACTCTGTACGAGCATGTAAATTTAACATTACGAAAACTGCGGTGCCTTAAGGTTATCAGCAGCGTTTGCATATGGCACAAATGCTGAATTTTGTCAAACTATTTCCAGTAAACCCATTTTTTCCCCCCTCTCAGCAACGGAGATGCATTTTGTGAATACAGATCTTGGTGTTCTGCACTCTCTCATTTGAAACAGAACGTGCTTACCAGCCACCTCTTAAGAGCATTTAGATTCCCCCTGCTATAGAACAAAAGCATGCCATATCTCAGAATGGAAAAACATTTCTCCTTCCCCCCCAGCCCCCTGCTTTAGACAAAAATTCTGTGAGACAGCAAAGTAACCCTAACCCTTCATAACAACCACTGTGTTGCAGCACAGCGACAGAGAAAGGCTGGTTGTGATCTGAGAAGAGTTACTTTTTAAAATCTAGCATCTGTAGGCAACTTCCAGTAGAGCTGAGTATGTTCTGGATAGGACATGCACAGAATGACGCAAGGGCATTTCACCACTGCAGTGAAGAGCAGAGACAGGAAAAAAGGAAAAAGCATATGAACAGGAAAAGTATGACTGTTTAAGAGGGTGCATAGTGATAGGACAAAGGGGGATGGTTTTCAACTAAGACAGGGGAGGTTTAGGTTAGATATTAGAAGGCAGTTTTTCACACAGAGGGTGGTGACACACTGAACAGGTTGCCCAAGGAGGCTGTGGATGCCCCATCCCTGGAGGCACTCAAGGCCAGGCTGGATGTGGCTCTGGGCAGCCTGGTCTGGTGGTTGGTGCCCCTGCACACAGCAGGGGTTTGAAACTAGAGGATCATTTTGGTCCTTTTCAACCCAGGCCATTCTGTGATTCTATGATTATATGAACTTGTAGAACAGTGTGACAGCCTGGCAAAGCTGTTCCACCTCCTATTTAATACGAAGCAAAACAAAAAACAAACCCTCACCCTCTGTAGATCACTTTTACTCTCAGTCCAAAATCCTATAAAATACATAATAAAAATGACACGATTTAGGACACCCACTAATCACTTGAAGTTATTTTTCATTTTACTCATTGTGATGTCCATTACCGTACGGATTTACACCAGTTTTTTCCATGCAAATATTTCCAGTGAAGTCAGTGGGGATTCAACAAAGCCATGACCACAATATAAATAGAAATCAGAGAATAGTATTTCCATAAGAAACTGCTCAGGGTTATTGGATTAACAGGCACTTACAAGTGACTCACGCTGACACAGCCTATAGTAATCCAATCTATTTGTAATAAAAAATTTCAAGAGAAACCTTAAATTTAGAAAATCACCCCTCTGGATTCTCACATGTCTGGTTTTATTACATGAAATCACATTAGCTACTCCCTCCAAATGAGAAGACAAATAAATTAAGAGATGGATTTTAGTCATTCTTTTTATACCATCAGTGCAGTATGTTCTTACAGTAGTAGCTGCCACGCAGAGCAGGAAAAAGTAGCCCTGAGTGGAAACACGTTCAATTTCTGTGTCCCCCAGTCCTGAACACACACACTGCATCAAAAAGGACAAAGAATAAAGCCTCTACAGTCTTTTTACTGCATCTTCCTTGATAAAATTAAAGCAGAATGCTGGATGTGTTATGGCAATCGTCACTGATTCCTTCAGTCTGCATACTGGTTTTGACTTCTAAATTCGCATTTCTTGAGGAGCTTTACTTCTCCCTAGGGGATGAACTACGACTTAATACATACTGAGGTGTTCTGGCACAGATAACTGAAGTATCAGAGCTTTACTGAAGTCCTGAAAGATGCATTCACAGCTATCACACCTTCCTGAAGAACAGGGTGGCAAGCAGGAAGGTTGCTGCTGTTATGTACCACGCTGCCAAAAATATTCCTTCACAGCAAGTATTCAGCATTTGATATACTACCTCTTAACAGTGCTGTAAAGAAAAACGGTCTAAATCATTACTCATTAGAAAGTTACAAACATAAGTAAAGGCAATAATGGCCAAAGCACGCACAAGGGACATGGAATTCTGACTGCGATCTTTTATCATCAGTCACTGCAAATACTGTAACCATTACCTGTAAGGTAAGACACTTGAAAGTTGTATCTCAGCATCCTCAAAGCACAGACACTGATCCATAGAGTTCTACATCACTGAGCACACGGATGGAAAAAACTCACACCATTAAGAATCAGCCGCACATCAGCGAGGACAACAAAAGCTTTCCCCATATAAACTTCAAGGCTGCTGTGACAGTCGCTATTTAGAGAACAGGAGCTCTTTCCCAGGCCATCTAGCTCAGTCATATCAGAGACAACAGCATATGTACCTAAGTGCATCATAAACAAGAGGCTCATCATCTTTTGATACACACTTCCTTGATGCATACACTCCCACTCACACAATTCCCATTAATGGCTCCTCTACAATCCTAGAAAGCAGTATGCTTTAGCCTTGGGCTAGTTAAATTAGGGTGATCTATGTTTCAATTAAAAATGAGAGAGAAACCCATGAACTCTACCTGCACCACAACTCAAAATACGCCCTCACAGGGCCTCAACACAACATAAGGGTTAAAAAAAACAACAACAACAGAGTATGTTGTGACCATCTGAGGGTTTGCTTGAGGACACCCAGAATCACAAGTTATCCAGCAGCCAAGATTTTCTGATCCTTGAGCTACGTACAGAACAATTTGAATGTACAGCTACATTCTCCTAGCTGGAAAGGTAGCAGGGATGATCTTAGCACGCAGAAGGACATAACAGGCAGCAAGTAAAATAGCAGGGCATGAAGGGACAATTCATGATACAGCCTGTCTGAACAACAAAGTTACAATGCAACACAAAATGGGATTTCTTATAGGGTTTTTCTTTGCAGTTTTTTTTCTTTTTATGTGTAACCTCTCTACCCTTGTGCACTTTTCATATTTGTTCTTCAAGAAATTTTAGTCTCCACCTTACAGTAAAATACTTGGAAAATTCTCAAATTCTTAGATTTTGTGCTAGCCCTAACTTATAATCATTCTGGCCTTGCAACCATGGTGTGAAATGTACTGAGCTAGACAGCTGGCAAGGGGTGGGTGTGAAGAATGGGGGTGGTATTGGTTTGTTTTTTTTTTTATTATCATCATCATCTCACTTCTGGTGTTCAACCCTTCTGCCCTACAAAATCCATATTTGCAAATAGGAAAGAAGATAATTCTTCCACTTACAGCTATTTGATTTGATTCTAAAAGCATCTGCACCTTTAACTGCAATGAATGAATCCACTTCTCTTCAAATTTACTTTGGCAACTTAAAATAGATGTATTTCCAGACTGTAGCCCTGACCAAGATATAAAGTTACAATGCTCAAAAAATTGCTTTGTCCATGTAAGGCTCTGTCTCTGTAATAATTTATACCTCTTTAAAACTCTTAAAAAAAAAAAAAGGCACATTGAGAAATGCTTTACAAGGAAACCTATGAACAAAACAACTTCCTGAGTTCACAGTGCTGTTACCAAACTAAGATTTTGCTGAAGTTCCATGAAATGATTGCTAGTTTTTCAGGTGAATGTGTGGCAAGTTTTGACTAAAGCCTTAAATCCTACTTCACCAGCATATTCATGCCTAAATTTAGTACTCCACCTCTTATCGCCAGTCATAACAGTGCGCTGCTCTGGCTCCGTGGGTTTCAGAATGCAGTCAAACCCAGAACCGAGCATAATTGTGGCTGACAGAACTCAGCCCTGGACTGAGAAGAGGGGGAAAAAAAATAGTTGAGACAATCCACAAACTTAGTTTGCTTTCAGTAAACAAACAGGCACTGGCCACAGCGCCGTGCCAGGCCAAGAGCTGCGCGCACAGCCCCGATTTATCCGCTCACGTCACACATTGAGTTGCCATCACGTGCTGAGCAAATTTACACAGCCTCCCTACAAAGTAGTGGAAGGTCAGCACATGAGAAAGGCTAACTTGTGCTTCATTTCTTGTGCAACCACTGGTCAATTATTATGTTTTCATAAACCTTTTACATAACAATGCTTTAAAGGTCACTATCCTTGCACACGTGACAAGAATTGTGCAAAGCTACACCGGGCTGATGTCTGGATTGTTTTCCCAAAGGTAACATGTGATATCACCATTTCAGCCTCTGTAATATTTTCTTTAGACAGTTTCAAGTTGTCTCCATGAGAAAACATTATCTTGTGTACACCCCACTGAAAAGATTAATCTGTTCAACACCTGATGATTCACTCACCCACATGTTAAAGTCCACATGAAGATGACTCATTCCGTCCATAAGAATAATCACCTGGGATACCAAAGTCCCCTCATCTTTTCCAGACCTGATAAACTGCTTTCTTATGCAAAGTGAGTGGATGGTAGGCTTTCACATTACTGCATGTGTGACACGAACAGCCAGTGGTATCAAAGTGGGTCCTGGCAATTTTATAAACAACTTGCAGATGACAAGTGTGGCAGAGAAAATAACAGTGCTCTGCAGTGACCTCGTGGTGGATGAAGGCAAGTTATTCCTACCAAATCCAAGTCACCCATGATTTCAAAGTCAAGGAGACACAGCCAACCTCTTCTCAGTGATCTGTGGGTCAGGGTGAGGAAAAACAGCCAGGAAGTGGAGCATAGAAGTTCAGCACCAATATGAGGAAGGACTTCTTCACAGCAAGGATGACGGAAACACTGGAACTGGCTGCCCAGGGAGGATGTGGATTCTCCTCTGGAGATATTCAAGACCCACCTGGACGCCTACCTGTGCAGCCTGCTGTAGGGAGGCTGGATGCGATGACCTCTGGAGGTCCCTTCCAATCCCTACAATTCTGTGATTAAAGGAACACAGGCTGCTCCTCTGGAATGTGGATGTTTTCTGCCTAGGAAAAGCTCTGAAGTGACTGAAGTGAATCATTTCCATGTGAACTGCCAGCAAAGGCCAAAGGAGTACTGATGACACCATCCTTCACTGCTGATAAAACGAGATCAATTCGAAGCTAGATCTTCACATCCAGCTCTGATAGCCACCCTGCAAAGATGCTGAAATAGCAGCAACTGTTTGAAGATAGATCTCTAATAACAGGCTGCAATACAGACCTCATGATGCCAGGTGAAAAGCGCAAAACCATTCTATTAATGATGAGGATGAGACCCAGTTTTTAATAAATGCTTTGTGAATATCGCAACAAGCAACGCCTGCAATCCTTGTAGAGAAAAGTACAGCAAGATAGGTGGGTAGGAAGCTGAAAAAGGTCAGCTTTGAAGTAACTTATCTTCGTTTTTCCCCAACACCATCGTTAAATATTTAGCATGGAAAAAACAGAAGATTTACCACTGTTTGATGCATTAGGGTTAGATAGCTTTCTTAAAGACACTCCAAGCCTCACTTCTCAGGAAAATTTCTCATTATCACACATTTGAGATCAAATTAGTCTACAGGACTGCCACAGAGACATGAATCTAAAACTTCACTGCAAGCTTGATATGAAACTGTAAAATTACCTTTGAAATTGTTGCTATACAATGCTTACTGCCGTGTGCCCCCTAAAGATGAACTGTCCCCTTCTGACTTTAAAGTAGCACTTTAAGGACTAAGGAAACAACTACATGCAAAAACAGGCAGCAAAAATACCCAATTCATTACTTCTTTCTCCTCATAACTTCAAGTAACATGGAAGCTGAAGTTAGGAAGGAAAAGAAATAAAGGAGAGAAAAAAAATGGAGACTTCAGTTGTGCATTACTAAAACATGATAATAATTTACATAAGAGGACATGAGCTACAAAACAATTAACAAATGAAAACATGAAAATGTGCTGTTTGCCTTCATGATACAAGTCCCTCCTTTTATCCCTCCCATTATCTGAAGACATTTCATCACTATCCTTTCTGACTCTCCAAAACCTGAGTTTACTACTGAAGCTGAGATAACAGCAGGAGAACTTAAGTAAACAGTACACAGTTCAATAATCACAGAATCTCCCAGGCTGGAAAAGACCCTCAACACCACTGAGTCCAACCATCAACCTGACCAACAGAATTCCATCACTAAACCACATCTCTTATTGCTGTGTCCATCTCTCTCCTGAATACCTCCGAAGATAGGGACTCCAATATATCCCTGGGCAGCCCATTCTAGTGTTTGGCCAACAAGCTCCATCAAGAAATTCTTCCCAATACTCAATCTAAATTTGCCCTGGTACAACATGAGATCATTCCCTCACACATTATTTATTAATGCAGTAAATAAAATATCACAGAACATACACTTCTAAAAGCATGTACTCTACCTACACAGCTGGCTGTGCCAGTGTGCAAAGAGCCCATCTGTATCACCTGATATGGAGTAAACTACAAGAGAGGCAAAAGAAAAGAACTCACGAACGAGGCAAACACATCCTGATAAATGAGCAACAACAGAAGAAATACTGCAGGAAAGGAAGGCCATTATTTGACTCTAAGAAGAAAAATAATGGATGAAAACTTTGAAATTAAGAAACAAGAGAATCAGAATCAAAACCAAGCACTGAACTGTATCCTACCCTTGATGTACACTGAGATATTCTAGAAACTGTGTTGTGAGCAGGCTATCTAGCAGCACTGACTGAAGATGGAGAAGTTGGTCTTCAGGAACTGAAAGTCATGTCCTGCAGGTATTCAAGGTATTTCATACTATTTTCTGTTTTATATCAGGCCTTACATTTGCAAACTCTGTTCTACAAAAACATGTGCAGGCAGCTCCATCTTCTCTGATGCTCAGACAGTTCAGGAGTGCAGATCATTCCTGTTTTATTCCCCATTACTCCACTGCAATCACTACAGAGGCATGTGAAACGTCTGAACCTACCCACCCCTCTACCTCCTGTAGGAAGTGAATTTACACAGTGCTAGACAAGGCATCAATTTTATGTGCTTTCAATTCTGTAATTCAAATAAATTAGACAGAATAAAGCACAACTCATTTTTTACCCTTGAGTCATCCTGAATTTCTGGATTCATGTGTCAGACTATCTGTATGCTCTGAAGAAAACATCAGAATACAGCTATTTCTTAACATATTCAAAAGTAAGAAATGCACATTTTCATTTCTGGAAGTGAAACTTCCAGGCTGGAGCAGTAATTGGTCATCATTTCCATTTTGCATTGAAAAAAAATTAATAAAGCCTCCCTACAGAATATGGTAGTTTTGCATAGTTAGATGGGCCACATGAGATTAAAGCAGGCAGAATCCCTTCCTGGCTTGTCCAGTTCTTAACTATGGATCTTGAAGAGAACAAAAAACGGTGTTGAGAGATGAGAGCAAGTCCTCTCACACAGGCCTGTGCCATGGGCTACACATACAACACAAAAGCTACACCCTGCAGCATGTGCTGTACTTAACAGATGAAATGCTTCTTATTAGTTCTGCTCCTGACGCCAGGAGAATTCTTCACCTCCTTCTTAAAATTTCATTTTATTCCACTTCAGTGCTCTGCAAAAACTCAAATGCATTGTTTTTACGTAATAACAATCAGTATCTCATTCAATCTACGTGGTTCGATTTTCACTCTTTTATGATACAATCCTAATTCCCAGAATACTACATCCCTTCCAGAAGCCCAGAACACCAGTATTTCTAGTGAAATTATTTCAGGAGTATTCAGCACATTACTCAGCCTTGTAATTTCATGACAAGGTGTGAATTGCTCAGCATTTTTCTTAACAGGAGTTTTAACAGAACTAAGAATTATCAGGCTACATAAGAACCTCAGATTTCTAAGTCTCCAAGGCAGCACAGAGATTAGTGAAAATTACCTAACGTTCTCTCCTATAACATAAAAAAAGGCACATAAAAAGAGCTCAAAATGTTTTTAGAAGTCTTACTAATTCAAATCAATTATCAAAATACTAGCAGACTAATTGTGATCGAATACTTTTAGAATGTTGACTGATTCCATACGTTCCTGTCAGGTCTTCTTTACTGAGGAAAAAGTGCTGTCTTGCATCAGTTCTCCAGCCTTTTCAAGATCACAAGCTTCTGATGTTATCATTAAAATAAATATCTTTGTTTTTAATACAGTGTATGAATTGAACTAAAACATTTCCATATGAGATCACTGCACCAGCCACTATCAGATCATCACACAGTAAAACCAGCAGGAATACTTTCCTACCCATGAGAACAACACAGCACTCTCCATTTACTGCTTCAAGCTCGTCATGAACCCGTCCTAAAATGACCTCCTGGAGGGACGTAGCCGCGAGATGTAATGTTTCTCTTTATCAAACGCCTACAACAAACAAAGAGGAGTCGTCTTAACTACAAGTTCACAGCTAATAAATACAGGCACATGGTCCACAACTTTTGGACCACACATGTGGACTTTGAAAGATCAGCATATACATTAAAAAGGCTGAAGTCTACAGATCAATGTGAATGAACCGTTACATCTAAGAGCTGCCCAGACCAGCTGGATGTCCAATCCAGTATCCAAGCTTCCAGAGATGCTTACAAAAGCTCACCTTTTACTCTCCTTGCTCACTGGATACCAAACTCTGCACCAGGAACAAAGCCCACAACTGCTTAGGAAAACAGCTGGACAAAGCAGTGTTAATAATGTGGAAGACCAGTAGTTTCAATGACCACTCACCAAATGCTTTCTGAGGCCATCTTGCACTGGCACGTGGTACAACTAACTCTGGGTCTTTTGTAGAATAAATAAGGGCTCCAAAATGGATCCCTTCACTGAATTCAAATCTCAAACTGCAGTTCTGTTAACGTAGATTTTAACACAACCTGTGTGCTGGCATTATACCAGTATATGGTATACTAGCAAACCACCAGTGTGTGTTTAATGTGAAAGAGCTTTAAATGAGTGAAGCAGTACCACTAGAAAAATTGCTTATATAGAAAAGGGTTGGTGTTCTTTTTGTTTTGGTTAAATGGAGCTAGGTCACTCCAGATCAAACACAAAGATTCCTCTGCACAATTATCTTTAGACTGCTTTTCCATGGCAGAACACCAAGGAATTAGAACTGTGAAGGAAGCCAAAATTCTCTGTTTAGAACAACAATCACAAAAAGAAGAGCAAGCCCTGCTACTTGCTGTTTGAAATTACTTCTGCAAGAAGTGACCCTGGATAAGTCTTCCTTTAGCTCTATGAAAATGGATGATATCTATGACATTGGATGAGGCTCATCATGGAAGCCTTTCCTCACAATCCTGGGGGATCAGATGGATATCACCCTTCACAATGCTGGTTAGCTGAAACGAAATCCTGGAGTCCAGAAGAACCAGAGTTCTGCAGAAACCATATCTGCATCACAAACCTGAAAAGAAGTTACTGTAAACAAGAATAGGACATACTATATCACTGGGAACAATATCTCTGCAGAATCTGAAATCCTTCATCAAGCATCCGAAAGAGAAAACAACAGAAATATCTTACTGAAATAACACTGGGATTCTGCTGAAGGCAAAGTTGGACAATTTGAAAGAAATAACAAACTTTAAATAAACAAAAACTCCATTATTTGCTAACAGCTGAGTGATCCTCAAGAGTGTGCAGAGTTAACCTCTTTCTTTTCATGCAGGCCTCAACTACAACAATTCTTACCACTGCTTTCTGCATAAGCAAGGACTATCTGTCCACTCCCTTTAGAACTGTAAGAAATACTCAGCAACAGAGCTGAAAGCTAACATATCCTAGAGAAATCGAGATATTGCCCCAACAAATTCCATGTGAATCCTCTTTTCAAAACAGCTAATTCAATCCAAGAACTGTAACCTCTCATCTGTGGAGCAGACAACTCCTCATGCAAGTATTCTCCAAGACCACAAAAATTCCATGTTAATTTTCCTTAATTCCTGGCAGGCATTAACTGAAAACACCCAATCTTATAAGGCTTGACACCATCTCTGAACACTTGCATCAAATCTGCATTTATTTGACGGGAACAAAGTCTCTGTGGTCATGGGATCCTTCAGCTTTCCAGAAAGTACCATTTTTCCCCAAATTAAGTTAATGACATGGGCTCAGTGAATGCTACCGAAGTGAACAACTGCTTTCAGCCCCATTCCAGACATCGCTTGGTGGGCACGTTCAACCTACATACAAACCAAGACCTGCTTTCATGCAGCTGAAATAAAGCCCAGCAGCACATTATGTAATCTACATAGTTTTTAGACCTGTCTGCATTCTCACAAAGCACAGCTCTAAGGAAGCAGCAGACAGAACAAAAAGGAACAGAAAGAGTTGAAGAACCCCAGCCCAAAAGCTGCTAAGGAGTCTGCACTTGCACACTTACACAGTATTGTCCATTCACCCACACAGATCTGAGCTTCAGCATGTACTCTCGTACTGCTTCAAGTAAAACACCACGAAATTTCCAGCGACTCAGATCAGTCATTTGGATGAACGATCTCTAACTATTATGCTAAAACACTTTTTGGAAATAACTCAAAAGGTTTTTTTGGGGGGTAACGTATGAATAAATGCAGAATGACACAAACTCATCTTAGAAACCTCAAGAACAGCTTGACAGCTATATTACTGCTGTCTATACAGAACAACCAGAAAGTGATAATACAGAAATTAAATCTCACCTCAGAGTACTGATTCAACTCAATTTCATCAGTTGAAGATGTACAGCTCTCATTCATTTATGCATTTTCTACAACTGCAGAATTGCGCTGGCACTACTTTACCCAGACCTCCCTGAGACCTTGCAGCATGAATACAGAAAAGGAATTACATAAAGTAGAAATACAAGCAGTATCTGACCACACCTCTAGCATGTATACATTTGTACCTGGTCACTTTAAAGTGCAACACTGAACCACACCATCTCATGCCAAGCTGTCCCTTTGTATTTGCAAGAGTATTGTAAACGCCATTACAGTGATTGAACATAGAGATCTGTGAATTGATAAATCTTAAATTCTACTCTCCCTTTATCTCTCAGGTCAGCCAGAAAGCCATACTGTCATTTCACTAAAAGACACCATGAGCCTTCCTTGCCCTGTGTCACGGGATGAAGTCAATTATCTTTTTAGAAGTTGAAGATGCTCTGTTTTGGATTTTTTATTAAAATAATGGGGATAACATACCAATGCCAGGCACTATTTATAGAGTCAAAGACTTGTCAGCTTCTCACACAGCCCCACCAGTAAGCAGCTGGGGGTGCACAAAGAGCTGAAGTGCCTCTCAACAGCTGACTCAAACTGATTAAAAGGATATTTCATACCATATAGTACCCTGCTTGGCATTAAATGCTGGGATGAAGGAGGAGGAAGACAGATGTTCAGAGTGACGGCATTTGTCTTCCTAAGAAATGGTTATTCGTGATGAACCCTGTTTCTCCAGAAGTAGCTGAACAACTGCCTGCTGGCAGGAAGTGGAGAGTAAATTCCTTGTTTCCCGTTGCTCACATTCAGAGTTTGTGCTTTACCCAGTAAACTCAACCCATGAGTTCTCACATTTCTACCTTTCCAATTCACACCCCCATCCCACCTGAGGACGGCAGCAAATATCCGTGGGGTGCTGAGTTGCACGTTCCAGTGTTCAAGATAGCAAACTTTCTCCATCACCATGATGACTGATGACCACCCTCCAGTTCAAAGGAGCAAAATGGGATCCAATACATCCAATTTCAGATGTCTGCAATGAGCTTAGATGCATCCTGAGTGTTCAGCACCCCAGTACAGCTGCTGTAGACTGACTGACCCAGCAGACTCCGGATTACAACACATCTATCAGACCCCATGGAGATGCTTACAGCACCATGAGCCAAACTGCTCTCTGAATTCATGGCTGTAGGCAGAATCCGCAGAATCACAGGGGTTGAAATCATAGAATGGCCTGGGTTGAAAAGGACCACAATGATCATTTGTGTGTGCAGGGTCGCCAACCACCAGACCAGGCTGCCCAGAGCCACATCCAGCCTGGCCTTGAAATGACTCCAGGGATGGGGCATCCACAGCCTCCTTGGGCAACTGGTTCCAGTGAACTTCCAGTTGGAAGCAACGCCTTCGGATCATTCCTTGTTTAAGTTCAGTCTCCTGCTATGTTGGATGGTGTAACGTATGCTAAGAGGACTACAGACAATCCCACATGGAAGAACACGTATCACAAAGCTCAGATACCCTTCTCCTTCCAACAAAAACAAGCACAGTAAGAAAGGGGAGACACGAGGCAGTCCAGCATAAGGAAGGAGCTACAATGAGTCCCAACACACCATCCTTAGCCCAAGGCAGAAGATGAGCCAAGGTCCCATGAAGATAACTGACAGTTACCAGTGACTAACACTGCCTCTTGAGATTCATGCGGTTTAATTGGAGGATTTCAGAGATACAAATTCCCAGTATTATCAATGTGATGTAAACACTACATTAAGAGACTGTTAATTACCACTTCTTCAAATAGCTCTTAAAACCCACAACAAAGCAGGACTTGATGCAATCTGCAAGATGCATACAGGATCTTGCTCAAAACATTCTCTGCCAGAGAGTGAGCCCACTACTGATTACAGCATATTCAAGCTCTGTACTTGGAACAGCAGCATTCTCCACTTCTAGTTATGTAACTAAAAAGGGGAACACTCCAGAAATTTCCAGCACTGTAGCCTGTCTTCACACCACACAAAGAACCAGCATCATCTCAGGTCAGAAGACAGCTTATGACAAAATCTTGCAGTAGAAATTAGCCAGGAACACATGCATTTAACTGAGATATGAGAATTGCCTATGATGCACTGTAACAGAGCACACCTTACACAAATGAAGTCACTTAAAGAAGCTCTGATGAACTGCGTATTGAGACACCATGAAAATCACCCACTCTGCTTAAGTACTGATAAAAACACAGCCACAGTAAAATAAGGAGAAAGGTCTCAATAAGAGTTAATTAACACGTTAAGAACATTTATTTCCACACACACACAGAAGGGACTCCTGTACAGATCTGTACTTAGATCTTTGTCATTTAATATGCAACCATAAATTATGCTGAAAATTATTAAATGTGAGAACACAAGTCTACTAAAGAGAAAACACCCGGTAAGTCAAAGTGTTATTCTCAGTCCTTTTTTTCCAGCTCATTATAGCATGACTACGAAAGAAAGCAGAAAATGAAATTCAAACAGATGAACACAAGGTCCAGTATCTGGAGAAAAAAAAAAACAAGTAACTACACACAGAAAGAGGTGAGTTCTAAATTAGTTTATTCTCATTAGGAAAGTCCTTAAAGTCTTTATGAATACAATAGCTTTATGAAAACATGGCTTTCACAAGGGTTGGTGGCAGAATGCAACAGGATTTCAGGAATAACTAGGCAGAGAACCAAGACAAAGTAAAGCAATTTGAAGCTAACCCATCCGCTCCATGTTTGCACCCCGAGCTCTGCACACTGCTTTACTCCTCCCATCTTAGAAACAGGGTGACACCAGTATGCCAAGCAGCAATGATGAGTTGGGAACAGCTTCCACAAGAGGAAGTGATACTAAGCAAGATTCCTCAGCCTGACAGAAATGGCTGAAGGCAAACCATATGGGTGCATGGAGATAACCGGCTGAGCAAGAGGCAGGGGCACTGAACGAACTAACAGTGATAAGCTGTATGCAAAACCAACAGTCCTCACAACTCCAAGACCTAAAGGAAGACAAAGATTTCATTTTAAAGAAATGCATGGAAGCTATGATGCCGTTGTCACAGCTCAGGACTCCAGCAGGCTGCTGGACTCTGCCCTTGGAAGTAGAGCTGCATTCTTCCTTTCTGCACACCTCCTGAAGGTACAGCTGCCCAGTGATGCTCAAGGAAGTGATGTGTCCTTTTAACTTCAGCCTTTATGGGCACTCTTGTTTTCCTGTTACTGTATTAGGCAATTGCTGAATTAACATTAGAAAACAAGAATGAGGAATAGTTCTGCTGCTAAGGTAACTTTCTACAGTTAAATTACCTAAAACCACTGTACATTCAATACTGTGAATGTTCATTCAACTGCTTAACTTCCCTTCTTCAGCACAATTTCATATACACTGCTAACACAGACTGCTGATGATACTCAGTTATTCAGAGTAGCTGAAACAGTAAATGAGTAGGAAAAACTGAAAACAAACGAACAAACCACTGTGAAGATGTACCTGACTGGACATTAAAATACATCCATGAGACTTGGTTGTGAAAATCAAAATATCTGTGAAAACAAGTTTGAAGTAGGCTACGTGAATAAAAAAAGGTAAGTCAGATTTAGAGGTCTAGAAAATTATGATCATAGTGGAGAAGGTAAATAGGGATCAGTCATTTACTTCCATTTCAGTACAAAAAACAGACATTAAATGGAATTCGGGTTTGAACAGATATGACCCTTTGTTTACTGTGCTGTCGTGCCCATTAATCTGTTGAACCACAAAGTATTACATGTGCTAAAACTTCTTACCGCTTGAAGGAAAGATAAAACACATTCAGTAGTCAAATCCTGTAAGCTAAGAAATTTGTCCAGCTCAGGAAATCCTTGCACTACAAGTGTCTGATGACCAAAGAGCATGCACAAGGAGAATCAAGTGGTTTTGTTCTGTCTGGCACCCCTTATTTACCCAGCTATTTGTACTATAGCTGGGAAAAAAAAAAAAAAGTGGAGCTCTGGATGGGTGCATGAGAACAGCTACTCTTTAGTCTCATACTTATTACCTCTCCAAAAATCATTTTGCCTTGCACAGGTAAGATGTCCTGAATAACTGACAGGTTTTCATCTCTTCCTATCCCGCTGCAAATACACAGGCGTTCACAATTTAAAGCTGTGTTCCATCTCTCCACCAACTACATAATTCTGAAGTCTTATATTGCCTTATATTGACGCATCTGGAAAATTTCCTTATCATCTTCTCCTCTCATCTCTGTGGAGCCAGAAGGGAAAGATATGACCCTAAAAATCTTGATACAGGACTTTACTTAGAATCCTGATGACCAACGCTCACAGAGATCACTGTTGAACATCATTTCTACAACATTTTAATGAGACACTTGATGTACTTGACCAGCCTGACATATCTTAAAATATTCAGTAGAGATGTAGAGATCAGCTGCCCCAGATAAAGCCTAGGCAAACACGTCAATTCCTTATTGGAGTTTCCATCCCAAGAAATGAAAGGCGTTTGCTGCTTAACCCTCCTCTGTCCTTATGACCTCTACACTTACTGCTGACTCCTCTTACCAGAAAATTCCCTTTGAAAAACCCAACCCAAAAAACTACCTCGATTTTCCAGCAACAGAAGGAAAATGTTATCTTCCTAGGAAGCAGTACTATTTACCTGACAAAAAACAACCTGTATTTTAGTCACTCTTCTAGAAAGCAACACTCCAGCTGACTTTTTCAATACAGTCGTTATCAGCACCACAGAAACTGAAGAGGGAAAACTATAATAACCAGACAGATAATAAGAGCATTACTCTATCACTCATTCCCATTTCTTCTTTCAAAAGTAGCTCAAATTACCCCAACACGGAGACCAACATTTCTCTCATTACAGAAAAAGTACAAAAGAAGTTTTACTTGTTCTAGCTGGAAACAGCATTAATTCTTAATAGCCTAGGTTGCAGAAATGAACTGAATGTTGCCATGTATACTATAATCACTTAAAGAAATCAGAATTAGTGAGCAAATCAATGCTTTTAAGTTTCTACTTGCTTTCTATCACATAAAATATCTCAGTGATAACAATCAGTAAAACAAAAGCTATATTCACAGATAAGACTTCAGTTCTGCCCAGCCACTCGGTTTTCTTTTTTTATAGTCTAACTGCCTAAAACTTGTTTCCATTAAAATGAAAATATGCATGCT
>JAPSGF010000134.1:356575-372081 GCA_035772895.1 Perdix hodgsoniae
TCTAACTGCCTAAAACTTGTTTCCATTAAAATGAAAATATGCATGCTACACTAACAAACTCTCAAGTACCCTTGATATTGAACCACAGTGCTCAAAGTCTGGAGACACTGCCAAGGTAAGTCATCTGAGTTGGAAATAACTGGGTTGTATCTGTAATCAAGTTCACATCCACTAAATATATTTCTGGAGTCGGAATGAAATGTGGAGAAAGAAGTGTGCATACATGAAATTCACACAGAAGTATCAAACACCTAGCCTTAATTACTGGGCTAAGTCATCAACGGTATGAGGTATGGTGCCTCCAGAAGCTGTCATCCTTTTCAAAGGTGTAGCTCCCTACCTGCTTTCCACCATCAGCTTCAACACTGACTGGAAGTTCTACATTTCATGAGAATAATCTCACCCACAGTATTTGAGGGAAAAAAGAAAAACTGAGGTACTTGGATATGTCAAAGATGCTTTCAAAAAGTGCCCAGGATGAAGGTTTTCTCCCCTGGGATTGTTGACTTACTTCAATCAGTTGCTACATAACTATCATGTTATAGTCTTATATACATACATACATCTGGAGAGTCTTCCACAGGTACACACATTATCTTTCATGGTTACTCAGGTTTCTTGGAAAGCAAAGATTTGGATCCACACATACAAACATACACACAAACAATACTTTCTTCTACCTGCACTGTGTGTCAGCTTTATACTATATTCTCCATGCTTGCTGCAGATACTTTGCCAGCATATTTTTTCATATGGAAAAAAAAGTAGTTTTTCATTAAAAAGGAAAGCTTCCCTCAGCTATATACTGAGAAAACTGAACAGCCTGAAGCATTACCTCAAAATAAACAATCTAATAGTTAAGCTGTGACAACAGTAAAACTAGAACTGCAAAGTAAGTATAAGGGTTTAGAATGTTTCACTCGGACTGTACCTACAAACATTAGCTTTTGAGATTCTGTAATAGCTGTAAAAGGTAACAACTACTAGATTAACTAGGCTTCTACATGTATTCCATCAAATCAAAAAGCTGCCATCAAGCAATTTCTATTTCTTCTTGGACCTACCGTATCTAAAAAACAATGATCCTCTTGTGCTGTAAAAGGCATGGAATGTGAAATCCCATCCACATCCGAACAGAATCCCACAAACATTTTGGCAGTAAAAATTTATTATGTAAAGTCCAGATGGTATCCCAAATATTTCTACTTTAAAATTTAGAATTTTTTTTTCTTAAAATAAATGACACAAAAGCATCACACCCAAAACTAACTATACAAAAGCATTAAACTAGGTAACCAAACTTAACTGAGTAGTTATTCGGACTATGAGAAGAACGTGAATGTGGCTTTCTCCATTTAACTTCATTGTCAGAAATGAACAATATTTTTCTATTCAAGTGTCTGAATGACTGGCAGAGAAGGAAGATATAACAAGCAGATAGGTCCAGCAACATGCTATACTTAAATAATAATGTTTCCAGTTCTATCTAGATTCTAGGAGCTCTCCATAAACTTCTGTAGTAATGTTTTAAACTTTCAAAGCTGAATTGCGCATTTTTGGTTTTTGTTATTCTAACAGAGCTCTTTTCTTTACCTTCTGGTCCACTATGACATTTCATCTCCTGAATTTGTCTTAAAAATGTTTTTAGCTACAGCTTCATCAGAGCAGAGATCTGAAGCTGATCATCAGTTAAATCAATCACTACACACTCTTTAGTAAGCTATGGGATAAAGAAACAGCCTTGATTCTATCATTTTGCTGTGAACCCACTCCTGTACTCCTTTTATATCCATCACTCCACTGAACACCAAAGAAATCTCAGTGCACTTGGCATGAAGTCTCCACTTCCTATATTTATGCTTCTACTCATGTACACTCCATTTCAGTCCTTACCAGCTTAAAATCATCTGCGAGTAAAGACAGCAGAAACTGTAAAACAGTTCATGCAAATGTTTTTTAAATGTTCACCCACACTGCTCTTCCATTATCATTATATATATATTTGAACAGAAAATTCAACAGTGAAGGATCTATGACCACTTTAAGTGAGTACCAAATGGTCATAGTGGGGCTGCTGCTCTTACAAAAACTTTCAGTAACTCCAGACAATAAACCAGTATTCTTTAATTGTACTACCTGAACTCCGCTGGCAGAATCACATTTGAAACAGCTGAAAACGAACTGCTCTCTCCAGGCAAGAATTCCATGCATCTGGCACACTAACACTTCATCCTTTTTAATTATTCCACAGGTGGTTGCCTTGGAAACTGCTGAGTAGCTCTTGGATTTGAGGAATCCAGTATGAGAAAATTAGCAAGCTTTTATCACCACAGCATTCACAACCATGGTGGTTACAGCAACAGAACGGTTGTGAAAACCTGAAAGAGATGGATTAAATTAGTGAAATTGAGCTATACTGCTTTTTGCTTTAAAAAAAAACACAATTCAATGAAGAGAACAGTTAACAGTGGACGTAAACAAGGCTTCAGAGAAATACTGCTTATATAGCTTTTCAACACAACGTTTCACCTGTGGGAAGACAGCACGAAGGAAGGAGCTCATGAGGTCGGCTTTCAAGATCAAGCTAGATCAAGATTTTCCTCTGCTTCAATAGAGGTTTCCCTCAGCATTTGCTCAAACTGCCTAAAACTCAGTGCTACTGTTTTTCTTCAAATAAAAATAGAGTTAACTATAATAGATCCCACCATGGATGCTGAATCATCCTATTCTGGATCATACAGCTAATTGCTCCAAACTTCATTTATGTTTTAAAACCAGAAGAGTTTCGTTTGCTTAAAACACAATTAAAACCCCAGCAAAACATCCAATTCTGCATACACATGCACACACCCACCCTGCAGAATCTAAAAGTTGTATTTTCTATCGCTGGCCAAAGTTTGAGTTTTCATTATTCAGAATCAATTTCCAATGTTTTTAGTTTTCCATTTGTTAACAAGTAATTATCTAAAAATAGTTTCAGTAAAAGTTATCAGTCATGCAAATGATTGACCCTGCATCCACAGACTGTCCCTGTTAACAGATCCATAGTGACAGTGATTTCTCAAGGCCCCACCTGACTTGCAGTACTGCAAGTTGCCTGCCATGACCTCCGCTAACAGAGACATGGATGTGGATCTGACTCCACCTTTCCCTGACAAGATACCTGAAAGTCCTAAGAGCACATTTGTTAACTCTAGGCTAGGTAGTTTATCCTATGAACTGCCTTCACCTGTCCTCCCAGGGCTGACCGGGTCCTTTCCCCAGGTGGTCAACCAGTGGTTCAGGACATGACTCAACAGTTCCTATATAAAGGCCAAGTGCAAGGTCCTACACATGGGTTGGGGCAACCCCAAGCACAGATACAGGTTGGGTAGAGAATGGCCTGAGAGCAGTCCTGAGAAGCAGGCTTTGGGGTTGTTGGTTGACCAAAGACGAACCATGAGCCAGTAATGTGCACTTCTAGCCCAGAAGGCCAACCGCATCATCCTAGATTGCATCAAGAGGAGTGTGACCAGCAAAATGAAGGAGGTGATTTTGCCCCTCTACTCTGCTCTTGTGAAAGCCCACCTGGAGTACTGCACCCAGTTCCGGAGCCCCCAAGACAAGGAGCACACAGAGCTGTTGGAAAGGGTCCAGAAGAGGGCCACAAAGATCAGAGGGCTGGAGAACCTCCCCTACAAGGACAGGCTGAAGGAGCTGGGACATGACAACCTGGACAAGAGAAGGCTCTGGGAGGCCCTTATAGGGGCTTTGCAGTACCTGAAGGGGGTCCAGAGGAAAGCTGGGGAGGGACTTTTCATAAGGGCATTTAGCAACAGAGCAAAGGGAAAATGACTTTAAACTGGACAAAGGGAGATTCAGGCGAGCTATTACAAAGCATTAGGGTTAGTGAGATACTGGAACAAGTTGCTCAGAGTAGCTGTGGATACCACCTCCCTGAAGGTATAAAAGGCCAGGCTGGATGGGGCTTTGAGCAACCTGGGCAGGCATGAGGTGTCCCTGCCTACAGCAAGGAAGCTGGAACTAGATGATCTGAAAGGTCTCTTCCAACCCAAACCATTCTGTGATTCTGATGCTTATAAGGAGATCAATTTCTGCTACAGAGTCAATTCTAAGAGTGCTAATATATTTTTCTTCAGTACAAGATTTATTACATGACCAATTCCCCAGTTTTAGTCCTTTTCACCCACTTACCAAGATGCTCCCAAAAACACAGCATGCAGTTCTCAACAGATGCTAAACCCTCCCACTTTCATTTCCCTTATACTCACAGCAGAATCAACAAGATTTCAAACTTGCACTGCAAGGCCTGTTCCACCTTGATTTAAATCCTACAGCCTTCTAAAAATAGTTCTCATAAAGATGAGCTCTGAAGGCTTTGCCTACAGCGGCTGATGGAGCTCATGCATCAACCCATGACATAAATCCATTCCAAGATTCTAATGGTCTTGAAAGCTTTGTCTTTTTTTCCTCTAAAAACATATTTTGGAATCCTCTTCTCTACCCTATCCCCTAAAAAAGAGCTCCTTAGAAATATTCTCAAATGCTCTCCAGGAATGCCAATTTTCCACCTACAGAGATTTTCCCATAATGGTGAAGACAGCAGCCAGAGCAGCATGGACGGAGAACCCTGATCCCAGCATAGTTAGCAACAAGGCTAGCAACACAGACGAAGTTAATTCAAATGCAATGCTACATTAGGGTCTTCAAAGAAGAACCAAGGGGGTCAGATTGCCAGAACCTAAAAAACAGGACCTGATTCTCAATTCCCTTTTTCCTCTTTGGAAACTGAGTTCAGCTCACACAAGCAATGTGTACTTGAGCTACTATCACATCTACAATGCAAAGCAGGTTGTTTTGTTCTTGGTTTTATCCACAGCTCTATACTAAGTTCAGAAAAATCTGACCATTTTTTGCTGTGTACTCAATACCCATTTCTCTACTTACAGAACAATTTCTTCTCAAGTCTACAAGGTTTGAAAAGCACAAAACTGTTAAGAACAGGCACACTGCTTGTACTTTTACCACCTGAAATACACACAAAGCTTTAACTGAGTACAAGTCTTTCTTTTAAGTGCATGTTCTGAATGTTTGTAAAATGCACACAGCACAGATCATACATTCAGTGCAAAGCAACTGCAGTGAGAGGGAGCCTTTCAGGTTTCCTCGAAAAATGAAGTTAAAGCTCCCAATGACTCCAGAAGTAGTTGAGTAAAGTCACAGTAATAATTCATCATTTAAGAGTCCGCAAAAGGAACGAAAAATACAAACTGTTCATTTCAACAACGTTCACTGACTAACTCGTCTTACATCATTTACTCTTACCCAAAGGAGAGTCAAATGCTGTTTTAGCAACATCTGTGAAACCTGGATACCTTTGAGAAGGCTTGTCAGTTTACATGTTTCTATTTGAAATATAACAAGAAACAGCAGCAATCTTCTGAGAAGTTTTACGGCTGCCCAGAAACCCTATTCTCCCATATTTCTGGGAGAAGACCCCTCACTGTCATGAAAATTATCTGCTCTTTAACATGGTATTCTACAGGGTTTATCTCCAAGTATAATAAAGTAAATACAAAGGAACCTCTCCCAAATTATATTCAAATACAACTTGTAAATTAGACTGCAAATTCATCTTTCAACTATACCACACTAAGCAAGCACAACACTGCCGTTTTACAGCTATCCCAGATAACATGCATCTACATAATGAATACAGAAACCTAATATGAACAAGAGTCACCCATTTCTGCCTTCAATAAAAACCTTAATTGAGAGTTTTAAGTGAGAAATATGGGAGTTTCCCCTGTGAGTTCACAGGTGGCCTGAAACTTCCACCAAGAAAGTTTTTCAAAAGATTCAACAAGAAAATACACAAAATAGGTACAAAAAGACTGAGCAGAACATGAGGAACCTTGTCTGGAGCATCAATGCACAACACCACCTACCAGCCAGCAACCACACGATGAGAAACGAACAGACAGCTAACAAGGCTGGGAGGCTCGTCAAGTAGAAGCTAAGAAAACCAAACATGTGGAGCAGTAGCAGAACATCCTTCATACAACCACATGTGGGCACCCCGGGAAGCTTTAAGATAGATAACAGCAGCAAAAAAGCCTGAGTTGCAGATATGCAGGCAAGCAGTCAGACTTCAAGTGAAGTGTCTTCCTTAAACTCCAAAGCAGTGGTAAGAACTCCGATGAACTGAGCTGTTCGGAGCCCCCAAGAAAGAAGGAAGGATAAAGAACAAAGTACTCTTGCAAAATATCTTCACTCTGTTTCTCAGTTGCAATGGATGTGAAAAGCAGTCTGTGCCTGCTCAGAGAACCTGTGAAGTCAAATGCAGTAAAGTAACACACAGCCAGGTTACCTAAAACCAAACAAACCACAAAAGGAAAAGATATTTTTAAGTGAAGTGTTTAGAATGTATTGCACTAAAGGGATATGAATGGGGCTTTCAGCATTCTGGTCTAAAGGGAGATGCCCCATCTACAGCAGGGGGTTGGAACTAGATGATCTTAAGGGTTTCTTCCAACACAAACCGTACTATGATTCTATGATATGGTATCAGCATACTGAACAGAGAGAATGCAAGAAATAGTGCCAGATGCTTCACTCATCAGCATTGTTGCCTAAACAGAGCTGGAACCTTTGGGGAAGAAAACACAGCACGTATTTTAATACAGCAATGTTCGTTATAGTGAGTCACTGGTAAACATCAATACAAACACAAAATGTGTTCAGACAATGCCAAAAATCAGCCCATGCTTTCAGCAGTATCTGCAAGAGATTTTTTCCACATACAGAAATCAACATCAGTATCTGACACCCTAGAAGACTAATACACAACCTGACTGTTTTCATTTTCAATGGGGATGGATCCCCCAGTCAACCAGAAGATGGCAAGGATAAGAAACAAGACCCTGGTAACTGCAGACCCAGTCTCACTTCATTGACTAGAGACATTCTGCTGAGTTACTGAAAAACATATGAAAGACAATGCAGTCGTTGGTCACAGGCCGTCAAGGAAGACTTCACTGCAAGCCACAGCTTCACTGAGAGGGTGGTTGGGCACTGGATCATGCTCCTCAGGCAGTGCTCAAAGCACCAAGCTGTTGATGTTCAAAGAACAGCTGGACAGCGCTCCCAGACACAGGGTTTGGGTTTTGAGTGATCCTGTTTGGAGCCAGGAGCTGAACTCAGAGATTCGTATGGGGTTCTTTCCCATTCAGGATATTCTGTGACTGTATGAATAAGGATGGACCGTTCAGCGTTTTCCAGTCACAGTCCAAGGCCTGGAGCCATTCCACCATCCAGTGAATAATTCTGCATTCCTCAGCTTGACTTGCTCATGAGACCTTGCTCTTCAGAACTTCCAGTACCAATCAATAAGGTGAGACTGACTGCCATATCATTTCCGAGGTCTTTTAGCTATGCTTCAAAACAGGAGCTGTGCTCCCACTTCTCCAGTCAGCAGAACTTCAGACAGCCAAAACTTCTCAAACATGATGGACAGTGGCTTCATAGATCCTCTCAGCAGCTCCCTTAGGAGCCTCAAGGCATCTCACAGACTCATTCCTCGGGCTACAGATGAAAACTCAACAATTATCACAACAAATGTCTCTTTCAGATTCATAATGGTGATCTTCCATTAGTACAGTGCATGACAAAACATTTATGAAGTGAGAGCTGTCAATGACACTCTAAGAAGACACGCAAAGATTCAGCAGAGAGCCTGTAATGCTTCATATCTACTGTGAAGCTTGCCTGGCTCAGATATAGCTCATCAGCTACAAGGCCTAGCTCAACACTGTGTCTGACAGTTTCCCATTACCTTTAAATGGATAGTTAATATCTCAAATACTGAGTTTATTTCTTGGAAGATCTATATATTCTTCTGTATTTATACATAAAAATATGTATATTTAACATATTAAATACAGTTCTTACATACTGTGACTTTGCTCTTTCAACATGCTGAGACCGATATGCTTCACATGAAACCCATAGAAAGATTGTCTAAAACCTTTTCTGAGTGTCACAACAGATATTAAAACTTACCAAAAGTAATAGTTTGACAACATTTGCTTCCAAACTGCTTTTGCTACATGAACTGCATTTTTATTTCAAAGTTCTGACATACGCTGAAATAACAGATGTGATTATTTTATGTATGGCTGTAAAGTCACGATGTTAAAGCCATGAGGACCAAGCCGCAGATGCAGAAACAACATGAGCCACCATTGTAACAATTATTTCTAGCATGAAATGGCCAAGAACCAACAGCTGAAAGTAACTGCAGCTTCACCATCTGCTACTGAAACAGTCACCAAAACAGGCAGCTAAACTCACTGATAATTTTGCTTCTCATCACTGACCATTCATTCCTGCCCCTTTTCCACCTGTGTTTGTTCACACAGCTCTGCTATGAACCAGATCTTGGTACCAGCCCTGCACAAGACTGGTGTTGTTGCAGGTCCTGCAGTTGTTTCCCTGCACAGCTGTACAGATACCAGGCCAGCATTGGGGGGCCAGCACTTGAGCCATGCCAGCTGGCACCAATGCAGGAAGTGACTGCTTGTTTCAGCAGCTCTGCCATTTTATGCCAGCTTAAAATTGCTGCAAAATTACAGTAAACTAGAAGCTAGACATACCCAGGTTAGAAATGCAAAAAGTACAAAGAAAGCACAGAAAGCGTTTAACCAACAAAACAAAATATTCAGCTCCATTTTTCAGGAACTTCAAAATAAGACAGCATGCCTTTCTGAAAAAGTTTTTCAACAAATGCCTGTGTTTTTTAGTCAGTCACAAACTACGAAGCTCAAAGCAGGGGTAACAGTCACACAATGACCCACAACACCCGGACGTCAGACTGACTGATTCAACAGATCCTTCCTTACGACTTACATCTTTGAAATGCATGCCCGTCTCAGTACTCTCCCTGGTTGGCAGGCCTGCATGCTTTTAGTAGTTGGAAGCAACAGAGTCAAATTTAATGATATTCCTGTCTGGAATACAGTTAGGGGTTGAATCTGATATCTTCACATAGGAGCAAGTTCTAACATTTGATCTGGAATTCATACCTTGTTACATAGGAAGCAGCAGAGGTCCCACATGTTCCTGTTACTTAGCTAGCAGTGATGAGGGAGAAAGAGCCATGCTGTGCCAGAACTGGTTACCAACCTAGTCAAAACTCTCAGCTGTGAACACGGTGAGAGATAATTTTGCTTGCCACGAGCAGACAGCTTCAATGAGTAAGAATCCTCACATACAAAAGCAGTAAGTAGGAGGGTCAAATTAGAACTCTTGGCTTTCAGTTCAAGAGCACCTTCCTTCATGTTTCAGTGATACACGCAACTGCTGAGTTGCTGAGATGACCTCATTTAAAACAACATAAAGGAAGCTTTATATATCTAAACCTATATACTCTGTAAGGCAAAGAAAGATGGAAGATGTGATAGAGGGCATGGCATACAGAGTGCTGCCTGCAGCCAGTGCCCACGTAATACTTCAGTCTCTCCCAGTCATAGCTATACACACACATTACCTTGGGGAAAAAAAAGAAAACAAAACAGTCAGGGTATGTAGGAGTCTATTTCTAGTGCTGCCAACCTCTGCCAAAATTCTATTATTCATTTTAAAATAAAGATTACACTCACTGAAGCACAGGATGGTTACATTACACAGCAATACCTGCCAGGAAACTAGAAATGGAGCAAGAAGGAACAGAACAAGACATCAACATTCTTTTACATTCTCTTCCCCTTGCTTCCTGTACAACCAGCTCCCTGAAGCAAACTGGAATCAATCAGCACCACTGGCTAACTATACACTTAAATCCAATGCAGAGACAGAACATGGATTGAAGCAACAAGGTCAGGGCAGGTAGCAGAGAGGATGACTATCAACATACATCAGGATGTGGAAGAATTGTTGGAGGATAAGACTTATTACACTAAACTCATGTTTGGCATTACGTACTTTGAAAACCAACAAGAATCTACTGTAAATGAAGATGTCACACAAGCATCTTAACCATCAAGAATCTTTGAAGTCCCTGTGCACATTGTACAAATTCACATCCTTTGCTCTGTTTGCTCTTTCAAGTGGTTCAATTGTGGGACTTGAGACAAGCAGCTGAGCACAGTGAACAGCTTGTACCTTACACTGGAGGTAAACCAGGACACCACCAAAACCCACTGGTGTTCTCCTCCTTCTGTTCTTTGCACTGTTTGACAATAGTAAATCATAAAAAAGCATTGAAAATTTTTTCCTTTAGGATACAAAATAAGAAAAACGTTTTACTCATATACAATAATTACCTGAGATTACTAACCTGTACAGGAAACACTGACACCAGCAACTAAAGGACAATGAGAAGTAAGAACTGTTTTACTGTTTATGTTACAATGCTGACTGCATTTGTTGGGGCCAAGTGGAATTCTTCTCAGGTAATGGGCTAATTCATCAAGGGCTAATTTAAACCAGACAAAAGCATAAATTGAACTATTCATAGCATAGGCTGATTTGGTTGTATCATCAACAAAAGCAAAGACTAACTTGGGAATGAGAGTGGTGCTGCAACGCCACTGTTATTAGAGAATAAACATGAGAGATTAGAGGCATACATTAAACTCAAACCCAGCATAGAACTGTTCAGGTACTAACAACACGGTAAAAGGATTCCTGTTAAATCATTGCTGATGAATGGCAGTGATGGTGGCAGTACAAGCACTGTGAACTGAATCAGCCTGTGTACTACCATGTTTGTGGCCAAAAAAATGCAAAGGTCAAGGATGGATGTACCTAAAAAAAATAAGACAGTCAGTCTTAAGGATTACAGTAATACACTGACTATTAGTCACAAAGAATTTGCCCTCTCAAACGACTGAAAATATATCACGTTGCTTCAGCCTTCCCTTTGCTGAACAGTAATTACAGATCTAAATCAATTCCCTGAGAAAAAATAACACATCACTTCTAACCACAACTAAGGCACAAGTATTGCTAAATCTACTCTTTAAAAATCCACGTGTGCTGACGATACAAAGCTGGGAGGAGTGGCTGACACCTGAACATCATGCTGCCATTCAGCAAGACCTGAACATACTAGAGAGATGAGCAGAGAGGAGCCTCATGAACTTCAACAAGAACAAGTGTAGACTCCTGCACCTGAGGAGGACTGACAGCACCCATCAGTACAGGTTAGGGACTGACCTGCTGGAGAAGGAGCTCTGCTGAGAAGGATCTGGGCATCCTGGTGAACAGACTGTCCATGAGCCAGCAGTGTGGCCTTGTTGCCAAGAAGGCCAATGGCATCCTGGGATACATTTCAAAGAGCATGGCCAGCAGGGTGAGGGAGGCAATTCTCCCCCACTATAAAAAGATGAGGGGCCTGGAGCACCTCCCATACGTGGAAAGGCTGAGAGACCTGGGACTGTTCAGCCTGCAGAAGGCAGAGGCGATCCCATTACTGTTTAAACATAGCTAAAGCATGAGAGTCAAATGGATCAGGTCAGGCTCCTTCCAGTGGCATGCAACCACATGTTGAGAAATTCTATGCAAAAAATTCTATGTCATTAAATACTCAAAAAATTGTTTCAAATCAATTCAGTCCTCCTTTATGAGAAAACAGATCTCTTTGCATCCTTTGCAATTTCCAGCAAAACTCGAAGATTCAGCTTTATGACTATTAATTTAAAAATCAGCAAAAGTAAAATCCATGTTGAAAAATGCAGAGATAAAACTATTTTTTGAAGGGAAGTACAAAAACTAAAAAATTTAAAAACCCACCACAGTAGTCATGACAACCCCATTCCGTTTCCTTCTGCTCGCCCATTTCATCAGGATGATACTGAAAATAATCCACAGTAATTAAACTATTGGCAAAAGAGATCTACTGGTGCAGAAAATAACTCTTAAAGAGCCAACATACCCAAGAAGCAACTCAATTCTTGAGAGCAACCAGAGCACTTCCCTAGCTCAAGCCTCACCATCAAACTAAAGAAGTGACACTGATTCAGATGACAAATAGCTAACGAATCACACCTTGCACTGAAGAGCTGCATAGATTTGTTTTTTATTTAGTTTGCTTTCCATCTCAGGAGATGCCTGAAGCAGCACAAGGAGTAATCTGCATGTTTTAATTAGAGAAACAAGGCTTTAACCAGAAGAACAGTTATTCTACAAATCTCATCTACTGTAACTGGCTTAGAACTCTCCTGTAACATGGCTAATTAAAAAGGTTCATCACGAGATCTAACACTGAGGGAAGAGGAACCAACAGTCAACCCTTTTGGTATTCTTATAAATGTAATTATAAATGTACATTATAAATCATGCATATTGCACCTCTGCTGCATATACTGTTACTATCATAAGGTATGGGCTTCTCCCAAAAAACTCTGTATCTTGACAGTTGAAAAATCACAGTCCTTAACACTTTATTTTGCATGTATCCCACACAAATTGGTCTTGCTTGTTACACACATTTGTATGGAAAATTCTGCTAGCTTTCCTCTCCAGAAAGCATGGTTACATTTACAAAAAAGAAAGTGGGAATAATCCAGATTGCAGAGCACATGAAAAGAGTTGTTTCTGGAGCTTTCCAATGGCCTCCATTTCTGTCCATTCACCCAACATAAAATTCAAGTAACTGAACAGGCAACTGAAACTTACACCTAGGTGCAAGCATTAAAGGAGCAAGATCTTATCCAGTAACTTCAGCAGACGTTTACAAGTGTAATAAGAAAGCTCAGCTAGATACACGTTTACTAACACAATTCAAATCAAACTTTTTCTGTATTATTTCAACAGTAGATGGCACTTCCAGAGAAAGCAGAATAATAAGGAAACATCAGGAATGCAGTCCCATAACTCAGCATCTCCTTAATCAATCCATATGAATATCGTAAGACTAGCAGCTAACTGCATTAGAGAATTTGATTACAATAACAGAACAAAATCCGCCATTATTATCTTTGAGATTTTAAAGGCAGAGCGATGAAGGCAGACAGACAGAGATGCTGTGTTTTTAGAGTTTAATGGAACAGATTTTTCTGGTCCAGTACACCCTCCTGTTCAATTCACACAAACTGAGAGAAGTCCAAGATGAACACACCGTTGAAAAACAAAGTGTGATAATATTTCTTCATTCTGCCTCGTTTTCTCTGCAAAAGCCTGTTCTAGCATGTACCCATTGTGAAAGACAGAAGACCCTGAATTCTACAGAATTCCACAGAAAAACATCACGACACACTGATAGAAATTGAGATTTATCGCAAAGCATCATAATCAAAACACGTTTATCACCCTGGATTGTATTTATCTCACTTCTTAACAATGTGTCCACATGTAAACCAGCTGTACTAGGCTACCCCGTAAGTAACAGGGATCAAGTTAAAAGTCAGTGGTTTCACCCGCTACCTTCAGTCTCCACACAAGAAAAAAATGAGAAGCCACCCCTAAATGTCCTACAATAGCCCTCCTCTGACTGTAAAGAGTCTGTGACATTCACAGGTGTCATTCATCTACCTTGCTGTTCCACATCTGGAGCCTGGAGGGATCAATCTCATTGGCAACTGCAGGATTCTAGGCAGTTACGAGGCACTAACAGCCATGCTCTCATCCCTAAAATGAAATCCTTGGCAAATGATTTAACTCATATTTTAGTATGGATGTGACAATACATACATGCCCAGAATATTAAAAAGACATGCTAACCCGACAAGGAAACAATGCAGAGAACAAAAACCTTCTGCCCTCCTACCCTGATCACAACACTCCACTGAAAGATGGTATTTCATCACCCCAGAAGAGAAACACACCATCACAATCAGTCTTCCTCCCTGAAACTGCTAAGTCTTTTGTACCTAACCAGAAAACAACAGCAAAAAAATGTCCTTCAACAAGAAATTATGAAGGCAGTGGAGCACAACTTCTCCTACATACAGCAGTTTGCCTCATCTGACCCTTACACCCACAGCAGCTGGGTGATCACGACCAGGGAAAGCATACAAACAACACGATGGGATGACAGTGATTCAAATACTTGTGACCACCTACACCACCATATAAAGGCAGGATGGTCAGCCTGAAGTTACAAAGCTTACCCATACAAATGGGTAATCGTATCCTGGAAGTAGTTCATCTAAAAGTTTACTCCTTTATTTAACATTTTTGACATTTTTTTTGTAGCTCAAATATATTTATGTGGTTACAGACACAAAGATAACGTGCTTGAGAAACACACAATGCTGTGATAATGAAGTACCCCATACTACTCTTGTAGATATTACTTATATTCCAGTTCCCTTGAATTTACTCAAAGTAACTCCACTCCAGTGGTTTGTTACACGAAGAATCACAAACATGTAGTTGAATATTTGAGCCACAAAGACAAAGAAATCCCACGCTGATCTGATACACACCCTGCTAACCTTCATCTGCTAAGAGAGGGTCTGACTTCTCAACTGAGCTATCAAGTCTGATCTCAGCATTCCCACCAAAACTTCATAGTTTGTCATTCCTGTTAGTGATAAAACAGCTTCAAATATTCCACAGAAAAGAAAAATACCCCGAACTACTCCAGAAATAGCACACTTCTATTCCTGTTTTAGGTATATTTATGTCAGCTATCCTCTTCCAAGAAATCTCAAGACATCTTTTTGAAATAGAGGCATCATTCCATTAAACTGTTGGCAGTACTGTGATTAAAAGCAAACTGTCAGAGCTTTACCATTAGTGGCCAACAGCTCTAAATGACAACTCCTTGGTAAAGCTCTCTGTGGGAAAACAAACACTTTCACACTCAAAAGAGACCCACAGAATGGCTTGGGTTGGAAGGGACCTCAAGGACCATTAAGCTCCAACCCCTCTGCTGCAGGCAGGGCTGCCTGGTTTTATATCAAAACTGTGTTTAAAACTAACAATGACTGTGGAATATAAAGAACATTTTGGCCTATAGGTACCCAATTGCTACACATGCTTTTGTAACACACAGGGATGGAGCACTCTGGTCATCCCTTTGTTCTCCCTCTTTTCCTCTACTGTTCCTACTTAAAACTGAGGAATTTGACAGGACTGTTACGACCACATTCAAGAGACTGGCACCAGCTAAAGCAAATCAACAGAAACAAGGTCCTGAAAATGGCTTCTGCAGATGCTGCCTACAAAACATCTACAGACACACACACGCTTTGCAGAAGCTGCTGAAGACAAGTCACATCAATAAAGGAAGACTTCCTTCACATCAGTTCAACCACTTTTCAACTTCAATAAACTAAGCTCGGTACCAACATGACACATTTCCCATAAGACACCTGAAGACCAAGTACACAAATACTCCACTGCAAACCCAAAGACCTTTGACTTCCCCAACAGAATTGGACATGAGATTGACTCCAGTAAAGCTGGTACCTACCAAAGAATATTTATTTCTTTTCTCAAACTCCAAACTGCTTATGACTAGGCTGACAGTGCAAATGCTGTTTAGTACTGAAATTGAT
>JAPSGF010000134.1:372091-388827 GCA_035772895.1 Perdix hodgsoniae
TCACGTGCCAACCACTACGCAACACAGCCCATTGACATTACCCATCTCATCCCAGTTTCTATCATCCCAATGCAGTTACCACTTGTAACACGCAATAACAGAAAATCCATTTGTTGTTAGAATCTTTGAGAAAGATACAAGAAGCATATGCCTTAGAAATTTGATCCGAACTGCACAGAACTGCTCTGCCTGTTGGGGTTACAGTAGCAGACAGCAGCAGTAAGAGGGAAGCCACATCAAACCCTACACCAGTCTGGTACCGTGATCCAGTCCAGTTCACCTTCACCCTGGGCACGATGCTGATAACTCTGGTAACCCCCGATGGAAAGAGTTTCTCAATAACGCTGCAAGCGTTCCCAGACTTCTACACAGAAGTACCAAAACTAACTGATTATTTATGGAAATGATACCATAAAACTCCCTTTATCTCTGAAGACAAGCAGACCGTTGTTTTTTTTTCCCCCTTGATCTTTTGATTAAAAGAATGCACACTACACACTCCATATATTCTCAGAAAAACCTGCAACTATTTCAGAGGAATATTCTGGTTTTGGCGACCAGCTTGAGAAAAATCTAATACATGCTGACCTGCTATTTTAGCGCCTCAAACTTTCTCAGCCTACGCCTCATCTCAGTGAAGAATGCTTTTCTCCAGTTCCTAATATTCTTTGGCTCCAAGACCGAATGGAGAAGTCTGCTTCATACTTTATTTACTCTTTGCAACACCTCATAGGCTGCAAAGTGCAAGTCTAGCAGATCTGATGTAATAAGTGCCTAAAAGCAGCAAAAATTAGAATTTCACATCTGACTGCACTCCTAGTGATGAATGCACAGAGTATCCTAATGTGCTGCATTATAAAAAACTAATACAGTAGTACTGCCATCTGCACTGCTTCATTATAAACAATCTGCCCACCAGCCTGGTTACCTGCTTTAACCTCTTGCTCTCTTCTGGCTTCCCTGCCCTGACCCTTCTTCCAAGCCTGCATCAGCTGCCAATCTGTGAGCCTCACAGCTGAACTGATGCGACATTCTTCGATTTGACGTTACTCACAAAACAGGATTTCTGTCAATACAGTAATCTGTTTTGGTAACTCTCCTAATCTGAATGATTATCTGAATGTAAATCCTTGAATGGGTTCCAAAAAACCCACGTGCAGTCAAAGGTTAAAAACTACTACGTTGTTAAACAAAAACCTAAACAAATAAAGCCATGCAATTCAGTGTAACGCAGCAAGCTATTTCCTTTCTAATTTGAAGGATGTGAAAAAAAAAAAACTTGCTTCGTTACTACCATAATACTGCATTTTGAGAATGCACACTGTTATACTGTAATTGCTCACTTTGTAAATACTCTGACAGAATAAGAACTATACTCAAGTGTTTATTCATTCTAAAAGCAGCTCATTTCTTTCAGCTGCTCCAATGCAACTCTTCGGGACACACCACTTTCACCCAACTTTTGGAAAAAAGCAGTAGGTAACTTTCAAGCATTTTCAATTCATGAAGTCTTGTGGCCTGGTCCTCACTCTCCCCATTAAGATGAAAAGGGCCTTAAGACTTGGGTCTGGTTAGTTCAATCCTTACTAGGAGCCTGTAGCAATTAGATCAATACAATGGGTAGGCATTACAACAAAGGTGTTATAACAAAAGGACAAGCACAGAGAGTTGCTATAAAGAAGGGAAGAAGATTGCTCACCCATATCAGAAGATTCTAGGTTTGCAGGGGAAACCTCCACCAAGAAGAGATCTTCAGAAAGAGATCCTTCTCCAGGGGCAGTCAGCCCTTAAATGAGGTCTGTGAGGTGGACAGCCAGGCTCCACCCCTTGCAATCACAGCTGAACTGCCTTCACCTGTGCTCCCAGCGCTGACCGGGTCCTTTCCCCAGGTGCTCAATCAGCAGTTCGGACTGGGACTCAGCAGCTCCCATACAGGCCCTCATCTCCACCTTCAAGGCCTACCATTTTCTTTCCAAGAACTAGAACAAAAATGCTACAGATCTCTAGTGAGATAAGTAGTATTATGCAGTTTCCATTCTTACTTCAACTATTATGAGGATATTCTGGATTAGTTTTAGAGCAGGATCTTTAAAACATAAATACTAAAGACGCATGAAAAGGCTTAACAGGTAAAACCAGGCATCACCTGATGCATTTTGTTAAGTCCTACTCCAGACTTCCAGAAAGTTCTGAAGATAAAAGAATATCTCTGCAGACCCCCCAGTAACAATGTTCCAGAAAAAGAGCTGCCTTGATAAACCTGTAATTCAATTCAAATTATAAAGATGTAAATGGTCCAAGGGGATACAGCCTCAGACCTGCACGGCGCCCAGTCCTATCCACAGAGCCAGCACAGGTAACACATGGAAGTCTGCTGTGCCTTTGCTCTTTGACCTTTAAGAGCCTGAAGCAGCACACCAGGATTTTGTGGTACAAAAGAGACTGATTCCCACAATAAAATAGTGAAGTCAACTACCTGGGAGAGTAGAAATGGATGGGCAAAAATAGTGAGGAAAATAAAACAAGCTCTGCTCGGAATCGAAGCAATACCTGAAGAATCACAAATGCATGAAAACAAAGTACGATTAACACAGAATGAGCACGAAGTGAACAGGTTTATTTAAACACAAGTTTCAACAAAGCATCCATGCAACAGTCCCAGACCTAGGTGGTCTTGCAGGGAGACAGAGTGGTTGTGTTACTGAGCCTTACAAAACTCAGCAATAGAAACCAGCTGCAATACTGAGAAAAATGTCTCAAAGCAAATTAAGTGCATGAATCCAGAGATGTAAAACCGTATTAATTCCACAAATAACACCTCTTTCTCAAAACTCTGTTCTGTTCTAACCAGATCTAATGGGTCATAACAATTCAGAACTACCTAAGACTGGGCTATGCTCTTATTTGCAATACCAGGTATTATTCCAGAAGAGTCAGTTGACGTATTTTCACATTATGTAATAAAGCAACTCTTACAGAAGTCACAATGAATTTCACGCACTGGCAGCCTGCAAGATTATATTCTATGTAACTGTAACACATCATACTTATTAATAATCTGTCTTACTTTCTTCTTCTCTCCATCTGGTGTTATTTTCATGAATCTTTCACTAATTTTAAGTTTGAAACCATTTTCCATTTTCTCGTGTCATTTTATCTAAAGCATATGCTTCAGTTATCATCTTTGTCTGCATGTGTGATATCAATAATGATCCTATACAGAAAGAGTCAGATTCTGAAATCCTTATTAGGTAACAGCTTGCCTCGGCAACACGGGCAGCCTGCAGACTACTTACATCAATCAG
This sequence comes from Perdix hodgsoniae, assembly GCA_035772895.1. NCBI lineage: Eukaryota > Metazoa > Chordata > Aves > Galliformes > Phasianidae > Perdix > Perdix hodgsoniae. The sequence continues at coordinate 375,397 of JAPSGF010000134.1, forward strand.
CCTCATTTCCATTTTACTTACCCCAGTTCAGATACTGTACATCAGAATTTAAGTAAACATACATAGACAACTAAAAGAAAAGCTATTTGCAAACACCGTGCAAGACCACAAACAGGTTAAACATTAGCCAAGATGACAACCCTGCACCAAATCCCAGCCAGTGACGCATCTTACACAGCACCCTGCCCAGCAGAAGCATCCGTAACATAAAGAGGTGTTAGAAATTACTGCATAAAAAACACTGGACAATAACCAATAAGAAAAGCTCACTTCCACCTACATGCCATCAATTACTGCCTGGCATAACACACAAGAATAAGCATTCTGCTGATTCAAAGACAAAGCGAGCACCAGGAGATTTCCAAATGTTATCATACTCCTTTCTCTTCCGTTACACGGCTCCTTGCTCTGAGTAAAACAATACCTGAAGCCACAAATTACAAGTGATTCAGCAACCTCTCACCATGTACTTTTCTGGATTTTATAAACTAGCATTGAACCAGTTGATATGAGGAGGTAAACAAGTAGCTCCTTAATGTCGTGGTCTGTGTGTCCTCCTAGTGATAGATATCTGAAACTGCAGTGATGTGCTCTTAAGAGCCTGTTTAACTCTCAGTTTACTTTTTAATTATTATCATTATTATGGTTCAGTGTGACTGCAGCTCTTAAGCCACATTATTACCCTTACGTAGTGACCTAAGCAAAATCTCCACAAGTTCTACAAGTGCCTACTCAGTTAGGAATACAATAAAGTATGCCCTAGTAAAGAAGTTAGTAAAGATGGTTAGTAATTATTCCACACTGAATTTAAAACTGAGAAAGTTTCAGAAAAGCATACAGATACCGAAGATCATTTTGCAAAGTACTCCAGGCTTTCTTCCTATGTTTTAAGCAACATAGAAAACAAAGAATCCAATTCCAACCCAATTTTCAGTTAAGTCTACGTGCCCAACTATCATCTCCAAAACTATGCATTTTAAGTATCAAAAAACAGGGTGTTCATCCAATCCAGAAATCACTTAAGAATCTGGAATTCCAGCTCCATTTCTACAAAGCAGATGTACACATGTTGCTGTGTATCACAGCCCAAAGACTCAGGTCACTTACACCAAACCCTTTTCTATCACAGCTTATCCTCATGGTCCTGAGTTTTTTCCCCAGTCGAGTGACCAGATCGAATGCTGGACAGAAAATTGTAAGAGCTAATTCTGTTAAACACTGCCAGATTCCCTTCACAGGTGAATGGCAACACCAAGACAGAGGAATGCAACAAATCCTGAAAAGGTCCACCTGGAGCTGATATCTGACAATCAAGCACATTGTTTCAGCCTAACTACACTGGTAACTCCTATCTGTTGCTTATTTCTTGGAACTGATCAAAATCATGCACCAATCTGACAGTGCAGTGGTTGCATTATGATACCAAGACAGTAAATCAGTGCCTCAAATTAAGAGAGACAAACTGAAACAAGTAAGGTAAAGTTAAGAGTCTAATGTAAAACAAATGCACGCTCCCACAGTCCTCAACAGCATCAGCACAGAGACTTTTATTAGGAGAGAAATTTTTCAGCAATCAATCTCAGTATTAAGAACTTACTGACACAGGCATTGCTTCCACTTCTCTACATCCACAAGAAGGGAGAGGGGAAAAGTATCAGCAGAACACCAAACATGGCTATCTCAAGTCAATTTAAGTCTAGTCCTTCATCCAGCAGCAACTGAAGCCACACGAAGCTGAGATCTAATGGTATTTTTAGATATCTGCAAACTGATTCTGGTATGAGCAGACAGGGTTTGGGAGATGTGAGATTTATGATGGACAAGCTATTGACAAGTGCTAATAACCAATAAAATTACCATGAAATGGACAGGAATATTGCCAACAGGCAGCAAGGCTTGATGGAGACGTAGAGAGTGACTTTATTACTGTGATAAAACTGTGTGCTGACTGGCAAAAGAAAAAACAAATTATTGTAACTTCATTTATTTTAGAAGCATTTGTATTTTCAAAGCTCTCCCAATGCAAATACTTCTGTCAAGCTTAGTAAGTCTCAGTGTTATCTTCGACGGTCATTAAACAAAATACCTCATCTGAATTCAGCAAGTATATGATTACCCACAAAACCAACTCTTGTTTTTCCTGCACCTTCAAACTGACGAGGTTCTCCTTTTCACAGCAGAAGCTTTGTATGTTCACACACATTAGAAGTACAGATCACTTAAAGACCAAAGTACTTGTTTACAGAGCTGTTCTAGGTTCTCTTCACTCTACTAGTATAGTAGTATAGTATTATATAGTATAGCTATTAGCCTTACTTAGCAAAGTGAAAGAAGTTCAATAGATGACCCATACATAGTATATTGTATTCCCTTTAAAAATTATACATGTTTTTAGTAACCTGGTTTTTTGGTTGAAAAAACAGAATTCTTCTAAACTACCCTGGAGTTCTAATTTTTCCCAGAGATGAGCTCATCTTCACACAGACACAAGCTTACCTGCTACAGCTCATTTTATATTGCTCTCTAATGACTGTACTTCAACATTTTAAAATGCTTTACTTTACTGATTTTACTGATAAAGTAAAAACTTTACTGATTTTTTTGTTTTAAATCATAGAACATCATTGATTGTAACATCACAGAATAATAAAGCATGGCTGCTCACTTCCTTTCTCACATACATATACGCTTGTCTCCTTTTATTGCCAAACCCTTATAGTCCGATGAAGTTTGATGGTTTCTTTTAAAAACTAAGCATTCAGAAATCACTGACTGTATGAGAACCTTAAAAGAAAAACTGCAAGTAATTTCAACCATAGCACTGCACAGAAATAACTGCCCCTTAGACATTTAGGACTGAACGCGAACATAATACGCTGAATAGTTTTGCTAGTTCAGGTTTTGCTTTTGTTAGATGTAATCTGATTATCTGCCTATGTACGACTCACAAGTTTACTAACGTTTGAGACTATCAATACTGCTGCATGTCAGACTGCTTTAAGCTGTTCCTACTCTATCAGTGGCTTTTTGGAACTATCTCCAGCACTCCTACAATGCAGCTCGTGTCCTCCATCACAGTGCATCCCGTCCTGCAATAAGCAATGGAACAGAAGCAAAAGTAAGGAGGCAGTCAGAAGCAAGAGAAGAGAAAACAAAACACAGCTGAGTTTTTCGAAGAAATACATTTTTAGATTTACCATGTAAAACAAAAGCTTTCAGGAAGTGGCTCATACAGGAAGCCAATGACCTCACAGCTTCTTATAAATAACACACAATCACAAAATGAAAGAAAGCAGTATTACTTGCTTCTTTTAACATTCACATTAATAGTTCAGTCAGTGCTTACCAGCTGTCAACAGCAAGCTCCAGACAAAAGGAATCAGAATTTAGGAAGTTCAGAAAACGCATCAACGCAATGTTTGTGTCCCTTCAAGAAGCGAAGTGACCATTACATCTCTAGACTTCCTGACTTATTAATTCTGAATATTAAATGTCCATCGTGCAAAGCCCTAGCAGATACAGGCACCCCTTCAAAAATGAAAGGCGTGTTCTCTAAAACCTGCCCCCATTCCTCCCCTTCCATTTCCTAAACTACCAGTCACCACTTCTTGGCCTCCTTGGCAACAACATTACAGCTCTTTCAATAAAAGTGCAGCTTCAATAGCATTCTTCCAAATAGGTTCCCATCAAGGACCTTACATAAAGGAGGTCATATCAGAAGGTTATTCCAGCATGAACTGCTTTTGATAAGCTGACTGTACTGTATTTTCTGGGTTGAGCACTCAGTATGAGTTTTTCCTCCCCCAATTCTACTGAAGCCATGTGAGTACACATAGCTGTTCAGTTCTAAGCTGTCCACTTTTGTTACTGTTTAAAAAAATAAAAAAGCAATCTAGATGAAGTGCAATAGTTCAGCTATTTCAACATACACATTCTTTATGAAAAACGTTACCACCACAACTCTGGTATAGCTTAAAAAAAAAGAACTCTTGAAAGCTTTTGGAGCACACCACAAGATCTGTACTTCGGTGCTTCAGCACCTTTCACTTTTATAACCACCTCAGTTTCTAAACCCTTACATTCACCAGGCATCCAGCCTTCTCCCCCCATGATTTCACAAAACATGAACCAAAGGCTTAAATGCTACCCCCTTTAGGGAGAGCTTTGCCTCCCCTTTCTATTTTGCTGCTCAAATGACTGAAGAACCTTTTGGTATTTAACAGTTGTCTTAGCAGGGCTTACAGGTTCCATTTCAGTTCTCTCTCCACTCCTCATGTTCTTCTTGAACACGCTTACCTATGCAACTGGATCAAAAGTACTCTCACTCAATTAGTTCAGAAATCAAAACAGTATTACATCAACTACATTACCAGTGATTTAAGGAAGTGAGCAGATCTTCTGTCCGGATTCCTACACCGAGTTCAGTAACTCAGAATGAGGTGAAATGCCTTCAGAAGAACTGGATCACACTATCTGCTTTTTTTAAATCCACAAAGATACCCCCTGAACATGCTTTAAATCTTGATAATTTTTTTTTTTTCTTCCAAAACACCACTTTTCTGAAGACTTCTACAAGTAACTGCTCTCCACTGACGGAAAGGTATAGACACTTAGAATTAAATATTAACCAGCTTGGTTTAGGCATTAGAGTCTTGTTATGTTTTTTTCCTATTAGCAATCCTGGCATAAGATAGAGGAACATGGTGATGTCTGTCGATAAAACCATGTTACAGAAGGACGATCAGGACGCTGCCCAGAAAGAGCTGAATAACCTTAAGAACTTGAATAAAAAGAAGCCAATTCTATCACAGAAGATTCAACCACATTCTTGGGCATAATATATTTCTGCCATAAGCAGCTCCTCAATTCAGGAACCAGGAGGAAAAAGCTCAGCCCGTTACAAAGTGACCGTGGGTCATGAGACTGATGTACCCGTGACATAAAGCAGGTGAGACTCCAACTTAGAGCAGCAACTCACAGCTGCCTGGAGACTTCATCTGATTACTGTGTGTGCCCTGTTTAAGAAGAATGAAGCCTCAAGCACCAACACAGAAGAACTTTCTGGTAGCAGAGATGGCAACAGAATGGTAACAATCTACCCATCAAATGACAGCACAGGGCTTACAGAATGGAAGGGATTCACCATAAGGGTTTGTGGGTTGTTTATTTTTTAATAAAAGAGACAGAGCTGTGTGATCCCCAGCAGCGGCCTTAAAACTACAAATTGCAATTTCTCAGCCAAGATCAGTTAACAGCAGCCAAAGGATTCAATCTAGACCACAAGGAGAAAAAAGCAAAGAAGAGCACCAGCATAAATGATAGATGGAGAGAATGTGGTTGCTTGTTCCTGCTGCTTCCCAGCAACAACGGAAGACTGCCTGCATGAGCTTTCACTGTTATTCTCTGCTCCATCGGTGGTTTGTGTTCAACTGTTCAACGGCAGCAATCAGCTGAACGAAGCAGAGAAACACCTGCAGACTCCATGCCAGCCTCAGCTGGGAAATGACACAACAGCACCAGCTCCAAAATGAAGGACAGGACCATGAAGTTTCTCAGGCAGGAAATGGAGGACGATTCATGCAGCGTCAGCTGTAGAGCAGCAGCTAACAACTGCACGATGATTAAGAATAGTTTCTTAAACCATGTTTCTGCTTTGATGAGCCATTCCAAGCTCACTGCACATCAAAGCCCAGCACAGCAAGCTAACTCACCACAGACTTCAGGCATTCTAGAGGATATTAAGAGATGCCAAGGGACACTGTGTCCCATGCTGCTTGAAGTGAGGGCAGTAGGCAAACTAAGGTGCAAATCTTTCTCAGATCTGAGCCAAATATGCAGATCAGACACGGCTTACAATGATCAAAAGAAAGGGGAAGGGGCAGGGCTGGAAATCAGTGCTTAGAGCATGGAGTAGAAGCTATGTTTGCTTACCTGACTGAATAAGCGATCTAATTCCTAGTCATAAGAGCACTACAGGAATAAACATGAAGAAAGGGGGCTGTGTAAGGCAATAGCTGCTATTACTTAAAGAGGAAAAAAAGGGTATGATGAGAGCCTTAAAAACTTAAAAGTCAGCAACTAGAAAAAAAAAGGTTCTACCCATCAGAGCAACTCAGGTTTAAAGTCCTCAGGTTTAAGCAAATAATTAAAATACTGCACTTAAGGAAAAGTTTCATTTGTTTAAAATTACAGCCATTGAAGTGCACCAGGCCTCATATACCAACTGACAAGGGTGAAAGTCTAGGAAGCCTTGTTGTTTTTTTTTTTTGGCACCAACATGCTTCCTACAAATTCCCAGTGATTCTGCAGTTACATCACAAATGCTGTCAGCATTACGTATCTTAGACCAGAAATTCAATATTTCAAAGCAATAATAATTATCAAGGACTGAAGAAACAATAAATAACATCGACCCAACTGAAAATTCTGTAATCTGAAGTGACTCCTCCAGCAATAAAAGTAGAATGGATAAAACTGAAGCATGATCATTCATTAAAAGTCTTTATGTTCCACCCTCTCCTAAGCAGGTATTTCCTGACTGTGACAAGAAATGTCTTCGAGAAAACAGAAAAATATACTCAGTGATGTATAAAAGAAGGGAAATGATCACCAGCTATTAATGTAATACCTAAATAAGAGTGCGCATGCACTGACAACACTCTTTTTTCTTTTAAATATGCAGACTCCAAAGTATCAAGTAATGTCATCGCTGCAGTACTGCGCTCGTAACCTCATTAAGGTACACAGCACCGCTACTGAATAAATGAAGGCACCTCCAGAAGCCAACTCCTTACCACATTACGTGCAGCTCTGAAGCCTAAAACGTTAACATTCACACATGCTGTAAGGAAAAATAACCTCACCTTATTACTTAGAGAAGTAATAATAAGAGTGGTGGTTTTACAGGCACATAGCATAGAAAGATGTATTTGGAAACAAGCAGTCTTAGGGGGAGTTTCTACACTAGTATTTGAGTCAAACTTGAATACTCCAAATTATGATCATTCAAGGGCAGAAGAAACCCCGCAAGAAGCATATTAACCGTAAGAGCCATTAACCAATTAACGATAGCTACAAATGCACAGAAATGACTCATGTAAAAAGAAACAAATCATGTCCAGCATTTGAACCAGATGAGTGCTGGACCACAGCACTTTATGGTAAAACACAACAACAGATTTTTAAGTATTTGAAGATATGTTCGTCAAAAGCCAGTGCTATCCTGGGCCAACAAATTAATCTTCTGATAGTACAGTGACATATCTTCCCATGAAATCTATATTTAAGATTCCAGATTTATTCCTGTACTAACTTCTGTACTGAAACCTCAAGCACTTGACATCTCTCAAGTTAATTCCTACATCAATTCAACAGAATTCAGAAAGAGGCACTATGCCTTCTGTTTAATTTAAACAGTCAATTCAAATAGCAGCACTTGTAAGAAAGCAGTAAATGAACGTGTAACATGACCAAATGTGAGAATCACGGAAGCTCCAAGCAAAACCTGAATGCAGAGGAATACAGGCTAGGAAAGGCAATTGAAGCGGTTCAGGCACTGCTACCTTCTCACACAGCTGAGCAAGGGACAGAATGCTTCCCTGAGCTGGTGTACTGCCCTCTTCCCAACCCTAAAAATGGATAATATATTACAATACAGCGACAGCAGGCATGTGGTCAAGAATGCTTCATCCCAAGAAGGAAGCTTCCAGCCTGGAAGCATTCAAGGCCAGGCTGGATGGGGCTGTGAGCACCCTACTCCACTGAGAAGTGCCCCCGCCTACAGCAGGGAGATGGAGAAAGGTCCCTTCCAACCCAAACCATTCTATGGTAAGAAAGCTGTCTATATACAGTACAAAACGTGGAAAATTCAATAATGAAACAGCTTATAAAGTACTTATTATACATCCCTTAATTTAGCTAAGTGTATGATAGTATGTACAAGGCACATGAATTAATAACCATCAGATCAGATACAGAAGAGCTCTGTGAAATGTTCAAGTATGATTTTTATGTACAGAGTAAACACTTTTGTTTAACAACTCATACTGAACTTGACTAAAAATAGAACCTCACCTGTTCTGGCCTCCCCGCACTGGTCATCCCTCTGCTCACAGCCTCTGATGTCTAATCAGAGCCTGTGATTTCTAATCTTATCTAGTCTGGATTTTTGTGCCTCTATGCCTGAATATCTCTTTTCAGGAACGGCTGAGTTCAGGCAGGGCTCACTCGATGACTCCCTTACTGTGCCCTCCTTTGCTGTCAACTTGATTCTCCCATATCAAACAAGCCCTACCAGCCACAGCCAACTTGCCTCACTAGGATACCTCAAGCTAGTTCAATCTGATCCCTTTCCCAACAGTGCTGGCAGTCCACACTGGAAGGACTCCTCTGCAGCCCCAACCTCTTATTTACAATGCATACAGGAGATGAAGAACATCACAGCAGAACTGCAAAGCAACTTGAATCCTGAGCTATCCACAGAGCTGGTTAACATAATGTAATACTTAAATATGCTCTTATAAACCACAGGAGAGCACAGATGATACTATTAATACAAATACTACTTAACAGAATTCTTTAGAGGCTCAGAGTACAGAAGTAGACGGGTCAGCTGAATACCAATTAGTTGGGAAAACATCTTTATATCTTTATTCATTTTAAAGTGAGATAACGATGCTAAGGAAAACTTACATTTCAAATTCAGTTCTGTAAGAGATGTTACTGGAAAGTCTGTCCTAAGAGCAAGCACTCTACAAAGTTCCATTCACCTACTGCAAGCAGTGGAGACGAAGCCACTCATTTACAGAGAAGTCAACTTAAGCGAGGAATGGAATATTCATTTATTTTTAAGAAATTTTAACATTATGAACCAAAGAGTTGCAAGCCATAGGAGGATTTCCTTAGGCATCACTAAGAAGGTAAGATGAGTTCGCTTTCATCTTCATGTCTTGACTGCCTCCTGACAGCAACAGACAAGAGCAGAAAACAGACATGACTGAAAACATACACCAGTGAATGTAGCTGAACGTTGTAAGGCAAACCGAAGTGAGCACCACGAGGCCTCACATCACAGCAGGGACGGGGCAGAAGGAGAATCCCAATTACGCCCTTCCTTGCTCAGTTTTCTACTTTCTCTTTAAACTTCCAGACGCACCAAACCACAAAGGTAATGTAACACTCAGGAAACAGGCAAAGTCCGCTTTTGCGGCAAGAAAGGCAGAGAAACAACCGAAGGGAAAAAAAAGAATAGAATCATAAATACCACCTGCAGGAAGAAGATAGACTTATTCACCCTTTTTGTTTGTTTTCTGCCAGGCAGTAGCAGAATGAAGGCAGACACCAGCAGCAGCTACAAAGGGACAGATGAAGAAAAAACCTGAAGGGAATAGGAATCACCACAACTTCTTTTGAAATCCTCGCGCGTTTCTGCCCGCGCTATTAAAAAGAACAATGAACTGTTAACAATATTGGTTAAGGCCTTTGCAAAGATTTATGATCACAAGTTAAAATGAAATAAACCACACGTAATCTACCCAAATAAACTCCGCAGAGAAGCCAGTAACATCAGAGGTACACAAATAACAAGACACAGCTACAAAAGATGAGGTATCTGCAAGTCTCAGGGAGGGCTTCCAGTTTAAGTGGGTTGGAAAATATTCTCTGAAGTAGCAGACTAAGAAAAAAGCTGTAGTCCCTGTCTATTAGAAATGTTACGTGCACCACAAACCTGTTCTTGAAAATAGACCTTGCACACTGCAGGTAAATACATTATTTTTGTGGTAATGGATTTTGTTACAAACTGCCAGAAGACGCAATCACTGCTTTAATCAGCCAACAGCGTGGGGAACAAAATTAAACCTGCTCATGATAATAGGAGTACTTTGTCATTTCTAAGGAAAACACAAATGGAAGGTATAACTACAACGGGGTACATCCCACAGAGACTGTGACTAAACTGATACCAGAGGTGGCAAAATCGCATTTATATTATTTATCTGACCCAGGAACTATGAGAATAACACTACATGAACATTCTCAGAAGTAACTTTACCCACGGGAACATGAAGTTACAGGAAAAGACTAAAAAAAAGTTTGGTTTTGAAACCAGTGGTCTTCAAACTACAGAGGCATGCAATACATCCTGAAGAGGGGAGAGGGCATGAAAAAAAAAAATTAACAATTGCTGATCTAGAACAAAATAAAGGCCACGAAAGCAGTTAACTGCTACCCACAGATGCAGCATATGCAAAACACAGGGGAGAGACAGAGGTATTGACATTAATGAACAGTATTTGCACAACAACATGGATCAATGCCAACTGCCACTTACAAGTTTGTATTTATTGGGGAATTGAGTCTTATATTTCTAAGCACCAGTGACATCAAACACAGAACAGCCTTTTGAGAGGACGGGGGGCAGTTTCAATTTGGAGCCTGAAAACTGAGTCGTAACGCGTGCCTGTGAGCAATACAGGACTATAGCCAGTCATCCAAGCTGCTCCCGGACAATCTGTTTCCCACTTATGTCCTTAGAGACATCCTTCTCCCACCACAATGTTAAGGGCCCAGACAAACCAATCAAACATTCCTACCAACGTTTTTTTTCTTTCATTATTACACTATTTTGATTTCCAGTATCACTGCTTATAGGCGTCACTCATTACTACAACAATACTTCTTTAAAATAACTGAAATTGGATCAGTTCTATTTACAATCCACGGTTAATCCTCCCTGATCATCATCTCTGACTTTTTCTTTCCAATGTTCTGCAAAGACTTCCTCATGAATGTCAGTAATTCTGTTAGAGAACAGAGGCTCTCACTGACGTAGGATAGCTGAACTCTGTCTTCATTATGTCCCTTTAACCTCAACACCACTCGCACACAAAAACTCCAGTTTCTGGAGGAGAATAAGCAAGAATTTTCCTAAGCTGCAAAGTAATAATAAAACAGCACTGTGCTATCCTATAGGCTTATCAAAACCAGCAGATATATTCCACATTAGTGAAACCACATATTAAGTCAGATCTCACTTCTATAACACGCTGTACAAAACGCTATTCAAATCTAAGTGTCTTTTAAATTCAAAGCATTGATTTATTCATCAGTGCTGTTCCATAGGTACCTCTGGATTAGCAAAACCTGGCAGGGCTAACCATTCAAAGATTAAAGCCATGGTATTATTATTTTTTTTTCCCTCTTCTGGGGAAGGGCAGACGATTATTTTTTAAGCTAACAGAGTTAGCTGTGGTTGTAGATGACAGTTTTTAGAGAACTAGCAGGTCCCATGACACTGGATCTGCCGTTCTGGCTTCTGTTTATACAGACAACTACAGGCTTCACTGAGCAGATGCCCAGGGACACAGATAAGAATACCAAGTAGCCGATCTGGCTCGAACCTGAGCTGACAAGGAAGCCGGATCGCCATGGGAGGCGGGGAGCGTCGTCCCAGAACCGCGGAGCACCGCGGGCAGCTCGGGCCCACCGGGCAGCGCTGTGCTTCTGCTCTCCACCGGCAGAGGGCAACGACTCTTAAACAGCCCTGTGCTGCACTCAGACGCTTCTCTGAAACGACGGGAGCAGCTCCGAACATCACCGACACCTGTCCTAAAACACAAGCAGTATTTAACACCGCAGGATTTCAAAAGGTTTCTGTCAGGTTTAGACACGGCTTACGTGTGTCTTTGCTATAGCTGAGAAAAAATACCAACTGCTTTTCACAGACTTGGAATCCTGTCCTCTATCAGCAGGATAAACAGAATCCAGATAGCTCCAGGAGCCTGGGCCACTGCCCTGAAGTCACAGAAGTCAGAATATGAAAGATACCCCAAGAGTTACGTACACTGATACATAGCAGACATTAACAGATTAACATATAAAGACAGGTCAAATAAATAAAGGAGAGGTGAAGGGGAAAGACACTCCTAAAATGTCAAACTGCACGACTCAGGACAGTACAGCAGCTAGATCTGAAAGCAAACAGCGCTTTCAGTTTACAAAACACGAGCAGATAGCAGCTAGCAATCTCCTTGTTTCCCCTCCTGCCAGAAGTAAACACCGTTGCTAGATGCAACTTCTCTGTCCCAAGAGACTTCACGGCTCCTTATGCTAGCTGGTAGCAAGAATTCTCCCACTGAATTCCCATCATCAAGCAGAGATACACTCAGCTTCAGACATCTGCATTAACTACCACCAAGCACCCGGCATCCCATCAGGCAGGAACACCTGACAACACCGATATAAATGGCAACCAAGAAAACGTTTGCCTCCCAAACAGGCTAAAATTTCATCCCTTTCAGTTCTACTTTTTTCTTGGCACAGCGTAGTTGATGCAGTCGGGATCTACCTTCATTTTACAACTCTGCCATGTCTGCAGAAGCTCCGACCATAGCTGCCACAGATCTATTAGAACTCTGTAAAGTGAGTATAATACAGTTATCATACAACTTAGCACGCATTCTGGGCATTCCATACACAATGTTAACGCACAGAAATACAATGATCTTTTCCGAAAATGTATACGGTACCAAAATTGCACCAGACCATCATTCAGAGGAAGAATTACCTCAGATTCAAGATACGCTTTTTAAATGAACGCCAAATCTTAAAGGACTTAGTCTGCATCTCCTGAGAAAAGCTCTGTAGACAACATTCAACCCAAGCTAATAAGCACTACGAAGGAATAAGGATTCCTTCAGTCACAGCACTGCCAGGGCTGCTCTCGGCTCGCTTGGTGTCGGTGGGACAGGCAGGCAGAGCAGCACGTTGCTGCATGCAGAGCACCAGCAGGAGGGGGGCAGAACCACGGACATTTTGTGACAGTGGAGCAGGATGCTTTCCACGCTTCCCATTTCTCCTCAGCTTTCCATCCAGGCAATTAACTGCTGTCTCTGACGGTCCACGACACCAAGAAAATAAAAACAACTTCCCAGCATTATTAGCATACTGACTTCCAAGCTCACTGTTAAGGTGGGACTCCTGTATGGTACTCTTGACATGTTAGCATGCTCTCAGTTTGGTGCCAAGGAGGAAGAATTCGGAAGACAGAAGAAATACTACGCCTGTTTTAGCATCTTTTAATTTACCAGCTTTGCTTGCTTAATAAATAATCACATTATTTTTGCTCTTCAGTGGGACTTTCTGTCCAACCGAGACTTACATTCGGAGAAGCACTAATAAAAGTCATGGCTTACAGTGCTATAAACGCTCCTTAAACTATTTACTTCTCAATTTCTTTTGTTTATGCTTTAAACAAATTTACAGCCCAGAAATTATTTTTAAAAAAAATAAACAAAAAACCCAACAACATCAGCAGAAAACATTAACGCTTCCTAACAGAATACCAAAAAATTGAAGAGTCCTCACATAACAAACTGTACGGTGGGATTCAGCTCACTGTGACACCAGGCTCAAGAGCAGCACCATCCCCCC
>JAPSGF010000134.1:388927-463800 GCA_035772895.1 Perdix hodgsoniae
ACCCCCAAATTATCCCACGTGTTCAGACTGAAGTACTCATAAACTACTGACAGTGGCAAAATTTCCGCATTCGGATTGATTTCAACTAATTATAACCAGCAAATACTACAACCATCCCTTTTTTCTTGTCCTGCCAAATGCATCGCTTTCTGTCAGGAACCGAGGAAACTTTCAGCTTGACTGTTTTACTGCCACAATTGATATTTTTATTGTGTTGTCGTCAGTCTTCCGGAGACTTTCAGGGATCTCCCGAGTTACATCTGTGGAGAAGCAAATTCCTGGGGACATTTAACGCATTCCTTCCTGAGCTCAGGACAGGTCACAAATACCCACAAATGAGGGCCATCTGCAAGCGTTAAGTTGCCAGATCAGGAAACTACGGAAGGATGAAATCTCTGACCTTGATAAGGGTGAAACTCAGAACACAAACAACTCCAGTTTGCAGCCCGGCTGTTAGGTAACCACGCAGCGCCTGCCGGCTGAGGTGCAGCACCCTGAAGGGCTCACAAAGGATGGTAAATCTTAGGCTGTATTTATCAAAGTCCAAAGCCAATAGAAAAGAAAAATACTGCCTATGCATAAAGTCACTGCAAACAGTCACAACTCGATTAATTCCTTCTCCAGAAAGCCCTGAGTCGGGACACAAAATTACCACGAAACTGACTCAGAAGAACTATCAGGAAAGGTTTTGTCATTTTGTTTTTTAATTTCTATTTCAGCGTTGATGTTTGCGACTGCTTTTATCTTTCACGTTACAGCCTTTTTGAGCTCTTATTGTGGTACCGCCATAGAATTCCCGAAGCAGGATATTTATGAACTAGCACCATGTAAATATTGCATGATAGCTACAGCCAGTGATGCTATAGAGGCAGCGGCAAAAACATAAATCCATGCTTTCATTGTTAATGGGGGGGGGGAGAAAAAGTAAACACATGATTACAGCACTGGAAAAAAACACAGCCCAGATTAAGGAGCTCCTCTCAATTTTAACCGTGTAATAGGCAACAAGTAACATAAACACTTGCTTTTAAAATAAGTTCCCAATTTCCCTTTTTATTAAAGCAGGGAGAAAAAAGACTTTCACTACTTCCTGCAGCAACATCAACGTGAACACTCATTTAGATAAATACTTCTCGAAGCCTTTTCTAAGCACACGCAAACAACAAAACAGGAGATCTTTTTGCTACTGAAATCTGGCATTAGATCCCACCGTGAAATACTGAGTACATGAAAGATAAATTGGTACTGTTTACACAGAAGTGAGAAGAACTGGCACAACACCTATTTTTCACAGGCTTTTTTTTTTCATATACATTATATTCGTCACCAAAACAGCTCAGTAGAACACCGTGTACAGCACACATTGTTCCCTGTCATGAACTGACAGCAATTGAAGAGAAGGTGAACTAAGTTACAAAATGAAATATTTTTCCTCCAGCCGTCTGAGAAGATAAACGATCTTAGTTATATTAAAGAGAAATGGGATACGGGATCCAAAGCGCTCATTTTATGTTAACTGCGTGTCACCAACAAAAATAGAGAAAGCAATTTCCTGGGGCATCAATTCCACCAGCAATTCCACGTACACAAAAGTCAGACACTGACGTGCTCTGCTCCTCTGCACCCTCAGATCCGTAACAAATCAACTGCTCCCTACCCAATTCCTATTTAAGGCAGATTTTTTTTCCCCCCCTGAAGTAGAACGATACGAAGACACGCAGATGTGCTGCTACAAATAAAGCTGATACTGCTTGGGTAAATAAATGTATTGCTGTGCCCGACACCACTTCATTTGACTCCCATAACCAACACCGAACACAACAACAAGCACCAAATATGGCTGATTTCCATCCTTTCACCATTCAGCACAACTACCCTTTCTTGATATTTTAAGGTGAGACTCTCTCCTTTCTGAGGCAAGTTAATATCTGGAAAATCTCACTGTTTGATATGCAGAACACCGTGCTGGTAATGTTATGACAGAATGGAAGCATCATACGGAAGCATCATAAACCAGCCCCGATACATTTAATGACCTAGACCTGCTTATACTGTGAAAAACTTTATCCCTCTATCCTCCTTCTCACATTCTGTTACAAAGCATTAAATCCCCAACACCATTACTACTAACACAAGATTCAAGCACAACTCTGCTGCAGTTTTAAATACCTGGGCACACTCATCCAGTGTTGGTTATAAAATCATCTCTCCCCAACCTATTCTTCCTCGTTCACCTGCTGTTATTTAACTCTTTAAGGCTATTTAAGAATCGCCACGCCGGGCTTATGTAACCCTCAAAAAATACATTAAATTCAACGTTTTTTTAAGCTCTATAGTAGCAAAACAGCAGAACACCCAGATACGGTTTGCTTCCCCACTCCTCCTCCGCTTACTCTGAACTAAAATATCTCCGTCATCTAGAAATAGCGGTCCTTCCATTTTTTTTTTCCTCCCCAGGATTTGGAGAGATGCAGAAGCCCGAACTCCCAGCCTTTGCCTACAGGCACAGCCGCTTCCTACGGACCCCGTGCGAGCCGCCTGCAGGCTCCTGGGGTCCCGTGCCTGCGAGCTGACGGCCTCCGATCTAGAACTGCGTATCCTCTTACTTGCTGTTTCTTCTGCTATTTGAGAAGTTGCATGAAGGCAGCATTACGTCCCTCAATGCCAGGCTTACCAGCGTTCTTCCAGAGCTTTCCATCCAGTCCTAACCCCGACACACCTCTCTCGGCCCCAGACCCGAAGGCACTCCGCATTAAAGCCTGCCCAATCTCTATAAATAGCGTTTATGCTCCGGAGGACGGCAGCGGCAGCCTCCGTTCCCCCGCTCACCCGGCAGCGTGCCGTAACAACGCGGCAGGACGGCACCGAGGGAGAGAAACCCCCCCCGCAAGGCAGAAACACGTCGCACCCACGGGGCGCAGCCGGTTCCCAACGCCCTCCTGTGGCGGGGCTCAGCCCAGGGCCGGCACACAGACCCACTCACCGGGAAATGGGCCCTCGGGAGGCGCTGGGGGCTCCCAGCCGCCTCTCCTCGCCCCACCGGCCCCGGGGCCGCCCTCCCCCCGCCGCCACCGCCGCCACGAGCTCCCCGCGGCCGCCGTCGCCCCCGGAGCGGCTGGGGGCGGCGCGAGGCCGGGCCGCGTGACTGCCTGAGCCGGCGGCACGTGGCCCCGACCATAACAAACAGGCGGGTGGGCGGGGGCGGGCCGCGCTCGAGCCCTGCCAAGGGCGGGCGGGCTGAGCGAGGTGAGGGGGCGGGGGGGAGGAGAGGGAGAGGAGGGGAGGGGGGGAGGGTGAAGAGCGGGAAGGGAGAAGAGACGGAGGGGGGGGGGGAAGCGGCGCGGCGATTGGCCCGCGGGGAGCGGTGGGCGTGGCCAGGCGGCCCGCCGCCGTGGTGCAGTGCTGAGGAGGCGCCAGGCGGGGGCCGCTGCCGCGCGTCGAGGGGTCGCGCGCGCTTCCCGCCCTCAGCGACGCCGCTCGCCCGCCCCGACGACGAAGCCCCGAGCGCGGCCCGCCGGCACCCCGCCGCCTCGCAGTCCCCTTCCCCGCTGCCCGACCCACCCCGCCACGCCCTCCGACCGACCCCCTCGTACTCCCAGGCGGCCCTGGGCCCCCAGGCTCTCCTCCCGGAGCGGCGATTGCCTCACAGCCACCTGCCCTCCCTCCACAAGCCAGTTGCGCCACGCAGGAAAAAAAACACTGCGGCTCTGCCCACAGCCCTCGTCCCCTCCCTCCGTCCCCTCCCAGCACAGCTGCCGCCTCGGGCACCCCCAGATCCCCTCCCTACGTAACCATTCCTTCAGGTAGCCCCAAACATCGCCCTTCGTCACCTCAGGTTCTCTTCAAGCCCCCCAAAACTCACAGCATAACCTCTCCCTCAGGCACCCCGACACGCCGCTCCTCACGGCCTCGGCGCCCCCTCCCAACGCAGCCATTTCCTTGGGCACCCCAAACCCGGCTCCTCGACGCCTCGGGCCGCTGCCCCTCTCAGTGCAACCACTGGCACCCCCAAACGTGGCTCCTTCCGATCACTGCTGTTCCCTCCAGCACCCCAAACCCGTCTCCTCAGCACGGCAGGGATTTCTCCATTGCCGGTCAGCGTGGCACCCCGAAGCTACAGTCTGCAAGCCCTCTCAGCAAGGCTGCCCGCTCAGGCACCCCAAATACGGCTCCTCCGTAGCAGCGTCCCCCTCCACCTCTGCTGCCCTCCTCAGGCACCCCAAAACTTATCCCCTTTCAGCGCTACAGGGCTTCTCCCATCCCCTTACGTTGCAGGGATGCCCTCTGACACCCCAAAACCTCACAGCATCACCTCCCAGGTGCAGCCATTCCTCTCCAAGCACCCCAAAACCCAGCCCCTCACTGCCACAGGGCTCCCTTCAACACGATCCCCAAAAGCTCCGCTCCTCAGCCTCACCCCATCCTTCTCTCCAGCACCCCCAAAACCCTCACTCCTCAAACGGCGCAGGCTTCCTTCCATCCCCCTTCAGCACAGCGGTCCCCCCCAGGCACCCCAAAAATCTCACTCCCCAACACTACAACATCACCTCCTAGCACAGCCATTCCCCTCGGGCACCCCACAACTCCTCATTACCGCACCGCTCCCTCCCAGCACCACCATTCCAGCACCACTATTCCCCCAGGCACCCCAAAAATCTCACTCCCCGACACCACACCGTCATCTCCCAGCACAGCCATTCCCCTCGGGCACCGCAAACCCTCACTCCTCAAACAGCACAGGGCTTCCTCCCTTCCCTTTTCAGCTCGACGATCCCTTCGGGCACCCCAAAACTTCGCTCCCCAACATCACACCACCATCCCCCACGACCATCAGATATCCCCAAAACTCCTCAGCATCGCAGTGCCCCCCATTCCAGCACCTCAACCCCTCGCTCCACAACACAACGTCACCTCCCAGCACGGCCACGCACCCTGCAAACGCACTTTCTCCCCCCACTGCCAGCACCGCTTCTTCACCCCTTCAACCCCCCCCCCCCCCCCCCTCCCCCCCCCCCCCCCCCCCCCCCCCCAACCGCCCCCCCCCCCCCCCCCCCCCCTTCGCTCCGCCGCCCCCGAATCCGCGCTGCCGCTGTGGGGCTGCTGGTGGGGTTGGCTTTTCTCTGTGTTTATTTTAATTTTTAAAGGGGGTGTGCATTTTTTTTCTCCCTTTTAAATCCTCACCGCGAGGAAAACAATACAGCGAACCCCTTCCCTCCTCCCAACCCCCCCCTCCCCCCCCGCCTCCTCCCCGCACAACCCCTCTCGGTGCCCACCCGCGACGCAGACACCGCGCACCTGCCGCGCCCGCAGAGTTTATTCCCTCCTTGAAGGCACCGCATGGGATGGGGGTCCCTACGCTAAACACCAACCCATAGGTCCTCCATAGGGGGAAGGGGAAGTGGGGGGGGTCCGAGCCGAGCGCTCGGGGCAGCCCCGCCAGGTGCGTGGGGCGGGGGGCGAGCGGAGGGGCGGGCGGGGTGCGATGGAGAGAGCCTGCCTCCCTCTCTCCTCCTCCTCCCTCCCCCCGCCTCCTCCTCCTCCTTCCCCCCTGCCCCCCCCTGCCCCCCCCCCCCCAGCGCCGCTTGTGTTTACCTCAAGTTTGAATTTTATCTGCGCAACATGAGCTGGAATGCGGACATAGGGGCGGGCACGGAGCTCCGCGGGGCTTTTTTTTTTTTTTTTCCTTCCCCCCCCCTTTCCCCCCCCCCTCTTTACGCGGAGCTCCGCCGCGCTAAACATGGCGGGGACGCCTCTCCCGCACAGCCCCGCCGGCCCCCCCCCCCGCACACACACGCACACAGCGCAACCGGCGCGGCCGCCTCCGCGCAGCGCTGCGGCCCCGCTGCTCACTCACCTCCGCTCCGCGCCCCCACGGCCCGCTATGGAGCTCGCAGACAGGTGCAGGTCTGCGGGCCGGGGGAAAGGGGGGGGGGGGGGGGGGGGGGGGGCTGCGTGCCCCCTCCGCGCTCCTTCTGCCCCGCGCTGCCCTAATGCTTCCCTCCCCACAATGTTGTTTCATTATATCATGTCCATCATGTGACACCCGCAGGCCTCTCGATGGAAACTTAAAGGGGACTTTCACGTGACGATGCCGGACCCGACGGCACCCCCGGGCCTCCCCCGCCCTCGGGGCTCCACCGCCCGCAGCCGCGATGCTGCCGGCGCCGCGCTCCCCGCACGGCGCGGGCTCTTCGAGCTCCAGCAACTCGCATCCCTCTCCCTTCCCTTATCATCACTATTTTTCCCCATTTCCCTACCCTTATCGCTACTATTTCCCCCCCTTTCCCCATCATCTCTATTTCTCCCTTTCCCCTATCCTTATCCCTCCTATTTTTCCCCACAGCATTACTATTTTCCCCGTATCCCTACCCTTATCGCTACTTTCCCCCCCCCCCCCAAACCTTACCATTACTATTTTTTCCCTACCCTCCTCGCTATTTTTCCCCTTATCCCTACTAATTTTTCCCCCGTCGCTAATACTGCCAGTTATTTCATCCCTCCCCACTCCCCCCTTTGCTCTCAGCATCCCGCCCGCCTGGCACCTTGCGCAGCGCGGACGCAGCTTGCGGCTGCGGGATCCAGCGCGGCTCCGCTCGGCTGCGGCTCCGGTGCTGAAGTGGCAAAAACTTGTTTGTGCCAGCGAGGAGGCAGAGGATGCGAGCAGTGCCATTGCTGTGCTGGTGCACGGAGTTGGTGCGTTTCTTGCAAGCGTGCTTTTAGATCTGCAGCTCAGCCGGCTGATGGAAAAACTATTTAGTGAGGAGCTAATCTGTAACAACATCAGCTTTCTAACACGGGGTAGTGTTAGGGATGTTTTTAGGGAGAGATGCTTCAAGGAGTGATGCCTGGTAGTACCCTAGCGCAATCCTGCACGCGAACAGACGTAAGAAAAAAAGGCAATAAGATGATATTTTCCACGCTTTGGGGAAACCCGGCCCCGCGCACGGCGGGGGTCTCCCGGTGGAGCCCCGCTGGCGGCCGGCGCTGCAGAGGCTGCTGTTCTGCCTTCAGTGCTGAAGTGGCTTCGGCTCAAGCTGGTGCCCCAAGAGTGGTGGGGATGGGGCTAAAACCCACCTGCTCCACGCACTCATTTTCAGTCCTTTGCTCCACAGTGAGACTCCCGCGATGTCCGGGCAATAAGATGGTCTGGTGGTCCCTCGGGAATTCCCCAAATTTGGCTTACAAATCCATGATGCTGCAGCAGTGTTTGCAGCTGAGTGTGAGGTTCAGGGGGCTGGCTGAAGGGCTATGCATTTCGTAATTAAAATCCCCCAAGAGGGTGGATGGGCACCGAAATGGGCTCCCCAGAGCACTAGTAGTGGTACTAAGCTGCTGGGGTTCAAAAAGTATCAGGACAATGCTCTCAACCAGATGGTCTGATTTTTGGGTGGTTCTGCATGGAGCCAGGAGTTGGACTCAATAATCCCTTATGGGTTCCTTCTAACTCGGGATATTCTAAGAGTCTGTGATTCTAAAAAGAGAGTTGAGGACGCTTTGCCACACTTGGTTCCTTCCAGCCTTTGCTGAAAATCGCAGCCCATCGATGATTCAAAGCATGACCCACAGCACTGAGAACAGGGTTGGAATACAATTTATCCCATTTATTCAACATCTCGGGGGCTTCTCTTGAAAGGATCACCTTTGCCACCTCAGGTTGACACCAATGCCCCTCGAGCGCCCAAGAGACATGGTGGCCCAGCCATGATATGGGAGCAGAGCTGCTTGGACAGGGCCTGTCTTGGTCCTTCCATTCTCCTGCTGGGATTTTTGGAGTTGGAATATTTTTGCTTGACTCCATTACATTCAGCGTGCCCACACAAGAAGCTTTATATTTAACCGATCGGTGTTTCTGATACTTGATTTTTTTAGTCATCAAGGTTGGAAAAGACCACTGAGATCATCCAGTCCAACCATCAACCCATCCCCACCATGCCCACTAACCCCATTTCTCAGTGCCACATCTGCCCTTTTCATGAACACCTCTAGGGGTGGTGGCTCCACCACCTCCCTGGGCAGCCCATTCCAATAATGCTTCCCTATATCCACCTACAACTTGTGCTTGCTTATCTGCTCTTTCCTACTGAGTTTTGGGCTGTCTTCTACCACTTTTTCTGCCATAACATCCAGGCTGTCCCACTACCATGGATTCTAGCTCCAGTATTCCTCCCTTTCCATTTCTTTGATGTTTATCTGCCTGCTCCATTAAGCTTCTTTTTATTCTGTATTCCCTCCTCAGAATTGTTCTTAAAGGAGAAAGAGGCTGGAACTGGGATACAAATTAGTCTCCTCGGAGTGCTGCCAGAACCAATCACTTTTACACTGCTGCTGCTGCTGCTGCTGTTCTGCTGTGTCATGGGAAGAGAGTTACCTCGCCATGCAAACCCTTGCAGACATGGGGGCTGCAGCAGACACCTCCAACCAAACTGCTCGCTGCGGAGCCCAGCCCTGCTTTGCAATGCTGAGCTTCACCCGGCGCAGGCTTGTGGCTCAGAGAAGGCATCGCTCTCCTCCCTGGCTCTGATGGGAAGATTTGCAGGAGGCAGAGCAGCAGCAGCAGCCACATCGTCATGCGGCTGTGTTTCATTTTGTCAAACCCAGATGCTTTAGGTTACAGCTGAGTAAAAAAGCAAAAGGATGCATTTCTGTAAAAACTCACTTTTTCACCATGTTTGCTCTGAATTCTTACAACAAGGTCTTGGACTAAGAGAGCAAGGATTCTGCCTCTTCTTAAAAGCATTGCTTGTTATAAAATCTTTACAAGCTTGGCTCTGAGCTTATTTGCTTTAAAATCTTATTTTCAAAAATGTGTGGCTTAAATTTAATTCTCTCTCTTTCTCTCAAGCCCATCTTCCTTGGAAAGGCCCGGAGGAGCCCAAGGCTGTGTCTGGCTGTGAATGAAAGAGGTCTGAATAAACACTAGCGTGCACATACACGTGCATACACGTGTGCATGCGGGATTTAAAGCATCCCGTTGAAGTGAACATATAGGGAAATCCGTCAGCATGTGATAGGCTTTAATATCTGCCTTAAAAGTAATCCCTAACTGATGGAGTCCGTCTGTGTGGTGGCAGATCCCAGGAGGCTCAGTAGCCGCGTGTTGTGCGCAGTTTTGTTAGAAGTAGCAAAAATAATCTCCTCGTTTACTGCTGGATTCATCTGTGTTTTCCCCACAGCTGCCTGGGAAATGTTCTTACAGTGAAAACAAGAAAACTTTTCTTGTTCAGATCCACAGGGTTTGTTTCACAGAACTGCAGCCCTGATTTTCCACAAAAACATTAAAAAAAAAACCACCTTATCGTGGGGCAGCAGCACAGGCAAAGCACTGGCAGGACTGGAGCTGATGCCATTCCCAGGGGAAATACAGTCAGGGCCCTGCAGAGTTCCTTCATTCCTTTGGCACAGATAAAAACCTCTGGGTTATATTAGAGATAGAGCTCTGGAGATGCTCCTTCTTATTGCGAATATTGTCTTTGCCTCTCCTTCGTTCATCTCAGCCACTGAAACTAGATCTTCTTCTCGTTTCACTTCTCGTTCTCATTTGTTTTAGTCTTTAGTTCCTACGTGTTAGAAAGTGTTGTTTCATTTAGATTCTCAATAGAAGGGAAGGTCTGATTCCAAAAAGCAATTTGCAGTAATGTATTTTCTTTGCCGCTCACATGAAAACATTGCTGCTCACACATATCTATGTGTAAACAATGCTGACAGGCCCTCAAAACCAAAACCAAATTGTGAAATTGAGGCAAATAGCCCAGGGAACCTGAAATGTTCTGGTTTCTAAAACACTGGCTGCTGTCAAAAAAATAGAGTAAAATAAAGCTCTGTTTACATGAAGAGCACAGTGTTTGTTGATCAAGTTTCTAAGGTGATGTAGCAGGAAATACTGACCTTAGGAAAAATGACACGAACAAAGCATGAAACTATAATTCAGCAGCTATTTGTCAACTGATAACAGAAGAAAAAAAAAGAGATATTTAAAAAGCAGCAAGAGGTTTTCATTGAATTTTTTCTCTCCTGTACTGGCAAATACAGATGGAGCCTCTCACCTGCTCCGCTCCCATATATAACTGTTTGTAAGAGCAGAGCTGAATCATTTATCAGAAGGGATGTTTCCATCAGATGCAAATACCCACACTAGTGCTGTTTCTACATCGTGTCACAGGCGAGATGGATGCTTGAGCAAGGTTATAATGTACCTGCATTTCCTCCAGCTTGGTGCCAAGCTTGCTGAGTCATTTTCCCTGTTCCCATTCTGCAGTCGGCTGCTTGTTCACTTTTCCCTGTTATTTGTGTGGGTCGTGAGCCCAGCAACAGATGAGAACAGACGCATGTATTCCTTCGGGCTGCTTCCCTAAGGAAATAAGGGTTCTGCCACACTCTTTTTCTGTTTGCAGGTTTGTCCAAACCCCTCTCCCAAAACCGTATGATCCTGAGAGAGAGCAGCTAATTCAAAGATAGTTCTATTCTTGCAGGTTGCATAAAAATCAGTACTCACGCAAGAGGGCAAGACCCAGAAACCAAAGCAGAGCTTAACCATATCACATCAGGGCTTGCAGCTGCTTTCTGGCCATACAAACTCCACATCCCAGCCAATTAATTTATATGGACTAATTGTATCTACACTGAGCAACAGCTCTGCCATATGCTGCCTTGTCAGTGATGCTCACAGCTGGTTTAGACTTGGATAGAGCCAAGCTTGGTATGTCCTCATGGATGACAGGAACGATGCTGAGTTTCTACCTGGGTTGGAGCGCTGTAGATTGTTTAGCTGAGATGATGGTTTTGGAAAGCCCTGTGCTGGGAGAGAATGCAGAATGATGGGCAGGACTAGGGGACGGGGTTAGGCCCATTCTTACCTGATTTAATTTGTAAGGCCTTTCTCTACCTCCTTTTTTGGACCTACTGCAGGACGGCCATACTAACACTGAGCACAACATAGGCTCTCGTCTCAACTGCCTTTAATTTGATGCAGCAAGCAATTTCAGCGTGACTGAAACTACAAGCTAAAAAAAGATGTGCCTTTATATGCATAAAATATATGTACAAATATGTGTGCCACCTGTCTTACTCCCCACTTGTTACTGCAACAGACACATGGCATCTGCTCCAGCAATACCACATTATCTGAATGGACGCTTGCTGGTGCTCTTTAAAACAAAGGCACTGGTGGCTCTGCCAAGAGATGCTGCATATGAACCTCTTCTGAAAGGAAGACTTTTGTGTATAAGATTCTTCAACCACTGATGATCAATCTATAATTTATAATACTTGTAGTACTTAGGGACATGGTTTAGTGGGCAATATTGGTGGTAGGTGGATGGTTGCACTAGATGATCTTAGAGTTCTTTTCCAACCTTAATGATTCTATGTTTCTATATATGATCGTAGTCTATGGAAGTACGTTCATTGTATCTATTGCAGCTGCTAGACCACCGAGCAAGATCAGGGGCATTTTCCTGGACAGTCTACAGCCATACCCATGGAGATAACCTCTGCCTTGAAGGGCTTACATAGCAAGAAGACAAAAGGGTGAGCAATATAACTCTCAGGCAGAACAAACGTGACCTTTTGCAAATGTCAAGTTAATACCATGATTTGGAAATGGAAGGGGTGCATGGGTCAACAGGGATAGGAAATGCTTGAGGCTGGAGGGAAGGTGAAGGAAAAGCCATAGCAGAGCTGTGTGGCATGAGATGGAAAGGAAGAACATACAGAGATTTATATGGTCAATCAGCATGTCCAGGCTGAACAACAGGGAGAAAAACCCTGATGACCCTTCCCACTGCTCACAGTACCATCAGCTAGCTCCTGCCTAATCTCTTACCCAAACCTGCACAGCCTGGATAGGCGAGATGAAGAAGGAAAGGGACTGGCAGCATGCTTCCTGCTCTTTGCTGGTTCCACGCAGGTGGCTGGAGGTGTAATGACAACCCTGGTTTGGGGTTGTGTCTCGCTGTGGCTCTGCCTCCTGCAGCTGCCTTGGTTACAGCTGAACCTCAGGGCTGGAGCAAGCTGTAGTGCAGTGCTCTACGTCTGGGGATGCGCATAATTCAATATTTACAGGAACAGCTTCAGGAGCTGCTGGGACTTAGGAAGTCACTATTCCTTCTCTGCTGCTCCTCCATCTTACTGGGAGGAGATTGTTGGAGGCTTTTAGTGGATGCAAGACATAATACACTTCCCTGACATTAGCTCCAGTTTGCAAACTGAGGCTTTAACCACATCCTACCTTATCTGATCATTTCCTTGTGTACTTTTCAGCAACGTATGAAGTGCATTCACCAGAGCCACACCAACATCCCCTAAGCGGCCAAGTAGAGTAGTGTAGAGACAATATGAGCGTCGATGTTGTACCTAATTTCTCCAATGAACAAAGAGAGTCTTGTCTTTAAGACTTACCAAATTTGCTAGATATAAGTTATTGAACTCTCAGTCCCTGTTTCATCCTCTTGAGAACAGGGATGATTTTCTTGCTGAATGCAGATGCTGTAAGCATCATACAAGATCCATGAAGTGATTTTTAAGTTGAAAAATGAGGTATCATGCATTTGGTAGATATTCAAGCTGAATTGCAGTGACAAATTCGTAGGTACTTGTGGCTATACTGGTCCGTGCTGCCTATCAGGACCGCTCCATTTTAACCAAGGCTCACGTGCTGCTCCTCCATAAGTAACAGCAGACATCATTCTCTCCCCAAACCATACAGCAAACCTGCATCACGAAGGTCGGTCTACAGCCATGTTATTTGTGTGGAATGAATGAAGTGTTTCACAAAAATGAAATTGCCCATACTAACCGGTTCATTCAGCATTTAGTCCAAGAGGGGAAAAGAAAACACCTTCAAAGTAGGAGAATGTTCCCTAAAATCTTAAGGGCTACAAGACGCAACAGCTAATACTTTAAATTCCACCTTCCTGTCTTTATTTTTCTCTTTCTTATCACGACAAAATTCAAAATGTCCTTGATCTTGGCATATCATTTTCCTTCAGGTTCATCACGAAACATTTTTCCACAGTTCCTTTATTTTTCAAAACCTCCTTCCTCGGTTTCCTTTTTTTCATTAGTTGATGTACAGTAGATTCTACCATGAGATTGTTTCTGATTTTGTTTGATTTCTCTCTTCCTTTATCTCCACCCAGAGACATCCAAGCACATTGTTTCGTAATCTTCCTAGGGTTCAGGAAAAGTATGTTCTTTTCAAGCAAGTTGTGAACTCCTTTTCTCTTTCTCCTCCTCAAATGTTCTTCTTGAACAAGTGCTCTGAAAAAAATTATCCCCATATTATTGCTTTACTTGCAAGTTAGGAGTTCCTTGTTAGGGAAAAATGAGAAACATTATGTTTCCTTGCCATTTAATGCATATTTTTACACAACGGCTTTACACTCCAGCACACACTGGTTTCTTTAGACCTTTTGCTCCATTCCTGGAGGTGTTCAAGCCAGGCTGGATGGGGCCCTGGGCAGCCTGGTCTAATATTAAATGTAGAGGCTGGTTGTCCTGCCTGCTGCGGGGGAGTTGAAGCTTGATGTTCCTTGAGGCCCCTTCCAACACAAGCCATCCTATGATTCTGTGATTCTAGGAAGGACTACAGAGCCACATTCATCCTCCTGCCACCAACATGATGTCTGTGTGAGATGCAGGAAAGGATTCTCTTCATTATGTTTACATACACAGACATCAGTACCTAGAAAACAAAACTAGTGAAATTATGCACAGGAGGAAGGGTTGGTTTTGGTATTGGTTGGGGAAAGCTCTGTGCTTCATTTGGTGTCACTGTCTTTCTGCTGTTGTTCAGTAATTGATTAACATTCAACAAAACATTTGAAGCCACGCTAAAGTGAAAACAGCAGACTTGCATCAATATTTCTGGATGGTCAAGGGACATGGAAGATTTGGTACACCTAGAGAATGCAGCCATGGGAAAGGGAAAGAGCTGAAAATGGATCGTAAATCCCCTTCTGTACCCTGAGAAGTATGAAACTATCTCTTCGAGAGGCTAATCCATGTCCAGAGCGGCAGATGTAGCAATTCATTTATAAATTTTTGTTTTAATTCAAAGAACTTCTCTTTGAATAAAAAGCTTTTAGTGTTAATTTATGGATTTTTCTTCTTTCCCATATATCTAGCAACAATGTTCCTCACAGCAAATCGAACCAATTCAGTTCTGTTGGACACAGAACAATTTTCAATTTGTTATAAGTCTCCTCTGTCTTCTCCCGCAGTCTTTTCCTTTCTAGACATAGCAAAGAAAATTTGTCAGCCTGTCCTCCAGCTTTTCCATCTGTCAATAATCCCTGTTGCTTTCCTATTTGTCTACATCTCTTCTACTTTCTTCTACTACAGCATCCATGCCCATACCCTGCATTCCAACCGAGCCTCATTAGAGTGGGATAATTGCTTCTCATTTTTCACCTATTACTCTCCTGTTCATACATCTCAGAACAAGATTTACTTTTTTTTCTTTTTCTTTTTTTCCCTGCAACAACTATGCACTTCTCTATGTCTCATTCACAGTTCTTTTCCTTCTGAATGGTTTGCCAGTTTCATGTGTTTTGTTGCTTCTGTCTGTACTGAACCATTTCTGGTTGATATTATACTATTTCCCAGGAACATTTTTGAACACATCCTCCAGAGTAATTATATATTCTTTATTCCATCATCCAAATAACTAACGAAAATATTAGTATTAGGTCCAAAAGTAAACCCTATGGGAGCCCATTTGAAATGCCCTTTAAATTCAGAGAAAATAAATTAGTAATTCTCGTATGATATATAGCTTTTTCTCTCTTTCATGCCTTAAGATGACTTAGCAGAGATCATAGTTCCTGATCAGTTTATGGGAATGTGGTGTAGAAAGGTGCTGAAAGCCGTATTTACAGATATATCACATATGCTCTCTTGCCCTAACTCTATAAAGCAGTTGTTTTGTTGAAAGATGGAAATTTAGATAGCTTTGACATCACTCATTTCTGACAAATTGAAGCTGGTTGATTGTGTACTTCTATTATCAGTCAAGTGGTTAATAACTAATTAGCAGTTTATTGTAATGTTTTTCTTCATTACATGCTAAACTGACTGCTAGGTAATTCCCTTAGCTCTGCTTCCGTCTCTTCAAAGACAGGTGCTATGTTACCTTTCTTCCCTCCTGGAGATTGGGGGATTCCATTCTCCAGCATCTCTCCCAGATAGACTGTTTGGGAATTGCTCTGGCCAGTGCCTGCAGTACTCTGAGTGAACTTCATCCACCTCTGCTGGCTTGAATAGGTCCATTTCTGTTGGGCTCCTTCAGATTGTCTTTTTCAGTAAGCCAGTTATGATAAATATCTCCTCATCATCTTTATGGCTGAAGCATAAGAAATAATGATTGTTTCTGTCTTTCCTCTGTCTTTTATTCTAGTCTCTTGTTTTCCACTAATTCAGTTACCAATAACTTTGGTTGCTTTCCTGATACCTTTACAGAGCTTTCTTTTGTCATCTTTTATATCCCTTACGAATTGAAACTCATTTTCTCCCTGATCTTTTTCATTTAAGTCCTCCATAGTTGTGCTGTTTCTTTCCAGATATTTTTTACTAATCGTTTCCAGTCTTTGCACAGCTTGTTGCTCCTTCTCCCTTTTCCTCTTTACTCACTCCTTCCTTTCATCAGAGGGATAAACTCTGAACAAGTTAAACTTTGTGTTCTTATTCTCAGCCAGCTCCTCCTCACAGTCTCGTCCATCTCTGCATCATCTCCTCCATCACCTGGATTTCATTGCCAGCCTCCTTCCAGCATAGCTCTCCTGCTATGCTTGCAAGGCAAAGCCTAGCATCGCTCTTTGCAGAAGTTCTTTTTCCAGGTAGCAAACCACTCTTTGCTCTCTTACCACAAATATAATTAATAATCAATTTGTCTTTTAAAGCCATCCAACTCTCCACTACACCAGTCCCTGCCTTGTCTTTCATTCCCAACCATTTCCCATTTCTCATCTCCTTTCTCCATTTTCCCAGTGCCTAGATGTAATAGTCTTTACCTAAAACTCTTTTTAAGGTGGCAGATTTATGTGATGTTCCTGTAAGCATCACAGAGGCTGCCTGCATGCTGAGGCACCCCTCTCCAGCTCAGTGGGAGGCCAAGCAGGCATTTAGGAAAGGCAATTAAAAGGTTTGAATGTTCTGTGTACTGAAACATCCCTTTACTCTTTGAGATTTATAGCATCCAATACACAGATGGCATTGTTTTTCATCAAAAAATGTGTTGTTATCTCCTAGTAAATCAGACAACAAGCCCAAGCCCATATGAAATGTGCTAAACAAAGTTCCTAGCTCTTTGGGTCACTGTTCTTCATAAAAATGAGAACATCTTAAAACAAGAAGAAGCTGAACCTGCAAGGTCACATTAGGACCAGACCCACAGTTCCACCTGCATCCACCCACCTCTCATTTCTCATTAACCATTCAGGGGTGATTCCTGTTCAAGATTTCCTG
Organism: Perdix hodgsoniae; assembly: GCA_035772895.1. Lineage (NCBI taxonomy): Eukaryota > Metazoa > Chordata > Aves > Galliformes > Phasianidae > Perdix > Perdix hodgsoniae. The sequence continues at coordinate 405,389 of JAPSGF010000134.1, forward strand.
AGGCTTTCTACACTCACTAGAACTCTCCATTGATCAGGTGCAAGGATGTCGGTATCCTGTCAGCCTCATGAATGTAGCTGTCAAGTTCCACGTCAGCAGAGAACAGTAGAAAAGAAGCAGCGGACCTCACCACAGGGACTCACAGTGCTGAGCCTATGTAGAATGGCTGGTGAGACCCAAAAGATTTGAGATCATTGGACTTGGTGATCTTTATGGGTCCCTTCCAACTTGGGATATTCTATGATTCTGGAGTTCATTGAAATGGCAATGCTGGATTTTCCGTAGAGAGGTGTAGTGAGAGAAGAGGCAACTGGCACAAGTTGCAGCAAAGTGCATTACAACAGTAAATATTAGGAGGAAAAAAATTACAATGAAGGTGATCAAAAGGAACACATCTTCTGGAATCTCCTTCCTTGCAGCTGGTAAGTCTCTGAACAGACAGAAACTGATATCAACCCCGTTGATATCCCGGAGTCAGCTTGGAGACTTCTGGAGGTCTTTCCCTACGCAAATTGTGGTGTTGGGATCCTCTGCAGGTGAGCCTGGTGTGGTTGTGCTGCTGTCAGGCTCTTTAAAGAATTACAGAATGGTTGAGGTTGGAAGGGACCTCTGGAGGTCATCTGGTCCAACCTCCTTGCTCACTCAGGGACACCCCACAAAATGGGTTGGTTCTATGTGCATACATTTGTGTGGAATTCAGAAGACTGTACTTGCAATAGTAGCAAAATCTCAGGTAATTATGAATTCATTATCTAACACCAATCCCAAACAATATCAAAGAAAATCTGATATAGAATATGATTAGGAATGAATTAAAGGACACTAATGTGATTGATATGCCTGGGCAGTTTTATGGAAGGCCTGTCATGTCAAACAAATGGATGTTTTATTTAATGAGAATGAAAGTTTGGTTAATAAAGATAAGGTTGCTATAAATTATTGAGATTTCTGTGAGTTAACAGTTCCTGAACACAATCCCAATTAAAGAAAAGCATATGAGCACTGATCTGACGCACTAAATGGATTAAAAACTATTTCACCAACACATCTTATAATATAATTTGAAATGCAATTATACTGCAGTTATTGAAGTTTACCATTTACTTCTTTTGGACCCTGGATTTCTTGATTTCTTTAGGACTGACCCAGAGGAAGAGATGAAAGTCATCACGGGGAAACTTGCTGATGACGCGAAAGTCAGACACATCAGCTCCGTGGTACGAGGACTGTGATGAAATAAGATGATCTAAATAAAACGAAGTGCAGTGTGGTGAAAACTGTGGATTGTTCTTGCAAGAGAGAAGACAATGTCCCAGAATGTGGGAGTGATTAAATAGCCTAAACAATCAACTAAATGTGAGCGTACTGAGAATAAGAGAATTATGCAGCAGCCTCAACTCATCTAATGATACTGAAAGTATTTTGTTTTAATTTTTTGGGGGGGGGCAGGAAAAAGAGATTATGTTGTTCCTGAAAATGAAGAAGACATTGATTTGCAACCAAGGATGTCATTCAAAGAGATGTTGCAAGGAGGTGCAAATTACCACCACGTGAGGATCTGCATCAACACAAGAATGGGATGCTGCCCGCATACCCTACAACAGTAAATATTAGGAGGAAAAAAATTGGAGCTGGGACTTACACGCTGACACTGCAGGGATTCAGGACAGCAGGTAGTAGCTGCAGAAGGGAGCAAACTGCTGTGGCATGCTTCAGGTTCCTCTTCATCATCCCTTTTCCTCGCTCACCGTCATTAGCCACCAACTAGTTTGTTGGTGCAAGGGAGATTGCAACCTCCTTCAGCTGTCACATCCTGAATCTCTGCCAGACTTGTGTTGCAAGAACTTATGCCAGTGTTTTTAACCCAGAGTGTATTTTAGCCCTTAGTGTTCTCCATGACATAGAATAAACATTAGGGAGGAGATTCAGGCTTCAATGAGAAATGCTTTCCCATGATACGTTTTCATTTTGGCATGCGCACTGTTTATGATGAAAGGATCCTAAAATAATTGTATTAGATGAACCGTCTGTTCTTCTAGCTTTGAGGCCAGTACAGCATGACATTTCAGAGATAAAATGTTGTGGAACAGCCTCTGACTTATAGCCCAGTGGAACTTTTCCGAAGTCATTCTTCTTTCTGCTTTTATTTGCTTGAGGTTTATAACCTCAAAACGTCAAGCTTGCATCACAACGTTGCCAAAAAATCATCCCGTGCATTAACTAAATCTTAAACTGTAAGCAAATTTAATTCTTCTGAAGTCTGATTCACAAGCATTCTGCTCCCCAGTGTGGAAATTCCTCCCTCCAATTCAAAAGAATCCCAGGATCCACAAGAAATACTACATTTCCAGGAGAAGACTCTACGTGTCCTTAGGAGAACTTGTTTCTGCATGCAAGTTCAAGTGAGTCTACAGGGCATTAAATCAAAGGAGACCCATGCCAGATCAGTTGCTGAGTAACTGATACTGATCATCATCACATCCTGACCAGCTGGATGAATGACAGCAACAATTTCTTGGGACAGCATCTGAAGTCTTCTCCATTTTCTTCCTGTGCAATTAACTCATAGCTGCCAACTTAACAAGGGAAAATTAATTTGTGTTGCAGATAGACTGCTTTGTGTTGTGTCCTTTGGATGAAGGTATGTAATTATGAAAACTCTGAATCATTATGCACATCGCTTAGATTATTGCAATTATCGAGAAGCAAAGAGTGTGCCTTGCCAAAAGCTTTGAGAGTCACAGGTGAAAAGGGCTATCCAAAAGCCACATCATTCCTGTTGAGCCATTCCTGGCTCCCCTGGGAAGCATTCCATTTCTGAAAACAGGAGGGGAAAAAGTTGGAAAAGGTTTGCTGACGTTATCCTTTGCAGACTCTGCTTTATGGAAAGGTATGGGATCCCAACATGCTGGTCTTGGTGGAGGGACATGATGTACCTTGAAGGAGCTCAAAGCCACATCTCTACTTTCCCCATCCACTCAACAGTCCTTTCGGGCTCTCCCTAACAAGAGATATGGCATATGATGCACCTTGATGTAAAGATTCCCTTGATGTAACGTGTCACTGTAGCTCCTTTTGCTATAGACTGTGATGACACAAGGCAAAAGTAGAGTGTCTTCCAGCACAGCTGTTTATGTTACACTTGGGAATGGTTGCTTCATAGCTGGAATTTCTGAAAGCCACAGAGGACAGTGATGAATGGAGAATGGTGGAAGCCTCAGCCTAAAACATGATAAGTCCTGCCCCCAAGAGCTTAGGCACTTCTGCCTGCACCTTAGCAAAGAAATGGGACAAACCAAGTAAGGCGTTTTTGTTGGATCATTTATTTATTGTTCAGTGCAAAGCACAGGGTGTAACTATCACCAGCATTTTTGCCTATTGAGCTAGCTCCAGACATCACTGTGTTACTATTACAGCAAAACATATTAGCTAATCATGAATTTGCTTTTAACCACAGTGACTGCATGGCTTTCCTGTTTTTATGCAATGCTGCAGGACATGAGACAGATCCCAGTCCCTAATTTCTCCAGGGCGGAGTCCTGCTTACTGCAAACAGCCCCATAGTCTGGAGTGTGAGGCTGCACACAAGGGCATTGCTGGAGGTAGCTGGTGGAGCTGGCTGGGCCTTGGTCTGATCCAATGGCTGCTAGTTGCTACATAGGAACAGGGCACGAGATCAAGAACTGCTCATACTGTTAAATTTTTAGCATGCTGCCTGCTGCAGATTTGGCCAAGGCTAACAAATGCTCTCTTAATCAATGTCTGGGTACAGATCTGAGCTTGATGTTCTTGATGGGCAGCTTGACTATAATATCCCCATTTTGGAGAGTAAAATAGTTAGCCTGGTGGCCAGCTGAGCTCAAAGCCAGGGAACACAGCCAGTATGGCTGTCACTTGGTTGTACTTCTAAAGTCATTGCTGTCAATAAGCATTACCCAGATGTACTCCAATCCTTTGATATGTCAGAGATTTTTAATGCAAAGAAGGTGTATATTTCTTAGTGGCTTAGTACTTCCTACCTAATTTACCCTAGTACACGTGGAGATACATTAGCCCATCTTAATAATCTCTTGCTCGTTAGTTCATCCTCTTTTTCCAGCATCACTTTCTTCTCTCATATGACTTCTCTAGGAAAGCAGAGGCTGCCAGCATGCAGAGAGAGGTACTAGAAACTGCTCAGCAGTTGGAATTGTCCCAAATCAGACCCCAGTGCAACGTATCAATGAGCTGTGGCTGGGACAGCCCAGGGCAATTCTCAGGGATTCTTGATGTCGTTCACTCAAGAACACCCAAAACGTCCTGTATCTACCTAGATTAAGCATTGTAGGCACATGCTCTGAACAGATATCTACCTCTGTATCTGTTACGTGGAATTGGGCTCGGCCTTGGGTGCTCTGTGCCAAAGGACAGTGGTAGTGTCCATCCTGAGAAACCAGCTCCCCAGATACAAGGCCAACAAAGACAAGCAAGCGAGGCCATATCCTAAATCCAAGAAAGACCAGTGCATGCACCTGTCCTCCATACAAAGAAAACATGCTCTACTCTGCACTGGTGAGGCCTTGCCTCAAGCACCGTGTGCAGAAGGGCATAAAACAATTAGAGAGTATCCAAAGGCCTACGAAGATGGAGATAAGTGATCTTTGTGGTTCTCTTCTAATTTGAGTTATTCCGTAATTCTAGGATTCTTTGAAACCCAAGCCACAGTGTGTTCCATGCTAGCAGAAGACCAAGACCTAAAGTTACAACGGCATCCCCAGCAGATAATAGCAGCGCAGACAGCCTGTTCTCACTGCTGGCACTTCCTGTGGCTTTTGGGCCAGCTCCTTGCTCTTCAGGCAACTCTCAGCCACCCACAGAAGTTGGAAATCCTTCAAGTCTAGCACCAGCCTCCTGTTCCCCAACCCATTCCCCATTACTCAGGGAAAAGACACAGAAGAAGATGGAGCTACTCAACCCTTTCATGACCCATCTGGAAGGCAGCAGTGGTACAACCTCAATGGAGATATTACATAAACTTGCATCTTGTCGACAATTTCTGTTTCATTAATTTGGGGTAAACAAGCTTCCTTCAGCAAAATAAGCTGTCTTTGCATTATGCTGACTCTTTGCTGGGATAATAAAAAAAGCACATGGGCTTTTGCTGACACTGTTATTCCAGCAAAATGTTTAAGAATGGGCTTAGCCTAATTCTTCAACAATATTCCCAGATTTATTACGTACATTGAGCAAGCAAATAGCAATTTTTCAGTGACAATCTCTGAGCTGGAAACAGACACAATGATATAATTTCCCTTCTCTGCAAAATCCTAATTGCTCTTTTTAATCTCCAATGGGCTGCAAGATTGCCAGTTTCCTAAGAGGTTTCCTTACAGTGTCTCATGCGTTAAAAACTTCCAATTGATTCTAGTGCCCATTCCTGTTTGCACTCTGAATTTTCTCAATGTTCCGGACTTACTGGATTTTGTAAGGCGTAAACCCCACCATTTAAAAAGATTTTTTGTATTTCTAAATGCATTTCTTTCTAAATCTATGGATATTTTATAAGATTTTTCTGTCATTTTGTTAATTTTTTAGACTACTGAGTTGTGTGTTTTAATGAAGAGCAGGGCAGCTGACAGGCAGTCCACTTACAAATGAAAATCAACTGCAATTTTAATGTTACGTAATGCACATTTATGGGAAAAGTCTCATAGAAGTGGATAAGCAATGGAAGCAGTGGGAGTCGATTGAAATTTAACTTAGTTTTATAGAAGTTATTTTAAAAGGCTGTAGAGTTAAACAGAGAATAACTTAATTTTTATGGAGTTTTTAATAACCTCTAAAATTCTATTTCTGTGATTTAATAACATACAAAATCTCAACAGAAAGGTATAATTTTCTGCTAAATTCTTTAGAATCGTAAAATAGTTTTGTTTCCTAAAAATAATTTTATCCCCAAGAGAGCAATTTCTCCGAGTATGAGACTGCCTCCCTGAGTCTGCATTTCTTTGCACGATCCCCTAATTTCAGATCCTTTTGCTTGGATTTTCTTTCTAATATTTTACCTCTGTATTGTTGGGAGGGGAAAAAAAAAAAAAAGAGAGAGAAGATGTTGCCTAGCTGTTATTCAGTCAATAAACTTGATGTCTTTTTCTGTTTGCACAAATGTCTGCTTTTAGAAGTTTCATATCATGTCATAAATGCTACTTGTTTGAACAAGCAGAGATTTATTTATTGTGCTGAAAGGACTTTCTGTGCTCCGTCCCTCATTTGCAGCATTATTGCCGATTGATTTCTGCTCTACCTATTATTGACTTGCCAGCAATATTCTAAAGCAAGGTTGGGTTCATGTCAAAAAAAATTTGTTGCTTTACACACAGCCTTTTTCAGCACTGCTCACTCAATATTGTTTCCCTTCCCAGCTACTGCTCCAGTAAACGAAAACAGCTAGCTGTTGTCTGAAATGAAGAATAATTGGAAACATCATGCCTGCTTCTTTCAGCACGAGGAACAATTCGGCCATTTAGGGCTCCTCTAACACTCCTGAACGCCCATCTTACTCAAAGCCTGGTGTCCATTATTCGGTCAGGAGGAATATTAAAACTTACAAACTCCTGGCAGCCTTCTCGTCGCTGCACAAAGCAGCTGGCAGAACACCACGAGCGGGATCGGAATTACCGCATGCAAAAAGCCAGTGGGCAGAGCTGCTGCATCTTACCTGAGTGCTTCCCGGCCGGGGATCTGCCTTGCAAACAGCAATTAGCGTCACCCTTTAAAAAAAATTAAAAAATCCTCCGGGGAATGCTGGCTGAGATGTGACTCTGCGGGTTGCCTTTTGTTCACCGAGCTTATGCAGCTCCCAGACAACAGCCCCCAGGCTCGCAGCACCAGCTCCAGGATGCCGATCCAGCACGGGCACGGAACGGGGAACAACATCCATGTTTCATCCGAAGCTCTGAGGCTTGGAGAGGTTTGCTTGTGGGGCCCTGAAGGACGTGTGATGCCAAAGGTAGGGCTGGAAGAGATCCCACCGGTGTTGGATTGCAAACTCCTGCTCCAAATCCCGGAGTCGGTGCCTCTGGAGGGAAGATTTCAAGACCTTGCTAGCAGCTTACTCTATCTAGAAACACAGGCACAGAAATCCTCTGCTATAGACAGCAATGGGGATGGGAACCTAGCACAAAGCACACTTGTGTTTCCTCTTTCCCCAGCAGCTGCCTGTGACTCATCCCTTGGTGTCCCCTTAGAATCACAGAATCATAGAATCATTAAAGTTGAAAAAGAGCACTAAGATCTCTAGTCCAACCATCAACTTACCACCATCACTGCCCACTATACCATGTCCCTCAGTGCCACATTCATCCTTTTCTTGAACACCTCCAGGGACAGTGACTCCATCACCTCCCGAGGCACCCTATTCCAATACCTCACCACTCTTTCAGAGAAGTTTTTCCTAACATCCAACCTGAACCTCACCTGGTGCAACTTGAGTCCATTCCTTCTCATCCTACTGCTAGTTACCCAGGAGAAGAGGCTTTGTAGCTCCACGTATTATTTGCCATCCTCCTTCTGTTCTGTGGCACCTTCTTAATTTTGACCACCCAACTCAATTCGAAGCTCAGAAATTTTTTCTGATGGCAAAAGTCTCTTCCTCAAGCCTTTATTTGCACTTCCCTTCACAAGGCTGGTGAAGGGCTTGGAGAATATGCCCTATGAGGAGCAACTGAAGGAACTGGGGCTGTTTAGCCTGGGGAAAAGGAGGCTGAGGGGAGACCTTATTGCTCTCTTCCAATATCTGAAAGGTGCTTATAGCAAGAGTGGGATTGGCCTCTTCTCACCGGTGACAGACGACAGGACGAGGGGAAATGGCCTTAAGTTGTACCAGGGTAAGCCTGGGTTGGATATAAGCCTTTTACATAAAGGGTTGTTAAGCACTGCAATAGGCTCCCCAGGGAGCCATTCCTGGATGTGTTAAAAACCGTTTGGATGTGGTGCTCAGATACATGATTTAGCGGAGGGTTGTTAGAGTTAGGGTAATCTTGTTAGGTTGTGGTTGGACTTGATGATCTTTAAGGTCTTTTCCAACCTGAGTAATTCTATGACTATGCTTCCAGATCTCTACTACGGTCTCTGTCTTGCTGAGATGCTGCATTGCTAGTCCTCTTTCACTTCAGAAAAGCTATTTCTGTCTCTAAACACAAATATCTCCTGCAATCTCAGGGAGTCATGGGCATGACAGGCTGCTTGGATAGTGGTTCTCCTAGCTCATCCTGCTGAGAGGGTGCAGGACAACCTCAGCACCCTTTGATTTAAGGGGATTTTCAGCCCCAGGACTCCATCTTGAGTTTCCATGGTTAACCACCTAGAAATGGGACAGACCTGTTCAGAGACAGCTCAGTTCAGTCTGTGAGCAGTGAGGATACACATGGCTCTCCCAGGGAAGATCCCTCCAGCATGATCTGAGCCTCTGTTGCTTTCTTAAGGCTCAAAGCCCAAAGGCCAGGAGGGACACAGGGAAATAGTGACTTGCATGGACTAAGACCTAAGACCTAAGTCGAGGATATTAGTAAAAAATTATTCTCAGAAGGAGGAAGCATTGGCACAGGCTGTCCAGGGAGGTGGTGGAGTCACTGTCCCTGAAGGAACTCAAGAAAAGGGTGGATGTGGCACTGAGGGATATCGTTAATGGTCATGATGGGGATGGTTTGGTGGTTGGGCTAGATGATCTTAGAGGTCTTTTCCAACCTTAATGATTCTTTGATTCGGTGATTCTATACATGAAGTTTATACCTTGCTTATGGACTTAAAAGGTAAAGCAGCAGAACCCACACATTGCCCAGAGAGTGGATGGGTGGGCAGGTGGACCCCAGTCTCAGAATGTCACAATGCTGGCATCACTTCCAGCCTAGTGTCCCCAGCAAGTGGTCCCTATGCTTAAGTTCCAGGCAGGAAAGACAAAAAATCAGAACCTCCAGGATTTCAATGATTTCATTATTGATACTCATAGACGACAAGGTTTTTAGATACTGTAGCCATAGGCAAGGCATGAATACAGGCATAGAGGATGCCATCACCAAACTGAGATGCTGTTTGAAGGACTTTGAAGCTGATCACACAGCACAGATTGGGAGTGTACATCTACTTCCAGCCTTTATATGATGGGCACATATTCAGTCAATAAAGAAAATAACATGGTTATTTTGACTCTTTCAACAGACTAACCCTCTGCACTGTGCAAGTATTGGTGAGATAAACTGTACAGCAGTTCTATGTGTAAAACAGGTGTTTCTGTGACTCTTTTTTTTATGGATAATACATAAGGTAAAGTTGGAGACAGATGCACTGCCCAGCAGAGCCGGTATGGATTCTCAGGGGTGAGCTCCTGGCCCTACTGAAATGGATGGAAATCCTGCCATTAGCTTTACTGGGATTTCAGCCCAGGACTTTTGGATCCTTTTTGCACAGTTCCCTTGCTGTCTCTGCATGATATACTGAAGCTGTAAGAGGCATCAAATTGCGTCATTATTTGGGCATCACATGAAAAAAGCCTTGTGCAATGGATCTCTTGTGCTACCAGAGTATTTTTTTTTCTTTTTGCCATCTCATATGGCATTTCTCTGTCTTAGTTCCAAAAGAATAACTGGCTGGCATGAAGACATTTTATATTATATCATATTATATTATATTAGTCCCTAGAAGTCCAAAGTAGTACCAGGAGAGTAGTAGGGTCCAGCTGGAAAATGTGTTATAGCTCATAAAAAACTATCCTTCCAGTGCAGAGGGTTAGTCTGAATTATCCAGCGATCTCCTCGTTACTTAGCATGGTTAATAACTGAATTACACTGATGCACAGAGGCTGCCATCCTCCATTGTGCTGTACGTTGCCTCTGGTGAGACAACAGGCAAACTGCCTGCACAGGGCAGGGAGAAAATCTTCTTACCTTACCCATGCAGGCTGTGGACGAGTTGCATCTGGGCATGCCTGAAAAAACAAATCAATTCAGCCAAGAAGGAAAGATTTGGAAGAACAAGACCTTCTGCAGCCCATGGACAGAAGACTGGCTTCCTACCTTAGCTGTAAGATGCAGCTGTTTCCTAGGGATTGCTGCCCTGCTTGTTAAGGTTATTGCACCAAAGTATATCAAAAGGGAATCCGGAGCATACACTGTGGGCCAAGCACACAGATTGGGAAGTTGGACCAGATGATCTTTAAGGTCCCTTCCAATCCCCAAAAATGTGTGATGACATACTTCTATTTGCTGCTAGCCAATAGGTTGAACATAGCAAGGATGGAACGTGTTACCACTTGGCCTTTAAGCTTCATGCCACGTGCTTCCTCGACTCCTGCTCCATAAGCTCGCCAACCTACAGAACAAAAATGTCCTGTGAAGAAGAAACAAGCATAGTGTCACAGTATCATAGAATATCCTGAGTTGGAAAGCACTCACAAGGATCACCGAGTCCAACTTTTGGATCCATAACACCCAAAAAAACAAACTCTATGACTGAAAGCATTGTCCAAAGGGGTCAGCATAATGCAAAGACATCCTATTCTGCTAGAGGAAACTTGTTTGCTCCAAATTAACAAAATTGTAGATGTCAACAAAAGACAAGTTTATGTAACATCTCCATTGGGACTGTACCACTGCTGCCTTCCAGATGAATCAGAAAAGGTTGAGTAGATCCTTCCCTATCTGTGGCTTTTCCCTGAGTAATGGGGAACAGGGGGCAGGTTGAAGGATGCCCAACTTTAGTGGGTGGCTGAGAAGTACCAACAGAGATAGGAGCTCTTTAGCTCCTTGCAGGAAGTGCCAGCAGTGAGAACAGGTTGTCCATGCTGGTGTTCTCTGCTGGGGACTGCTGTGGCATCGTTGTGGTTCCGTGTTAGGCATCCCCTCTACCTCCTCTTCTCTGCGCCAAACAAACCAAGGGACCTCAGCCACTCTTCTTACAACCTGCCTTCCAGACCCTTCACCATCTTTGCAGCCCTTCTTTGAATGCTCTTTAAAAGTGTATGTCCTTCTTATACTGTGGCAAACCTGCACAGCGCTCAAGGTGAGGCTGCATCACCAGGTTATGGAGACCTTTTCACAGCTCTCCAGTCTGAGCCACGAGGAGGCAAAATCCCACCTTATAACAGAGGCTTGCTGGTGCCACCAACTTTTGAGCTATTCTGTTCTTCGTGTGGTGTACGAAGCCTATTGGAAGGTACTTTTGGAGGCAGAACAGCTCCAAGAGCTTCCTCCCTCCCCATCCTCATGCAGACTGGAGGTGGCACAGCTCATCCCTGCCAAGCTGAGCCATCACGAGCAGTCAGATGGTTGGCAGCGAAGACAGAGGCTGACAGCCCTGTGGGAGGCTGCAAAGTGATGTCACTGCCCCAACCACAGCCTGCAAACCCCAAAGTTTGCTGTTTGTGGGGTCAGCATCTTTCATCCTGACCGAGTAGAGCAATACAGTGCCGAACAGATGCCAACATTAAAATGTCCCTGTCAGCCTCAGTTGAAAGGAACCAGTGGCACTTGGGGAAATATTATGAGGATATAGGAGCCAGAGCTGGTACAAGAAAGATGTCCAAAACCTGAAATCACTGAGCAATCATTACATGAACACGAGCAACAAGTCAGGGAAGCAGATGGACTCATTCACACAAGATGCATCTTTCATGAGTCAGGTCCTTGTCAGAAGCGTGTGACCAGGAGCAGGAAATCACTAGAGTGCCCAAAGGGCTGGAACAAGTCCCAAAAGTGAGTGGTGCACAGTTGGCTCGGAGGAGGCACTTCTGGCTCTGCAGGGCTCGTCCAGCTGACACAGAGCTCTCCTTTGCGGGGAGATCGGCTTGGCAAGCTCCTGGTCTCAGCAGGCATCTGGGGACTTCAAAGCAGCAGTCGTGCATGGGGCATGAGATCATATGTTCAGACTTTTCCTTGATGACAAGCAACACATTTCGCTGGTTTGCCTCCACGTGCCCAGCAGAAGCACAGTGCCCACCCAGGAAGGTATCATGTGCGGAAGTGGTAAAATAACTGGGTAGAAAACTGGCTGGCTGGGCCTGGGGAGTGGTGATGAATGGACTTAAATCCAGCTGGTGACTGGTCACAAGTGGTGCTCCCCGGGGGGTGGTATTGGGGCCTGCCCTGTTCAGTATCTTTATTGATGATCAGGATGAGGGTGCTGAGTGCACCTTCAGTAGGTTTACAGATGCCAACAAACTGGGAGGAAGTGTTGATCTTCCTGAGAGTAGAAAGGCCCTGCAGAGTGATCTGGACAGGCTGGATTGCTGAGCTGAGGCCAAAGGGATGAGCTTTAGTAAGACCAACTGGCAGGTCCATGGAGAAGCCCTGCCTTTGAGCAATGGCAGATCAGTGGCAGATCAGATTTAAGTTTGTCTAGATTATGCTTTCAGTCATCAGTTCTTGCTGAGACTCTTTTGTTATTCAAAGAAGGCAGGACAGCTCAACATCACACTTCCTGTGGGAACACGCAGAACAGAAGGCTCTGGGGAGGTGGCACTGTGGCCTTTCAGTGTCTAAAGGGAGCTTATAAAAAAGTGGAGAGCGACTTTTTGCATAGGCAGATAGTGATAGGACAAGGGGAGCAGTTTTAAAGGATGATCCTTTAGCAAACAATGACTTTCCTTCCTCTATAGATACAGAGTTTTCCATTATCTTTTGTTCGAATGAGCACAGTTTGAGTGGAAAACACAAATCAGAGTTTTTTCATCATCAGTCCGGCAGTGATTTTGCTTTTACTGTCTGTCAGTTCTTCTGATCCCTGTGAAACTTCACCTTCAAAATTGTGTTTGGTACAGAATTCCCAGCTGGGATAGACTATGAGATCTGTCAGACAGACAGTTGCTAATCCATTTTACAAACGTTTCTTTGATAATTTAGACTGCCAGTTTTTTAATGAAATTGTATCACAAACAAGTGTGGAGTATGGGACATGATGACAAAAGTTTGAACATATTGTAGAGCCATAATTCCCTCTACCATACAAATCTGTAATCTCACTCAGGAATGGTAAACCAGGCTCATTTGAAAATACTGTTTTTCTATCAAATTCAACTTGACTGACATTGATTGCATTCTTCTCATTTCAATCCATATGGAATTAATTGTATGTAGAAATTTCCACGCTTTTGCATGGGACTGATATCATGCCTACAGTTACCTGCGCTGCTCTATTTGCCTTTTTATCAACATGCTACCCTTTTCCTGGCCTTCAGGAGCTCCTCCATATACTAAGGCTTGCAATAAGTTTGATGCAAGCAGTCTATAAAGGCCTATAGAGGCAGCTCTTAAGAGCCCCTTGATGTAGCTTTCCTAAATGACTGCTCTGAAGGTATTATTCTGTAGTAGATAGCCCATATCGTTCTTAGTTCTACCAGATAAGATCCATCTCACGTAATGTTAGCTGCCGAGATGTCAGGTACTGAGCACGAGCCAAGCATCCAGCCTCCTCCTAGAGTAGTCAATGGGGGGAAGCACTTTTAGAAAGCAACTCATCTCATCCATCTTTGGAGCGACTGAATCACCCTCCAGAAGAGCTGTCTCTCTCCATCAACTGCCTAGAAAAAAAGCTAGCTGGATTGGGTACTGGTGCCTGACAGCTGGTTTTGACAAACAAATATCACCTTAGGAAAACAGCAGGAATTCTATTAACCTTATGATGCACATATGTTGCACTGGTTCCTTCTAGATGAAGGAGAGAAATGTGTGCTAATGCTTCTGCCCCTTCTTCCCTTAGTAACTCCCCCCTGCAGCATTCCCATCTCCATCCACGGCATTTAATCTTGAAATTTAATCCCATTCCTTTCCACAGCTTTGGGAAACCAGTTCCTACTGTGCTGCCAGCTGCTGTTCTCCCCATCAGTGCCACTATAGGTGATGTTCATGTGAACAGCCTCCAGCTTTTATTTGTCATAATGAGGCTTGAACCCATTGCCTAATATTAGAGGCAAGACCATTCATGGCAGAAATGATCTCCTTTAATTTTTAGAAAGCTAGCTGTTGGCTTTTTTTGGTGCTGGCTGCCTGAAACTAGTTGCATGCCTGACTCACACTGATGTTCCCCTGAACAACAGCTGTATTTTTTGGATCACATTATGAATGTGGATTCACCAAAAGCAATTTTTCCCCAGTTCTGTAACTCTGTGACCCATGCTGATTTTCAGATGCTACAAATACCTCTTCTTCAGCTTGATTACAGCCAGGTAGGGTAATTTGTTTGTAAAACTGAGAGGATATAAAGGGTACTTGGGCCAACTTGTCTTAAGACCAAGCTCTAATCCCAATTTTACCAATAACTCCTAGTGAAACCTTGAAACAAAACATTTTGTCTCCCTCCGCCTCCCTCTCCCCCATAAGAAAAAATACAAACACTGCTTTACAAAAAGTTCTGAATTTCTTGGATGCAAGAATCTGCAGAAGTACGGACAGTTACTGCTGCAGACTCATGCTCTTAAGAGCTGCTTTCAGCATGGAGAACATTCAGATCCACTTCTAAATGAACTAGCTCACATGATTACCTCCGTAATGAGCTGGGACCAACAGAAAACACACCGTAACTACCAGAGTTCAGAAGATGTATTAGTACCAGAGCACTCTCAGAAGAACTGTGGAGTCAGATTTACAAATAAAGATAAGACGTGGCCTGAAAAAATCAGACATTGAGTCCAAATCTGAATTCTCCTGGGACTCATATGTATTCATTTCTCCTCCTACTCCACTTCTTATGCCAAAGTAGATGAGCTGGCTACCACTAATGGCACCTTGCTGAATATTTCCATGCTGCAGTGCTGAGACTCGTTAAAGAAAATCACCTGTGTAATGGCATTACTTTGCACTTTCATACTGTACCTTAAAAGGGAATTCCAACGCTGTCTATCAGCACAAACTGATGAAGCACCACAGTGTGCTCACCCCATACTGCAAACCCACAGTAGAGTGAGGAGGTGAAAGCAGCCTCTGGCTCCTTGCTGCTAGGATCATAGAATCACAGAGTGGTTGGGTTGGAAGGGAGCTCAAAGATCATCATTCAGTTCCAACCCTCCTGCTGCGGGCAGGGCTGCCTACCATTAGATCAAGTGCAGGATCAGGCAGCCCAGGGCCCCATCCAGCCTGGCCTTGAGCACCTCCAGAGATGAACCATCTAGGTTGGGAAAGACCTTGAAGATTGAGCCCAGCTATCAACCTAACCAAGTGCATCCCATCACCAAGCCACGATCCTCAACGCTTTTCTGTCTTCTTCCATGCCCCAGATCTGCCCAGAAGTTCTCAGCAAAGAATCTGCACAGCTGGAGGGCACTCGCTGGGGTTATAAAAGTGGGAGGAGCAGCTCGATCCCTCCCTGCCATTCCACCTTCCCTCCTCCCTTCCAGGATTCAGTGGGAGGGCTGTAGGAAGACGGTTCAGCAGCAGGGCAAGGGCTGAACAGCTCCATCTCAGCGAGGGTACCTGAGTTCCCTCAGTTCTCACCACGCCTCATCAAGCATGTGGGGATGGAGCACAGGCAGTCTCCCTGCTACTGACCCTGTTGGGGCCAGCAGGCTCCTTCCCTCCCACCCAGAATCAGAGGAAATGCTTGTGCATTGTGCAGGAAATGGTGCAGCTGAGCCAATCCTCCCCATCCCTCCCTTAAATTATTTAATGTCCTACAGGAGCAGATGACCCCCGCTAAGCAGACTGTCAGGAGAGCAGCAGCCTTTGATGCAGTAATTGGAAATTTCCATTCTTTGCTTGCAGCCTTGAAAAACAGAAGAGTCTAATAGACTGGGAAATCTCCATGCTGAGCTAGGAAATTTCCACAGTGGAAATTTTTAATATATTCTCTGGCTTTAAACCATGCAGGTTGATGAGGCTTTGGGGTTTGTGTCCCCTATTGTGTTTGGGGGCTGCAGTTTGGTTTGTTTGTTTGTTTGTTTGCTTTGCAATTTACTTAAAAGAATCAATGAATGGCTGTGGGAAGGGTTGGAAAATCAGCCAGACCAGAAATAGTGCATTTGCAGGAGAAAGAAGTGAGGCAATCACGAGGCACCTGTAACACTCCTGGTCGTGTAGGAGCTAATGGGGATTTGTGTTTAACGAGATGATTCCTGCCAGTGATATGGGCAGAGGATGGCAATGAGAAGCTCTGCAGCACAGCTTTGAAACAATGGAGCTCTCAATGTTCCTTCCAAAAAATAGCCCAGCAGACCAGAGGGTGAATACGCCTTTGCCCACTCAACTACTTTGCCAGCTGCACAAAAAGAAGGTAAATAGTGCAGAAAGAGCACTTAAGAGGAATCTGTGTGAGCCTCTGGTCTGAGTGCCCATCAGTTCTCGCTGGTGCTTTGAACAGAGAGTTCTCGGGGACAGAAAATATAGGAGTGAGTTGTCAGCTGTGCTGTAAAAATTATGATGAGGAGCTCGTAGGAGCAAGGGTGGGAGGACAGCAAAGGAAACACATTGGAAGCAGAGCTACCGCCTTTCCTGCCGGTGCCACTGAGATGCTGCACAGCCGCCCGATGGCTTCTGCAAACCTGTGCAGCCTCCAAAGAGCTGCCAGAATCAAACCCAGCTCCCTGCCTGTGCCTCAGAGAGGGCTGCGTCTGCCAGTGCCTAGCATCAAAAAGCAGTGTGGCCTTTGTTTTCCAAAGTAACAACGAGCAAACAAAACACTGCCAAAACACAGATCCTTGGCTTTGAAAACCAGCTTTCATCCAATGGAAATGAATGCAGAAGCGGTCGGTCTTCACGGTTAGTTCCCATTGGACCAGGCTGCAGGTTGCAGGTTAATTAGAGCTAGGCCTGATGAATCTTGTAGGTTCCTTCCAGCTCAGGATATTCTATGATTCTGTGATTACATAAGCAGAAATAAGGGACTTGTGGAGACAGAGCCATAGCAGCTTCCTTTTCTTTACCAGCCAGCTGCTCATGAGTGGCAGGGATGGGGAGATCAGGACCCAGTCTGATCCACATCAGGGACTCTGTCCTAATTGCAGAGCTTGCTCCTGGTCCCAAAGACTGGGAACTGCACTGCAAAGACTACTTAACCTGGAAGCAACGAGGGCTTTGTGGCTGACTTGTTTCTAATGCCACAGTAGAGCTCTTCTCCCTCTGGCCCTATGTACCCATGTGCCATCAGGGTGTCCCAGGCAGTCTACAGTATGCCAGAGCTCAATAGAGGCACTGGCCCAGGATGAACGTTCAATGGTCCTGTTAGTTCTTCATGCCCAGGGACATGCAAACATAAAACACATTTGGGACACAGTAGAGAAATTTACCTCTCTTCCAGATGGAGCATCATGATGTATTTTTGAGGAACCAAAATACCGAAGGGATCATCTGGCTGTGCTCCTAGAAGGACTTTGAAAATGGGGGTAAGTCATTGCCAGGAGGCAGTGGGTAAGAAGAGGTAGGACTGGTCCTCTGAGTGCCAGCCCTTTTGCCATGGTGTCAACTCATGAGGGTGTCCTGAAGACTCTTTGGCATGCCCAAGACACAACCCAAGTTCTTTCTAATGGGGAAAGAGCTAAACTACTGAGCATCTGCCTAGGACATGTTGACTATAGATGACAAGATCAGAGCTAAATCCTCTTCTGCATTTGCAGTTAATACAGAGAAGCATCTAAATCCGCCTCTGTGGCTGTAGTTAATGCAGAGAAGCATCTACCTCTAGGGCACAATTTGTCTCCCCAGAACGCAGACATCATACTTAACCGTAAGTAAAATCACTGAGCTTAGAGTCTGGCTCTACAACACAAGTGGGTGGATCCAAGCCTCGCAGACTACAGAAGTGGGTGACTTTGGCAAGACAGATGGCTTTGTCACTGAAATCTCGTATTCATTTATCTGTCCTTAAATCTGAGTCCATCTGCTGTCTCCTGTGTTGTGCACAGAAGATAGAAGAGGCCATTGAGGTAAGGTCAGTCCTTTTGCTTGGGCCCTGCACAGCACCTTGCACACCTGAGCCCTGGTTCGTTCCTCCAGCCCCAAAGACACGTGAAGAATACAAACAATGCAGTGTTTCCTTCTGCATTCAGTTGTTCACCCAAGATAGGAGCTTTAAACTAAGTTAATAAAATGGCACTAAGCTTTTCTCATGATAGTGCTTTTTCTTCTTCTTCTTCTTTTTTTTTTTTTTCCTCAAGGATTTCTTTATTATTTCGTCTTTATTATTTCCTGCTGCTGCCAAAGAGTCATTTGATTTGTTTCCTCCATTCTGGAGACGAGCCAAAGTCAGGAGGAGGTCTTCAAAATGAGAACTGTCTTTGAGCTGTCCAATAATGCTGTCCTGGAACCTGGCTGCAATGCTGGGACAGAGGCAGGGGGCTTGACTGCTCTGCAACTCAGCCTGACCTTAGAGCTCAGCCCTTTGGCAGCCATCTGAACCCAAAGATGTCTCCTATGGGATAAGACTCACACCCAAAGTTCCCACACAAAATTCCTAGAATCATAGAATCATTTAGGTTGGAAAATACCTCTGATGTCATCAAGTCCAACAGCTAACCTAGCACCACCAAATCTACCACTAAACCACATCCCTAAGAACCACATCTGCATGTCTTTTAAATACCTCCGGGGATGGGGACTGTACTGATTCTCTGGGCAGTGTGATCCAATGCTTCCCAACCCTTTCATTGAATAATTTTTTCTTAATATCCAAACTAAATCTCCCCTGGCACAACCTAAAGCCACTTCCTCCTGTCCCATTGCTTGCTGCTTGGGTGAAGAGACCAACCCTCACCTCAGCACAAACCTCCTTCAAGGTAGATATAGAGAGCAATGAGATCTCCCCCAGACCTCCTTTTCTCTAGGGTAAATAACCCCAGTTCATTGCTGCTTTGCACACCCTACAGATGCAGAGGACGGACGGCTATATGTGATGGCATAGCAATCAGGCTGACTTTATCCTACTCCTGAGTGCTGTTAGTCCTGAAAAGGATTTATCGGGATGGGTTGTTTGATTTAATGTGCTGTGGAACTGCTCTACGGATCGCAAAATCAAAAAGTGATGAAAGACCTTCAGCAAAATGTAGGCAAATGCCAACAGCATTTTGCCCATATTTTTTTACATGTTCTGAGAGATTTGCTAGATTTGTGTTTGGGTGGGTGTGTTTTTTTTAGCTCATTAAGAGTTTTACTGGTCTAGGTCAAGTTTTACGGGCATTTAGAAACTTTATGTCAAATTTACAACCAAAATGTTCACAGCTGAGGGATTTGCATTGAAGCTGAGGCTGTTTAAATAATCAGTCCATCACACAGCAGACATACACTCTGGTTGGGCAAAACACACCCATCCAAACAGGATCTGCTCCAGAATGGTGCCCGTGGCTGAACTGTGCAGAACGCCATCAAAAACTGTGATTTCTTCATACATTATTTCTTCGTATAATCACGAGCATAACAAGGAGCGACATCTGATGAAGAAGACAATGCTCAAGATGTTATCTCTCTGATCCCATTATATTAGCACTTCTCCCAGCTGCTAGAAGACTGCTTGCATTATACAACCTATAGGATTTATTTCATCCAGTTTCCAGTGTGAATTTTTCCTGTTCCCTCTCTGTTTGACTGCCCACGGGCTCAGGGCTTACACTTTTGAGCACTGTGCTTTAAGTTCATGTTTTATGTACAGGTCTCCTCATCTTCTTTCACAGCCTGTGAACCTGTTGGCCAACTTCAGCTGAATTTGATGGAGAGCTGCTAAACTCAGAAGTGTGAAATTTCTGGAAGTTTAATGAAAGGAGGCAGCCAGGGAAAGGGGAGCAGCAGGGAAGAGCAAGATGCAGGCTGATGACAGTGCTATGGGAATCAATGTGGCCATGAGATCTTGCAAGGGTATCATCTGCAAGCAAAGCTTCAGTCTCCTACCCTACAAGACTCTAGAGAACCCAGACACAAATTTCATCCTTATTGGAGACCTCATCCATCACTACAGGAACTACTGTTGTTTTTTTTTTTATCTAAAAGTTGTTGTTTTAAGAATATGGTGCAGCATCAGAAGGAAAATGCAGTGAGAGGCACCGTTACCAGGCAGAGCAGAGCAGAAAGTGCTGCCTCCTGTTGTGATGCTCTGCAGTGCTGAGCAGTGGAGGAAGAAAATACTAAACAGAAACAGGTTGTGACATTGGCTCGTGGCCTGAGCACAGGCCTGGGAGCTTGGAAATCCCAAGATCAAATCATGTCCCTGATAACAACTCCTTTTATTGCCTACAAGCACTTGGGCTTTTTGGCTGCCTTCGCTAAAAGAAAGGGAAATAATAGAGCCTGTCTCCCAGGATCATTCCTGTCCAGCACTACATAATCACTAGATGTGCACAGAGGATGAAATGTACCCCACAGTGAAATAAAAGGCACCAGCCATCACTCCTGAAGGCATTCAAAGCTTCTCCCTACCTTTGACAGCTGCCATGCTACAGCAGAGATTGTTCTGCTCAGCCCCAGCCTCAGAATCCAAATTTAGATCTTGTCCTATGACAGGAATCATTTACATGACAAAATCTGCCTTTCTCCAGATCTCACTCATTAAGTCCTTCCTCCCACACAGTGTAGCAGCATCGCACCAGTGGAGTCTGGAGCACGACAGGAAACCCACCATGGGGACTGCAGCAGGTCCGTGAGCAGGATGGGCGCTCTCACCGGGACATAGCTGGGTGCTCAGCACTTCAGGGGCACCCCTGCAGCAAGAAAGGGGGTGAGGGCTCCTCATTGTCCTGCAGTCCCACCACAGATCTTCTGGTGGGACTAGAGCTCGGAAGTGAGTGGGGAGTGCTGCCCTTGGGACATTTCAGGTGGGATATTAGGAAAAATGGCTTCTCTGAAAGAATGGTTGGGCACAGGAACAGGCTGCCCAGGGAGGTGGTGGAGTTACTGTTCCTGGAGGTGTTCAAGATGTCGTACCGAGGGACACGGTTTAATGGGCAATATTGGTGGTAGATGGACAGATAGACTAGATAATCTTAGAGGTCTTTTCCAACCTTAATGATCCTATTCTGTGGTATTTTTAGGGCAGGCATGGAAGTTCTTGCAATGCTTTGTGGTTGTAGGTGCCTGAATGAGAATGGGATTTTTGGCAGCTGCTGGTTCTCCACTGAGCATCTGGAGTGGAAAGACCAACTATGCAGCCATTGCTGTTCTACAGTAGATGATCAAAGACTCTGCCCATGGCAGGGAGTTGGAACTAGATGATCTCTGAGGTCCCTTCCAACCTACACCATTCTACGGTTCTACAATTCCATGTGATCATACAAATCAATATGAATGTGACTTTGGTGCTAGCTTTAAGAAAAGCCACATAACATTAAAGTCATCCTAGAAAAAACAGCTCCTTGTGTATTCCTCCTGGGGTCATTCAGGGTATCTCTGTGTAACCTGCAGTGTCATTTCAAAGATTTCCTTCTTGAATAGCTGCTGTCTTCCCAGCTGGGAAGGGATGGCAGAGTAGCTCCTTCCTCCCATAGGATGCTTCGTGGTACTCCCCACCTCAATAGCTCTCAGAAAAGCCAGACCTCGCTTCAGGCCTTTCATGCTGCAAAGATCCCTCTGCTGAGGCAATCAGCACCTTCCTAAAGCATAATTGCTGACTGCTCTATGTCTACACGGCTTGAATGGCATGTTCTGCATGCTGACACTCAGCTGCTTGGCAGGGAGCAGAGGGCTTGACATGTCATCGAGAACAGGAATGTGAGGATAGGGTGGCTGCAGTAAAATTTAAGAGGTAGGAAAGACATCACTGGGAGTTCCTAGTGCTACAGCTTGTCTGGCTCAAAAAAATCTCAATGAGATGAGGTGGTATCTCTTACCCACTGGTGGCATGCTGCCATCCTTGCTAGATCTGGACATGATTCCGCATTGCCCGTATTCTTCTGGACAAAGGCAACATAGGCTGCGTGTGCAAGGAAGCAGCACCAGGAATCATTTGCCAGCGATGCAGTTGGAAGTGCTTTTGCTTGGGAAGCTGCTCCTCCTGCAGCTTCCACGCCCCAGGACATATCATCTTTCAGATGAGTCACAAGCTCCATGCCCTCTAGCCCAGCATCAGCTTCAGGAATGACGCTTCTGTGCTTCACAAGGACACCACGTTCATCCCCGTTGCCTAGCCAGGCTGTGAGCTGGGGCTGTGCCCACATCTTCATCCATCCCTCCATTCACTCCATGTGCACCATGCTGAGAGCTGTGTGTAGTTGCACCATGCGGAGGGGGCACATGATGGCTAGCAGCAAAATGGAATCATAGTACCATGGAATATTCTGAGTTAGAGGAGGCCCACAAGGATTGAGTCCAACTCTTGGCTTCACACAGGACCACCTAAAACCCAAATCCAATGTCTGAGAGCATAGTCCAAATGTCTCTTGAACGCCAGCATCTCAGGGCCTTGACCAGTGCCCTGGGGAGCCTGTTCCATGCCTACCACCCTCTGGTGAAGGTACTTTTCATGGAGCCATACTTGGGGCACTTTGAATGGAAATGCACTCTAGCGTCTCCAAAAAAGCATGCTTTTGTCCTTCATCAATGAGGTCATAGAGTCATAGAATCATTAA
The DNA here is from genome assembly GCA_035772895.1 of Perdix hodgsoniae. Classification (NCBI taxonomy): domain Eukaryota; kingdom Metazoa; phylum Chordata; class Aves; order Galliformes; family Phasianidae; genus Perdix; species Perdix hodgsoniae. The sequence goes on from JAPSGF010000134.1 coordinate 427,893, forward strand.
GGTTGGAAAAGACCTTTAAGATCATCTAGAACAACCATCAACCCATCACCACCATGCACACTAACCACATCCCTCAGTGCCACATCTCCATATTTCTTGAACACCTCCAGGGCCAGTGGCTCCCCTACCTACCAGGGTGGCCTGTTCCAATATCTTGCCACTCTTTCTGAGAAGAAATTTTTCCCATTATCCCACCTGAACCTCCCCTGGATCCATTCCTCCCCCTAAAGACTCTGGCATGATAACCATGGGTTTGTGTGGACTCATGGCATATTTATACTTTGGAAGATGCCCTTGAACTTCTCTCTTGTCAACTGGCACCTATTTCAATGCAATCAGGTCTCCTCTGTTGTGACACAGAGCGACACTTTGGGCAGCTGCTTGGGCTTCCATTAGCATGAAGCTCCTGCCAAAGGAAACCTATTGTCCCGAACAGGGCACATTCGTTTTACACTCTTGGACACTGCAGGAAAAGAGGTCATTCCACTTAGCTGTTTCTGCTGGTTTCCACCAAAGCGATCACAATTCAGGGTCTGTTTCTGTGTTGGATGCCAACAGCATAACACTCTTAATCTCAGTAATTGTAGTTTATTGAGGTTCTTGGAAATCGGCAGAAATGGCTTTTGGAAGAATAAAAAAAAAAGAAAAAAAAAAATCCCAAACTCCAAATCAGTGAGGAAATTCCCCCAGTGGATCGCAGCTGAAAACAAACATGTTTTTGTGCTTCCAGAAAATCAGCAAGACTAATGGTGCCATTGTTTGTGTAAGGGGGATTTCCACATTTCAGGGAAAATCTTGGAAGCCATTACAGCAGCTGACTCCAGGAGAGCAGGAGATGTGAACAAGCAGGTTAAAAATAATGGGATTTTAAAAAATGATAATATCCGTTTGGATTACTTTTTTTTTTTTCCTTTCCTTTTTTTTTTTCCTGTGCCTGCTTTCTGAACATTTAGGAGGCATATTGCCTCACTTTCCCTCTCAGATGAGGGCTGCAAATGCACCACTCCATTTTGCCTCCGATAAGAACTCCTTGTCGCAGAGCCACGTGATGCAAGAAATTCTTGCATCAAAGATGGCATGAAACATCACATTTTATAATAAAATTGTGCAAGTCAGCTGTGCTAACACCTACAAAGAGAAACAAATATGCAATCTGGAAGAAAACAAATGTGACTTTGTGAATCCTTGATAGGGATTGCCTTTGGAATGGGGCTGTGCATGAGGACAACTACACTTTTTTTTTGGTTCTGTATACTTGGAGGAAATGAGTTCATCCGTGCTGTGTAGGACGTGACTCTCCATGCCCACCTCTGCCAATCTAGTAAATGTCTCCCTGTTCTGCTCATGGGCTGCCAGGAGCTGGATGTACCCCAAATGTAGCCCCACAAATGGGGCAGTGATCTCCAGTGAAGAGGTGGGGTCAAGGGGGAACGGTTTAAAAGTAAAAGAAGGGAGATTTAGATTAGATGTTAGAAATTGTTTATTCAGAGAGTGGTGAGGCACTGGAACAAGCTGCCCAGAGAAGCGGTATGAGCCCTGGAAGTTTCCAAGCCCAGACTGGGTGGAATTTTGGGCAGCCTGATCTGATGGGTGGTGCTCCTGCAGATAGGGTTGGAAATAGATGAGCTTTAAGGTTCTTCCTAGCCCACACCATTCTATAATTCTATGAACTTATATTTGCATGTGGGATAAGTTATTGCCTTTCCAGTGTTCCCACGTAACCTCCACGGTGGTTACTTAGGATTGTACTCCTCTCCCAGCTGAGAGACCTCACAGAGACCCTCTATGTGTTGTATCACCAGCAGATAGCACCAGGCTGATCTCATTAACTCTGGAGACCAGGAGGTCTAACAACAACAACCCTGATACTAATCTGGAACACAGAAGCCACACCAAATACAGGCTTGTTCTTGACAAACCCAAAGCTTTCTCCTCCCTCAATGGAAAGATTTATTCCTTTTAAATACCTCGAGGCCATAGAATCATGAAATCATAGAAATATTTAGGTTGGAAAAGACACAGAATCATCTAGTCCAATTATCAACCTAACACTACCACCATTAAGCCACATCCCTCAGTGCCACATCCACACATCTCTTAAATACTTTCAGGGACAGGGACTCCACCATTGCCCTGAGCAGCCTGTTCCAATGCCTGACCAGCCTTTCCATGAAGAAATTCCTTCTGATAGCCCATCTAAATCTACCCTGGTGCAACCTGAGGCTGTTTTCTACTTGAGGACATTTCCAGCTTGAGGCCAAAAGCTGTCCAAAGATACATTTGCATTTCCTGAAGTCCTCAGAAGGCAGGGGAACTCAGGAGGGGTTTAAGGGGCTTGCTGTTTTGCAGGGCTCTACCCAAGGCCAAAAGCCATGCAGGGACAAAGCAAGGGGGGGGAAAGTCCATTGGCCAAGGACAGTGCCATGGACAGTCAAAGAACAAGGTGAGATGGGAAGGAAGGAGCTGGAAATCTCTGCCTTGGCTTGCTGGCTTATATCTGTATGTAAGGATGCATGCAATCATCCTGAACACTGCAGTGAGCTATTCCAGCACCAGTTGATTGCCCTGCCTGATACCATTTGGGAGATTACAAAGCCTGGGCTGCCTGCCAGGAAAGCATGACTGAGAGGGTGATAAGGAGGGACCATTACAGGGAATGCAATGGCATCACTGTTGATGGGAATGTTAGCTCATCCCCTCTGAGCAAGCACTGCATGGTCACCTTGACATCAGATTGGTGGCTTGGCATGGAGAGCGAAGATAAGATCATGCTATTCCTGCTGCTGTGACAAATATTTGTATGTGATAGGATAGGTACTTGGGACCTCACTGCAGGCCAGAAGTAATGAGTGCAGTCAGTTTGAGATTGGCAGCATGAAACTTCTGCCCTACCCTGGGCTGTATGGCATGTCTAGGGACCTCAACACTTTTCTGGGTGTATTTGGGTGTACTGCTGTTGGTACTCAATAGTGACAGACTATGTTTACCTTCCTTTATCCTCAAGTTTTAGTATTACTTTGCAGAGATTGTGTGAATAACAGAGGAGCTCACATGCAGGTACATTTGAGATAGAACACCCTCACTGGCCAAAGATGAGCAAGCACAAAGTAGGAAAAAAACCTGGCTTAAAAGCATCCATGCAACTTGCAGTGATGCAGCTTGTGTGGGTGCACCCAGATAGCCTTTAATGACACCCTCACATGCTATTATTTGCAAAGAGCAGCTGCCTTGTTCAGTGCTCAGGATGTGCTGTGCTCTGTTAATGAGCAGCTAATCAGCATTTATCTGTTGCTGCTCTCTGTTGAACCCTACAAAACTGGGTGATGGACCCAACATCCCACAGCAGCCCAGGGAGTACAGGAGTCCTGCTCTGCCTCCAAGTGGAGGACGTTCAATGCACTTTGAGTCCTTTAGGGGTTTCAATCCCATCTTTTTGGGGTTTAGACTTCTGCTGTCATTTGAGAAATCACACCTGAACACAGGCCAATCAAAGTTTGGAAAATGGTTTCAGACGGGCACATATTCACTGGAACCCAAAGGGCAACAATGGTTGGACTAGATGATCTGAGTGTTTTTTTCCAATCCTACTCTAAAGCTCAAATCCATAGACATTTTCTGAAAAAGGAGGAAGAAACCTTATATTTTGCCATTGTTGTTCTTAGAAATGACTGAATGATTTTGGCTGAAAGTTAAGCAGAGGTTATATAAAACACTCCTTGTAGAATTTTTGCCTGATTTATTCAGTTTTCAACATTAAAAGAAAGTAATACATCATCCAGTGGGACATCTTGGGTGATTTAATGACCTATCCTGAAGGACTACCTAGAAGTTAAAAGCCATACGTCTCCATCCCTCAATAACAGTAACTGCTCCAAATAAGAGAGCAGCTTACCTCAGCTTACTGGCAAATAGAAGAGGGAATGCTTCAAAGGATCTGATTTCCAGATTAGACTCAGGGATGTTCCCTTGCTTTTCCCCCAAAAGCTCCTTTAAACAAAACAAAACAAAACAAAACAAAACAGACAAAAAAGCCAAACCATCAAAGATATCAGAAAACCAACATTAGGCTTCTTTAAAGTCTTTGAAGAGTTCAAGAGATGAAATGAACTTCAGGAATATCAATAAATCATGACCAAAGTCTGATGTCCCATCCCTAGAGACACTGAAAGTCAGGCTGAATGGGGCTCTGCGCAACCTGATCTAGCTGCAGGTGTCCCTGTTCATGGCAGGGGAGATGAAACAGATGACCTAAAAGGGTCCCTTCCAGCTCAAATGATTCTATGATTCCATGAAAGACAATGAGGAAAAAGTGGAATTAGAAATACCTGCTACAAACACAGAAACATTTTGTATCTTTCTGTGCTCCTTATGATCCTGCCATTGCAGGGTCACAGCTCAAAGCATGAGGCTTTCATTGATTCATTAGCTAAAAAAATAAAATCTGAACAAAAAGGGAAGCTGATGTATTACAGCTTGCCTGAATGAAGACACTGGGTCATACCAAGTCATCAGTGACTCCAGAACTTTGTAATACAAACCATCATCATGAGGGCTCACTTCCCAGCACATCAGATGTGGTCCATGAGAGTCCTGCTGGGCTCCCTTGTTCAACTCTTCTTCTGTGTGGTGTGGAAATGCATAACAGACATTGCTGTAACACAGAAGGCATGTGAACCAAACTGAAAGATGCCAATAGAACATCTGCCAAAAAAACCCCATCCTTTTTGTAATGCTCCACTGCTCAACGGAGGCTGACCAATGCCATCTGCACCATGCTAGAGGCAGAAAACAAAGTCCTGGAGGATGTACAAGGTGTATTTGGGGCAAAGAACTGAAGCCATGAACCTTGATCTCTGGTGAGCCAGGGTGGGAATGGTTCACGGGAGTCTCTTTCTAATTTATGGTACCACCTCAACAGATTTTTGAACATTATTACTTGCACATAGGTTACTCCAAAAGTAATGTCTCTATTACATAGCTACAATATAGATACAAAGAGCAGAAAACACTATTTGTCTCCGCCTATAGCAGAGGGGTTGGAATTAGATGGTCTTAAAGGTCCCTTCCAACCCAAACCATTCTATGACTCTATGCAAATTCTCAGCTCTAAAAGACTATTTTTCAACACAGTCACCATTATCCATGCATTTTCATCAGTGATTAACAAGAACCCACATGCCTGCACCACCCACCACCTCACTGTGCTGACATCCATTGTTTGGTCTCCATAAAAGTTCATCAGGCATCAATGAAAGTAAATGAGTGCCATTATTTCCACATGGAGGAATTAAATTACACACCTTTGCTTCAAAAGCATTTCCATATCAGATGCTGTTCTGTCAGACCATCCCTCTGCTGCCATCTGTCACGTGGCAACAAAATGGAATGGAATATTGGCAAGAAGTTCAACCTCTACAGCCATACAACCAACATCCACCTCTGATGCTGTAGGCCAACATAATAAAACAGGAGGCATTACTTTCAGAGCATCCCTCATGATAATACTTCCAATTTCAGCAATGAAATGCTGCTGTAGAGATTAACTTGGTGCTGTCTCCCAGAATCAACAGGCACGTTATATTCCTCCAATGGCTGCCAAGCTTATGGAGCTTTAAAGGACCAGGATATGTTTTTTAGCACGATTAGGGCCATTTGTGCAAAAGGTCAGGTATCACAAAGTGGGCTGTGGAGTGTCTCAAGGAAGTAACTTTATAATTCACAAAAAACACAGATCACAGCATTATAAATATCAGACACAACAGTGGATCTTGATTTGAATCACAGAACCATAGAATGGCTTATGTTGGAATGGATCTCAAAGGCCATTGAGCTCCTATCCCCTGCTGAGGGCAGGGTTGCCAACTGCTCAATCAGGCACTGGATGAGATTGTCCAGGGCCTGATCCAATCTGGCCTAAAACACCTCTTGGGACGAGCTTGCCTTCACATTAAGGTTGGTATCAAAAACAACAGACCAATCTCTAGATGCAGCTGCATTTCTCCACAAGAGGGTCACTAAAGAGAGCTGATGGTGATGAGGATGACTGTAGATGTTTGTTGTTGACGCCTAAAGCTGGGGCAGATGAATGTTGCTCCTTTGCCTAGGGTCTGACCAGGTCCCTCTGGGATGGTGGAGGGACATTGCTTTCTTATTGCGCAAAAGAAAAGGTCAACCATCGGGCTGCAGAGGATGCTGACCAACCGCGTCACCGCCTGGTGCTGTGCCAGGTTTTGCCCCTGCACTCTTTGCCAAAACTCAGCCGCCGCTGACTTGCAAAGACTGCCCAGAACAATTTTGTTTTGTTAACAGTCTGGACGCTGAACCTTGTCCTGCTTTAGCTGCAAAGACAGAACAGGAGTAAAGTCCTTCCCCCAGCGTGATTCCATTGCCTGGGGATCTCACCAAGAGTTGACCTTCACATGATCACGAGGCTACCAGGGGTGATGGAGCAGTAGATCTGCTTGGAAAGCTGGCATCCCCACACCGTGGTGCTGGGCCTTCAGTGCCTGGGCTCAAGAACCCCCATTGCTCAGGATCTGTGACCTGCTCTGCGGACGCTGTGGCTCCCGATGGTTAGTCAGCACTACACCTGGAATACACGCTTGGATGCCTGGAGGCAAAGGCCTCCCAACTTGGTATCTGTTTCTCCTGGATGAAGACCAAGGCTCAAAATCTGGCAGCTGGACAAATCATGCAGAACGTCCAAGTGAATAGCTGCTCTGTTGGGGGAGCTGAAGAATGTATTTATCTCAGCTCAGAGCAGAGCGCTCCAGGCAGGTGTTTGCTGGATGTGCCGTAGAGCGATGTCCTTGATGGGCTTGCTGAGGAGGGCATGGGTATAATACAAGCTCTAACCCGACATGAAATCTGGCTGTAATCATCCTGCATCCAACTGTGTTATTATATATCTCTAAGAGAAAGATGTTACTGAAGTGACTCACAGGTACTCAAGGTATTTTGTGTAAGTTGTCAACATCATTTTTCTGCTGTTGTGGTTTAACCCGGCAGGCAGCTCAGCACAACACAGCCATTCATTGTTCCCCAGTGGGATGGGAGAAAGAACTGGAAAAAGATAAAAACTAATGGGTTGAGGTAATTGCAGTTTAATAGGGCAGAAAGCGAAGGAATAATAATGATAATAATAACAATGATAAAAGAATATACAAAATGAGTGATGCACAATGCCATTGCACACCACATGCTGACTGATGTCCATCCAGTCCCCAAGCAGTAGCAGCCCTCCTCACAGTTTTATTGTTCAGAATGATGCTGTATGGTATGGGATGTCCCTTTGGTGAGTTTGGGTCAGCTGTCCTGGTTCTGTCCCCTTCTAGCTCCTTGTGCACCTCCAGCTCCTCGCTGGCCAGGCAGCGTGAGAATCTGAGAGTCCTTGACTTCATATAAGCACTGCTCAGCAACAACTGAAACACTGGTGTGTTATCAATATTATTCTCATCCTAAGCTCAAAACACTGCTCTCTGCCAGCTACAGGGGAGAAAATAAAGTCTATCCCAGAAAAACTCAGGACATCTGCTGTGCCAGAATATGGTTGGTAAATTGTGTGAAGTCCAGTATAATTCAGGATCTGGGGGAAGGCAGAGTCATGCAGGGGATGGAGCAGTGATTCAGACTTTTTGTACATATGGCATATTTGAGTGAACTCACCCAATAGACAACACCTCAAAATTCAGCACTGACATCAGACCAGGCAATACTCAGCTTAGTCCAGAAACTGTGGTTAACCCTGCATGTGATGGATTTCAAAGCAGACAGGTTGCCAAGGCATTGTCTATCCTGGGCAAAGATCTGAGACAAGGCTGTGAGTAGGGGCTGCAAAGTCAAGCAACAGCATGGCTGTTGGGCCTACAGCAGGTCCTCCAAGACTACTAATGTGTCCTGGGACCTACTGTGAAAACAGGGAAGAACAAAATGTCTCAAAAATGACACAGCAGATGTTGGTCTGAAGAAGATTTCTTTGGGCTTAGCTCAACCCATGTTTGCAGCCCAGTCCTCCTGTAGAACTAGAGCCCTTGTGCTTTGTCTTCATAATGCACCAGTTTATCTTGTTTCCTATTCAAAGGATGGCCAAGGATGTAATACTCTCCACTGTCCCTCATTGCCACATAGTGTTCTAGCACTTACCTCATGTTGTTTGCCCACCTCCCAGGGGTGTGAACAGTTTTTGACCATTTCTCTGCAATGTCAATGCTATTCCATGGCAGTTACAGCTTCTAGTGCCAGGAAAGCTCAATTTTAATCTGGCTCAAGCACATGTCTGAGAGAGGGAAGATCTGATTTTTCCTAAAGTAGGAACAAACTGATTTCTTCCACCTGCTCCTGGTTGCTGAATTGTACCGACGCTCCGTGCCCACCTCTACCTTTCAAGCTGTGCCTAAGGACATTAGTCTGTCTGCCTCAGTTTCCCACAAGGAAAACAACTTCTGGCATTTTCCTGTCTCTGAAGGGCAGTGTGTAGATAAGTACATTAAAAGATCAGATGTCGTTCAGGTTCTGGAGCACTAAGTCACAGTAGAAGTGACTTAAATAGATGGTTTGAAGTCCATTAAAGCAAAATCTGAGGGTAGAGATGGAAAAGATATAGCAGGTGACCCAGTCCTCTTCCCTGCCAACGTGGAGTTTTTTGTTCATGTTTGCTGGTCCTCCATCTTGTCAGCATGCTGCTGTGAGCAACTCCCAGCAGCTCCACCAGGAGAAAATTGGGCACTTAAACTAAACATTCACTCTCTTCATTTAACCCCTCTATTCCCATTTATCCCCCTGGCTGTCCATTGCAAGGCTCATTTCTAAGCTAATAACCAAAGATTTCTTGCAACCAGATCATGTCATGCTAAAGGGATGACTGTGCTAATGCTTCTGTTTGGTCTGGGAGTAATTCCCGAGTAAATTTAATGGTCCCAGGTGCCTGTGCTGAGTCAGAATGAATTCATGGCACCTTTAGCTTGTGCGCAGTCCCCATCTTTCATCCCCTCATCTTTCACCTCTGCTGCTTGCATAGGGTGTGCATCCAGCACCAGGCGGAAGCTCCGAAACTCAGCCTGCTCATTCTCATTTGCCTTCTTGTTTTATTTTCTGGCTGCATGCACCTAAACCCACCAGCTTTTCATGCTTTTAAAAGTGTCGTTTTATTCAAAGCATTCAGAAGGTGGTTTTGTTGGTGTCCCTGGGGGTTTCTGGCTGAGGCAGCTGGGACGATGCTCTGCACATCACAGGTTGCTGCTGACTGTGCTGCACTGCCTTTTGCAGAAGTTCCTTTGCTTTCATTTTACCTACGTGTGCTGCAGGCTGATAGATGAAAGCAAACTGGGTATTTTTGTAGCTTTTCACCCACTTTTTAATTTTCAAATTAATAAGTGCCTCAGCACTGCCCTGGAAATACATTCACTCAAGATGCAACATAACATGCATGCGAGCAAAACTTTTCATTGCAAGGAAACCTTTCTCCAAGTCCCATCTACACGTGTATTTCTGCCAGTTACTACTATGTGTAAGTTCTGGCTAGGATTGCTACTAGAACAGCCAAATCACTGTGGGCTACACTGGGATATATGTGATGACAGAGGCATGCAGATGTTATGTATTAGCTGAGCTCCTCCTCCTTCTTATTCATAAATAGAGTAAAAGAAGCATGCTCTCTTCCAAAGGAATGGCTGACCCTTAAGTTGCTTTAATTTCAGTTCTACTCCATCCTGATTTTGGGAAGGGTGCCTCTGGATGAATGCAGATAGATTTGATGGCAGTCACGGGGCACAGGAACAGAGGTGCAGGGGTTTTAAGTCCACTATCACAGTGTGTGCTCCATGTCACAGGCTCAGTTCCCTTCATGGAGCCATGAACATCTCCAGAGGGGTTCTGGTGCAAGGAGCATGCAAGGAGCAAGGAGCTCTGTTCTTTGAGATCCCTTTTAGCCATGCTTCTATTTTGCAAGCATCTATCCGGCATGGGATCATTTTATTTCAATCAAAATGATCTCACAGCAGGCTGGACTTCTATGTGCAGTCCTAGAAATGCTAGTGCTTTTATCACCGGAAAGCTTTATTTTGATTCATTCTCCTTCAGTAGTGCTTTTGAGAAAAATCCTTGGCACTCTTAGGCTATTAAAATGGCAATTATTTTAAAAAACAATTTGTCTTATCACCATTTGCTTTGAACTTGCTGATAATATAATGCATTTACCTCCATTCAGCCCCTCCATTTCCTCACTCTTCACAAGGCATTGTTGACCACAGCTCCTGGCAATGAGCATACAGCATCTGGGGCTGGATGAAGCCATGGAGTCCTTTGAGCTGTTTTTTTTCTTTTTTCTGACACTACCAAGGCATCTTCGGAGACCCGGTCAAGGTTTGCTCTCTTTCTCCATATGGAACAACATTAAGTCCAGAAGTTAGTCTGATTCTAGCAACTAGGCATCCACAAAATGATGCTGCACTAAACCAGGACAAGACGATGTCTCCTGTCATATTGCCTGAGATCCTGTTGGTTCACATCCTATTCCCTGACTTTGGTCTGGCCTGATTACTGCTCAGGATGAAGGATTCGCACACACTTTCATAATTTATAGCCTGTACTGCAGGTCTTGGTTGAAAGCTGGCTGGTACATTTAACTTTAACTGGTGGGAAAGTGTCAAGCAGAACTGATAATTGGTTAATTAATGCTCACATGTTGGAGAGTTCAAAAGTACACAAATGCAGTCAAGTTTATATTTGCATGATGCATCCCTTGGAATAATCCCATTCCGGTGTTGCAATAAAGCTTGAGCAACTTCACCCTGTTAGGTGCCAGATCATTTGCCTTGTCCCAGGGTGATCAGTGATGTGAGCATCTAAACATGGTGGAGAACATCCATCCTACTCTGGAACCTGCTTCTCTCAGATACCATGCCCAAGAGCTTATAAACTGCAGGGAGATCAAGGATGGATATGGAAGAGCAACAATCGATCTCTTTCTTCTCTACCAGCTTCTCCAGCTGATCACACTGCTTTGGTTTTCAGCCTTTTGCCTTATCCTGTGGCTGGGGAGTCAACACTTGGCCGTGGAAATTAAAGGCAGCTGGAGAAAATAACGGAATTACGGAACTATTTATGTTGGAAAAAACCTTCAAAATCTCAAGTCCAACCATCAGCCTGACCTATCAAGTCCCATCACGAAACAATGTCTCTTAGTGCCCTGTTCACACATCTCTTGAATACCTCCAAGGATGGGGATGACACACTGCCCTAAGCAGCCATTCCAGTTCTTGAGCAGCCTCTCTGAGAAGAAATTCTTCCTAATATCCAATCTAAGCCTCCTTTGGTGCAATTTGAAGCCATTTGCTCATGTCCTATCACTCATCACCCAAGAAAACTGTTTAACACCTCTCTGCTGCACTCTTCTGTCAGACAGATCTAGAGTGACGCTTAGTCTTTTCCAGACTAAACAGCCCCAGTTCCCTCCACCACTCATCATAACTCTTGATTTCTAGTCCCTTTGCCAGCTTCATAGCTCTTCCCTGAACACACTTAAGCAACTCAATACCTTTCTTGCAGTGAGAAACCCCAAAGTGAACACATTTTGAGGTGCAGTCTCATCAGTGCCACGTACGAGGGGATGATCCCTTCCCTAGCACTGCTACTATATTACTTCTGATGCAGGCCAGGACGCCACTGACCTCCTTGCCCATCTGGGCATGCTGCTGGAAGGAACAGTGCTGTAGAAGAGTCCAAGCATCCTGCCTGCTGCCCTGCCTCCTCCACATTCAGAAGCCAACATCCAGCTCCTTGGCAGGCACTCCAGTGCCAAGACCTGGCTGCTTATAAATGTGCTTGGAAGAGACCGTGTAGGCAGGGAAAAGTCATAGAATCATAGAATAGCTTTAGTTGGAAAGGACCTTAAAGACCATCTAGTTTCAATGCCCTGCTGTGGGCAAGCAAGTATGCAAGCAACTATACAACTGTGAAGTATCAATTTTAAATATTTTCCTAGCACTTGTTCTTAAATGCAGTGCATTGCATAAAAATGTGTCTGCAAAGAACAGATCAGGCAGTTTCAATCCTTCAGTCCAGACTTCACTTATGCCCCATCCCCGTGCCTGTGCTCTGCATGCTTGTGGCACCGAGGGACATGGTTAGTGGTCATGGTGGGGACGGGCTGACGACTGGAGTAGATGATCTTAGAGGTCATTTCCATGATGAATGATTCTGTGATTCTCCCACCATCACCCATAAGCATCCACTCCTGCTGAGCATCTGCAACCCATACAGAGCAAACTGGCTCAAATGTGAGTTAAGAGACATTGCCTGCTTTCTTGTAGCATCACCCAAAAGTCAACAGGGCCACTCAACCCATCTCTCCTTTTCCCAAGATCTCAGGGTGGAAAGGGGTGGCTTTTCAGCTTGGTCCAGCTGGAAACCTCCTGTCCAAGAGTGTTTAGGACTTAGTGTAGGTTGAAACAGCATGTGCTGCTCTCCCACATCTTGGGGAAGCCAGGAACTGAGTTGCAGAGCCGGCCCCAGCCTCAGCTTCCTGCCAGAGGTGAAGGAAATAAAAGCACATCCAAAACACGAAGTCTCCAAGGTCGCCAGCAAAACTGTCCCTGTGTTTCTGGACTACAACAACCAAGAGGGAAAAGGGAGATCTCTTCCTTTGTTTTACCCAGCCCTGACACAAGGATGCCTGAGGACAGTTTTTAGGTGCCCTAGGACAGCCAGCACTCCCAATGAACAGAGAGGCACTGCTCTTCTAGCCACCATTTTCAGGAAGGTTTGGAGCAGTGTGTGTGTGTTTACCACAGTTTTTCTCTTCTTGGGGCGCAGTGGTGACGATGCATATGTTTGAAGCAAGCTGATGCTTCCTAGTGTACACTCTGGGGGGCTGACCATCCTCCAAAGCTGGTCCCAGCAGCACTGGCGTGGAGAAGGGGAAGAAGGCCAGGGCCGCACTGTTTCATTTCCAAGCAAAGGGATAAATGTTTGACGCAGAAGAAGGGCTGCAGTAGCACTGTGGGCACAGCTACCACACGCCGAAATGTCTGCCGGCATGGAAATGGCCACGGAGCCCCGCAGTGAAGGCCACTGAATTCCATCACACAACCCCCCAATACAAATCCGGGTGCAAGTCCAGAGCAAATCCGGGGTCACATTCAAACTCTCCGCCCCTGCCAGCACTCGGCGTCACCTCCTCCTCAGCCCTCTGTGTCCCCTCCAGCCCTTGCAGAGAGTGTTTCTATTTTCCAGCCTAACCTTTGTCTGGCTGAGGCAGTGAGTCATCTCGCTCATTAGCTGAACTTTGAATATCTCTTTATCCGCTGGATCCCTTTCAAGCTTGTTCCCTGGCAGCGGAAGCACCGGCTTCTCCTTTGCTCTGCTCTGCTCTGGATTGCTGCGTTGCTTTTGCAGCAGCATCTCCTCCCCTCCCACCTAGGGGATGCTAATAAAATCAGAGGGGAGCAGGGATTATTTTCAGCCCACGCACGCCTTCCCGTGCAGCATGGCTTAATGCCCAGGGGGCACTCGGTGCATTTAGCAAGCCCCAGGTTTCTGGCCAGCATTCAGGCCTCTCTTCAGCTCCATTGCAGCCACAGGTTGTGTTCACAAAGCTACGAGGATGCACTGCAGCCACTTGCAGAGCCAGATCCTGATTGCCAGCAGATGCCCATTGCCAAAAGAGCCCTGAGCTGTGGCTGCCTTGCTGTCCCCTGCAGAGAACCTTAATCCTTTGTTAGTTTCCTTTTCTGCTTTTTCTCCATACACAGACCTCCCAGGGAAAATAGCACAGGCAGGGGTTTGCCACATGGGAATTTTGGCTCCTCTTCGGCCACACTGGGGAGAAACAAGGAAGGATCAAAGCACTTGTAAAAGGTTTTCATGGAGTGATGTAGAGGACCTTAAACCACTGCCCCTGATGTGCTTGGCTGCTTTGGCATAGGCGAAGACTTGAATAACCTCATCTGCTCAAAAGGTAAGTGGAGGATGCAGCTTTGGATGGGCCCCTTCTGCTCCCTCACAGGGTGGATGGCAGATGACTTATCCCGAACAACACATCACCTTCCTCTCTGTACCTGTTCCCTTTTTAGCCACTGCCACCGATTATTTTTTTCAGTCTTGTAATTTGTTGATCATCTTCCCAAATCACGTGACAAGAGCATCTCCTTCAGCATCTCACCGTTGCTGCGCCTGCTTACATGCACACCGGTAATTTGTGCCTGTACGAGCACTTCCCCGCGAGGAACTGATGATTCACGGCCCCAGCCAAGGGAATCAATACCGCATGACTAAGGGAGTGCTGCAGAGGGCTGGTGATGAGCTGCTGCCTCCATGTCTTTGTCCTGAGTGGCAATTTGCTGATCGTCTTTACGAATTCATCATGCAGGGTCTTTGCCAGGCTGTCAGCAATCCTTGTTATTTATTCATTTATTTGTTCACTTATTCCTTTATTTTTTCACACGCCGCCTTGTGCTATTTTGGGTTTTCTGCCTCGTGGCTTCTGAGATCAGAAGTTCATAGACACGTAGAATCATAGAATCATTACAGTTGCAAAAGACCTGCGAGATCATTTAGTCCAACTCTCAATCCCTCCCCACTATGCACACTAACCACGTCCCTCAGTGCCACATCTGTCCTTTTCTTGAACACCTCCAAGGGAAGGTGACACCACCACCTCCCTGGGCAGCCTGTGCCAATGCCTCAACAATCCTGAGAAGAAATTTTTTCTAACATCCAACCTGAACCTCCCCTGGCAGAACTTATGGCCTTTACCAAGTTGTGCCAGCCTATGAATTCTGAGGCACTCCAATGAGCACATGAACCCATGGTTTCCTTAAAAAAGCCTAAACAGAAAGATGGAGATTATTAACGCCTGCTATAGGACAATGTGGGGATTGTTTGTCCAGAAAAATACTGTGAGACAGAAGTCTTCTTGAGAGTTTTTGATTCATGAATGTGCCACCGAACATGCAGACATGATAACCGCATGCTGGATTTGAAACTAATTACATGTTACCTGCAGCCAGTCATTCATCAGAAGGTAAATTAATGCTTGGTCATGAGACTGAGGGCACTTTGCACCTCATGTAGCCTGGCTCACACGAACCTGCAAACAGGCACTCAGAATCACAGAATCACAGAAGGAAGGGACCTCAAGGATCATGAATCTCCAACTCCTCCAAATTCCTCTCCAAATCCTGTGATTTAACACTGTTCCTCACTGCTTGTCCAATTCAGTGCCAGCAAAACCCTTTTAGGAACAACAGTATGTGAGTCTCAGGCTGCTAAAGGACGTATGTAGCACCAACAGCGCCAAGCACCCCCAAATTTTCATGGCTCCAGGAGTAGTTCTCCATTGGCTGTGCTGGACCTCAGCTGCTCCCCACACATTTTGTCCTCCAAATCCTTCCCCACCTCTGCAGCCCTCCTTCAAATGCTCTCTAATAGTTTTTTGTCCTTACGTTGTGGTGACCAAAGTGCACAGAGTTCTTGAGGTGAGGCCACACCAGAACAGACCAGAGCTGGGGGAAGAGGAAGACCAGGAAGGAAAAGGCACCTCCCTGCGCCCATGCCAGGAGGATGCAGCACACAATTCCTGGCCCAGAGGTTGTGGTTTCCTCAGAAACCCCAGAGGCTCAGTCTGACAGTTGTAATGGTGAGGAGATAAAATATCTCTCCTCTGTCTTGCAGGGATCACGATCCTTGCAGTTCCAAATGAGAAAAAGAGCTCCAGAGATGGATGAGTGAAGAACCAAGAGATCTTTAGTTTATTGGTTCTGTCTCATCCCCTCTTCACTCCAGACGGTCCAAGCTACTCCCCCAAAAAACCGACTTCAACAGCCCCAAAGTACTGATTTCTCCTGCATCCCTTCAGATGGGCTTAAACATCTCTGCTAAACGACCCTCACCCTACTACTAGTATTACTTTTCTTATCTCCATCAGCGGTGCATGGGGCTGCCTCCAGGGGGCAAGCCAGGATGCCCAAATTAGCTACAGAGAGGCAGCAGAGGGGACTATGTCAGCCTGGGAGCAGCAAGAGGACCCTGCCGAGACCGACTTTCACTGCTCCATTCAGCCTGATGGAGCCAGGGCACTAGAGGGTGCATGGAATGAAGGCATCCTGCTACCTGGGCATGTCCTGCTGTACTCCACCTCAGGTACATAAGCAAAATACCAACAGAGATGAAGCATGAAGCTCATGTATATATGTGGGTTATGATAGCTTCCAGGGCCTCCCCAGGGGCTCCATTCCACTGAGGATAGAGATGTCAGCAGTGAGGGTCCTGCTTGGGGCTGCTCACTGCTGTGATCAGGTCTTCAGCCTGATCTGCCTGTGAGGCTCCTCCTCCTCCTGGTAGGTTCCCAGATCCCAGTCAGATGACAGGATTATTTACTGAGGCTGGCAGGAAGGAAAGGCCATAAATTCCCTGGGTATAATGGCTGAGTCAGAGAAGGAGCCAGACACGTCCAATTCTAGAGGCTTAAAGGGTGGGGACAGGCTTAGGTGGGGCTCCTGCTGTCCCCCTATCCCAGCAAGTCCCTTTGGGGCCAGTGTAGATGAGAAGGTACCTGATAGAAGGCCTTGTGGCTCCTGGCCACTCCATAGCTGCTTTCCCTGGGCTTCCCCTGCCTTCCAGCCTGGAAGAGAGCAGTTTGCTTTGGTCTCCTGCCCTGTTTGGAGATCACAGCTTGGTTGTGAGGACTTGCAGACTGTTTGCCCTTCCACCCTGGGAATCACCAGCTCTTTGGCAGGAAAGCAAATGGTTCAGCCTTTGGGGCTGAAAGACACAGCTTTATTCTCCCCAGAGTTTTTGCAACCCCTTGGATTTTTAAAGATTGCGCGTTCCTAAAATTAGCCTTGACATACTGCAAAAGCAAAATCAACACATTTCATTAAAAAAAAAAAAAAAAGCCAAAAACGCCATAAGGAGACATTTGGATTCATTCACATGTATTTCTTTTTCCTCTGTTTGTTTGGTTGTTTGAGAGCAAATTCTCCAGCAGACTTGAAGCAACCACAAACCAAACCGGATAAATATTGTCTCTTTGGAAGGCTTCAGCCTGCTCCTGCCCCTTGCAGTGTACAGCCTCCATGGCTGACTCACACAAACCACGTCCTCAGTAACAGGATAGGTCCCCCTGTCCTATGAAACACCCATGGGTGACAACTTCATTAACTGGCCTCATCCATGAGCTGAACTCACTTGGGAACACTTGTGGCCCTGCAAAGGAGAAGCTTGCAGCAGTGACATCTCAAGGTTCAAGACCTTCTGAGAAGGACTCCCACTGTGTCATGATGGAGGTTTCTATGATTTCCAATCTCCCTAGATGATTCTAGTTATTGCTCCATCTCCAGGTCTTCCACCTCTCCCTTCACCCTTCATCCTCAGCAGATGCTGAGATAATTAACAGATGAAGTTCTCCCCTTCTCATTGTGGCTGCTACCACTGCGTAAGGTAACGCTGTTCCCATCACAAGCCTGATTTCCTCACACATGGAGCTTTATCAGCGAGAGAAGATCGGAAGTTACCAAATCAGCCCCAGAAACAGCCTGTGTCCTTCTAGAACCATAAAATCACGGAATATCCTGAGTTGGAAGGGACCCACAAGGAATACTGAGTCCAAATCCTGGCTCCACGCAGGACCACCCAAAATTGAAACCCTAAGGCTGAGAGAGTTGCCCAAATGCTCCTTGGTCTCTGGAAGCTCGGGGCTGTGCCTACTGCCCTAAGGAGCCTGTTCCATACCCACCACCTTCTGAAGAACCTTTTCCTAACACTCAGCCTGACCCTCGCGACACAGCTCCATGATGTTCCCTCAGGCCAGCATGATGGGACAACACACAGAAGCTCACAAGCTCTGTCCTTCCCTGCTCCCTTTCTCCTGATAGCGAGGAGAACCCAGGTCAGCGCTCCAGAGACCTGATTTATTCTACTTAGAAAACTCATGGATGTTACTCAAGATTTTGTGGATGAAAGGTCTTGAGTAACAGCCATGAATCGCCCAAGTCACATAAGGAGGAGAGGGTCAGGGAGCATTCCATGTGCCAGAGTAGCATGCCAGCAAGCACACACCTGGGAGGTTTCTCGTGAAACCAATTTAATCTGTATTAGCAGATAAGAGCACTGAAAGCCATGGGGAGTGGGGACATACGTTCAAATGCACACCGCTCCATCACTCGAGTGAATTCAAGTGATTTGCTTTGCATGTGGGGAAAGTGGGCAGGCAGCAAACCTGGAGATGGTGGCTGCAAGCACTGGGTGCGTGTGTTTGCTCCAGAAACGTGTCTCTGAATATCACACGAGTTAACAAAGAGAAGGGTTTGACCCGTGGAAAGACCTGAGAAAGATACCCAGAAGTACATTCAGAGAATTACAAAGAGACTGAGTGGGCTAGGTGGTGAATAATGAAAATGCTACTCAATGAGATGAGATTTTTTGGTGCATGAAATGGCTCTTCATATTGGGTGGAAATTTCCAGGTGTTTGGAACAGAAGTAGATCTAAACCACAGAAAACTCCTGATTACTTACTAATCTCCTACAATTTACTGTCCTCTGTGAATTTCAATTTATACTGGTACTGTCCTCCCGGATCATCAGCAAGGATGTTAATGAAACTTGATCCCGACTCTTGTCCTACCCCAGTGGACACGCCTTGTTCAACGCAGCACACTCTTGTTTGGGATTAGTTATTGCATTTCAATGTGTTTTCAGTTTGCACAAACTGCGCTTCAGACCAGCTCATTTTTTTATTCTAATTTCTTATTTCCTAAGACAAAGAAGCAGAATACATTAATCAAAACAAAAACACATGTTCATAAATTCATAAATGTGTGCTTCCTTCATCTTCTGGCTCTGTCATTCACTAACATTATACCTCTTCCCACCAAAAAAAAAAAAAAAAAAAAGGATTGGAAAAGAAGAAAACCTGTCAGTTTTCTGTGCCCATCATTCTTCAAGTCCAACTCTTGTCTCCTGGTAATTTTACTCAGCATCTGGCTTCTGCAGTTTCTCCCTGTTGACACTATTGTGTGGACAGAACCAAGCTCTAAACATTTCATCATGACTTTTTCTTAAATATTTGTTCTATGATATTTATAGGCTGGTGAGTGCCAGAATTATATTCTATCCTTTTCTGTTCTAAATCAGCACCACATTTCCTTTCTTCTGCCTCTCAGGACCATGTTGTCCAAAAATTCATAAAATAGCCACCTAAGGATCAAAATGTTCATTAACTAATCCTGCCATTAACAACTGAGGATGAATACCAGAAGATGTCTGCAGCCTACACAGATTGATTTCTTAAATCTAAAATTTCCCAAGAGCACGTTTTTGGGAAATTAGGGGACGGGATTTTGAGGAGGGCTCTGAGTGCGGGCCTCTTTTGTTTGCTCATAGTTTCATTTCCCCCCTTGTCTGCTTCCCTGCTACAACTTTGGCTGCAAGAGCCTTTCTTACACTTTTCCATGAAATGCAACTAGTTTTGCTGAATGGCTTGCCGACATCCTCACAGCAATCCTGAACTGTCTCAAACTGCTCCTGCTTGGTTACCTTGGTTATTCTCCAGCCACAGGCAGATGTTCCTTCCACAGAGGGCTGTGTCAACTGGAAATGTCACTGTGCCCCAGCTACTCATTACTGGCCATAGCTGGAAACAATGCTCTGCACCACTCTGTCAATGGAGAGTTCACCCCAGTGAGTGAAGTTGCTTTGTGCTGCAGTGGCTGGAGCAGCTGGAGGGTGGGGAGGAAAGTCTGGAGGGGGGAGCATGTCCAGTGGCACAGCTGGATCCAGGAGTGCACATCTGTTCAAGCATCCCTGAGGAGCCTCTTGCGATCCAGCCTTGGCCAGCATTATGGCCACTCTCCTGACCTTCAGCCAGGGCTAGAGCCTTACTTGGGATTTTCTAGCCTCACTACTGCCTTTTGCATGCCGTTTTTGCTGTTCCTTCAAGCACAGATTTCAAAAACTCAGACTCCTGTTCTGCTTTCTAGCCCTCAGCAGTCCTCTCCTGCTATGTGTCCAAGGTTTCCCATCCGTTTCCAATCTGTAAGGAGCAGGTTTAGGAAGGTCTTCCAAAGTGTAACTCATCACATGGGTGCATGAAGTGGACTCATGCTGGGACGGGGTGCTGAGCTGGAAAGAAACAGAGAGGGAGTGGAAGATTGGCTGGAGAAATATGAAAATCTCAGTGCAGTGTTGAAAGAGCAAGACAGCACGTGCCAGTAGTTTTTGAGAGGCTGGCTGGGGTGGTCCCTCAGCTCTACAGGCTAAGCTATCCAGTGTTGATGCTGTAACAAACGGTTCCATGATGTCCAACGATGGGCTCCTTTTCAAAGCATCATGCCATCCACTGGCACCAAAGAACGGGCAGCTCAAGCTCATGCAATGCAGCTGTAACCAGCAGCGATGGCTTCATCATCATCTGTACTTGCTATGCTCCAAGACACACAGGAATCGGTCCTTTCCAAAGGCTTCGTCACCTCAAGCTGCCTCAATGTGAGATGCTGGCGAGGGTTGTTCCCAGTGTAACAGGGAGGCTCCTGGCTGTGGGTCAGGTGTCCCTATGTTGTCTGTGACATACTTTGCTTCAGCGTTTCTGCACTCACTGTCCAGATGCATGTCTGTGGAAGGGGGAAAAGGGTAGTTCAAGTGCTGATGTATTTTGGGGGTCCTGTCACACACATGTAGCCCACAGAAAGAGCAAACACCAGAAGAAACATCCCACTTTGCCTCACTCACCTCTGTGATTAACTACAGAATCCATGATCACTTACTATTAGGCTGCAGCTTTGCAAAGGGAAGCAATCATTAAAATCACATGGGCACAAACATCACTGCTGTCCAAAGGCAATAGGGGTGGTAATGCCAACCCGTGTGCTGCCAATGTTGCTTTCCCATGTATTTTACCTTTTAGCTCCTTCCACTTCTCCAGCAAATGGATTTTCTGAAAGCATCTCAGAAATTGGGAGTGATTTTCTTAAGACAAATATATCATTTTGACAGTAAATAGCCTGATGCAGGATGTGACAAAAGTCACGCAAAGCTCTTGAAGGTTTTCCTGTTTTATCTGCTTATGATGGAGCTGAAGGAGATTAAGCAGAGAGAAGGGCAGGGACTTAGGTGATGCTGGGGCTGGCACGGACAAGCCTGGGCTGTGTCTCCGGAGGAGAAGATAGGCGAACGAACAGAAAATGCCACAAAAATGATCAGAGGAATGGAACACCCGCCCTATGAGAACAGGATAAGAGGGCTGGGGCTGTTCTGTCTGGAAAAGAGAAGGCTCTGGGGAGACCTGAGAGTGGCATTTCAGTATCTAAAAGAGGGCTACAAGAAAGAAAAGGACAGACTCTTTAGCAGAATCTCTTGTAATAGGACAGGGGAAATGGTTTCAAACTAAAAGAGGAGAGATTTAGACTGGACATAAGGAAGAAGTGTTTTACAGTGAGGGTGGTGAGGCACTGAAACAGGTTGCCAGATATGTGGTTGATGTCTCATCACTGGAGATTTTCCAGGCAAGGCTGGATCAGGCCCTAAGTAACCTATCTAGTTCTGGATGTTCCTGTTCATCACTGGGGAGTTGGACCAGATGACCTTTAAATGTCCCTTCCAACTCAAAGGAATCTATGGTTCTATGACCTAGGCAATAGCTGGGAAAAAGAAAATATTTAGGCAGAACACTCCACAGAAGAGCATTGCATTTTCGTTCCATCTCCAAAGACTTTCCCCTGCTGCTCTGGGCAAGTCACTGAGTTTATCTGTGAGTCACAAATAATGCCACCTCTTCCCTCAGAGGCATAAAGGCACAAGGCAGAAGATTGCTAAAGCCACGTCGCGTGCACCTGCTGATCCTGCTTCTTTTTAGCACCATTCAGCAACATGTTCACAGTTGATGTTTATTTGGGAAGAATTACTTTGCAGCAAAAGCTGTCTGAGTGGTGTTTTGACATCCGTCTCTCCTCCAAGAGGTTTGCATCTGAGATGCAGATGTGCTGGGTACAACAGAGTGAATTGTTGAGGTGGGTTCAGACCGAGCACGTTTGATGCGTAGAGAACCTGATGTGCAGCACCGGTATTCTCATAGCTGTGACTACGCTGTTATTTCTACTGAAATTGCTGGTAAATTTTCATCAACTTGCACGATACTGAATCAAGGCCCACAGATGGCACTGAGCAGGAAGATGATCGGTGATTTTGCAAATGCAAACCTAAGGTGGGTGGAAATGCATCTTGGGGACTGCCTTGGTAGCACTTCAGTGCCTTCTGAAGCTTTACAAGGAGGTGAAAACGTACCTGGCATTTTGCAGCTGTAAATATGGTCCTCCCAGCCACATACAGCACTTCTAGCTGCACAGATGCTACTTATCTTTGTGTTCTCCTGGAACAAAACCTCTCTTTATTTTTCTCACTTCCAAAATAAACTTCCTTTTCTGTACTCCCACAGAGAATCACCACTGGGAAGAAAAGCTGTGCGGAGTTTTCCATCTAGCAGATTGCCTCTCCATTCCTTCCACCCTGAGAATCTGAAAGCAGAGCAGGGCTACTGTTTACAGAAAAGCACAGAGCATTTAGGAGCTGCCTTGTTTCTAAATACATCCATTTCTGATTGAAAGAAGCTGAGCTAGTCACACTGAATGAGCTAATTAAAATGTAAACAGCATTGCTTTTAATTGCTAGCACTAAAAATTGTCATTATTTATTTTATAAGTCGAGGTGCATAAGAATATGTGTTTAATTGCAAAAAGGAGGAGGAGGTGAATTTTAAATGTGCTTTGGAGATGCTGCAAGCTGAGCTCTGATGGTTGTTTCCATGAGAAAATGCAGTGGGTTATTTTCCTCTACAAGTCCTTCACTGCTGTCACACAGTTCAATTTTTCTCTCTTTTAAAGCATCTGTTTGTTTGCTTGGCCTTTCTTTTTCAAAAACTTATTTCGCGTCTTCTGCAATTCTCACTCATGGAGGAGTCTGGAAATCAGTCCAGAGCTTCATGATCAGTCATTACAGGATGTTTTTCTGTTCATGCTGGTAAATGGCTCGATTCTGCATAATTAGTTAAAGATGTGAAGTGCCGACTAAGTGCTAAGTAATGTTACATAAGTGTAATGTATGGCAGACACACTGTGCCACAAAAAGCATAATAGTATTTTGCACTTAACTAGCACCTTTTAACCCAGGTTGGCAGAACTCTTCACTATCACTGCTGGAGGCTGTCAGCACCCTAACAAATGAGGTTATTGTTTTAATACGCATTTACAGCTGAGAAAACGGAGGCAATGAACAGTTGAGTGCCTCGTGCCTCGGCAAGCCAGCAGCTGAGCAGTGCAGCAAAGCGAGGCATCGTGAGAGCCACCACTAGCCCTGGTGATGGACAATCATATCACAGAATCACAGAGTCACAGAATGGCTTGGGTTGGGTGGAACCTCAATGATCGTCAAGTTCCAAGCCCCCCGCCACAGGCAGGGTTGCAAGCCACTAGATCAGATTGCCCAGGGCCGAATCCAACCTGGCCTTAAACACCTACAGGGACAGGGCATCCACAGACTCTCCGGGCAGCCTGTTCCAGTATCTTATCATTCACTCAGTAAAAAAACCTTCTCCCTGACATCTAAATCTCCCTTCCTTCACTTTAAAACTGTTCCCCCTTGTTCTATCACTATCTACTCATATAAAAAGTTGATTTCCCTCGTGGTTGTAAACTCCATTTACATTTTGGAAGGCCATAATTTTCCTACAGCCTTCTCTTTTGCAGGCTGAACAAGACCAATTCCTTCAGCCTGTCTTCATAGGGGTACTCAAGCCCTTGGATCATCTTCGTGGCCCTCCTCTGGAACCTCTTCAACAGCTCCACATCCTTCCTGTGTTGGAGAGCCCAGATCTGGACACAATACTCAAGCTGGAACCTCATGTGGGCAGAATAGAGCGAGACAATCACGTCCCTGTCCCTGCTGGCCACCACTCTTCTGACAGAACCCAGGATACCACTGGCCTTCCAGGCAGCAAGTGCACACTGCTGGCTCATGTTCATTACTTCATCCACCAGGACCCCTAAGCCCTTCACAGCAGGTGTAATCTCAAGGACCTTTTCTTCCAGTTTGTATACATATCTCGGATTACTTTGACCCAACTGCAAAACCTTGCACTATGCTTTGTTAAACCTCACTAGTTTCACAAGGACCCACATTCAGAATTTATCAAGGTGTCACTGGATGGCTTCCCTTCTTTCTGCTGTATCAACTGCACCACTCAGTCATCAGCAAACTTGCTGAGGGTGCATTCAATCCCACCATCTATGTCATTGATAAAGATGTTAAAGAGTACTTATCCCAAGAAGGACCCCTGGGGGACACCATTCATTACAGACCTCCATCTGGACATAGAGCCATTGACCACAACTCTCTGATTATGACCTACCATCCAATTCCTTATCTACCAACCAGCCCACCCTTCAAATCCATCTCTCTCCAGTTTAGAGATAAGGATATGGTGAAGAACCATGTCAAAGGCCTTGGAGAAGTCCGGGTAGATAACATCAGTTACCTTCCCTTTGTCTACTGATTCTGTTACTTCATCATAGGAGGCCACCAGACTGGTCAGGTGTGACCTTCCCTTGGTGAAACTATGCTGGCTGTCTTGGATCACCCACTCTTCCCTCATAGAATGATTTGGGTCAGAAAGGACCTTTAGAAATCATTTTGTTTCAACCTCTCTGCTGTGGGCAGTTACCACCCACTACATCAAACCTTGAACACACCAGGGATGGGCATCCACAGCTTCTCTGGGGAGCATGTTCCAGTTCATCACCAACCTCTGAGTAAAGAATTCCTTCCTAACATCCATGTCCCGTTTTTTTGTTTAGAATGACTGCTTACAAGGTAGATTAGTGATAGGACAAGGGGGAATGGTTTTAAACTGAAACAGGGGAGGTTTAGGTTAGATATTAGGAGGAAGTTTTTCACACAGAGGGTGGTGACACACTGGAACAGGTTGCCCAAGGAGGCTGTGGATGCCCCATCCCTGGAAGCATTCAAGGCCAGGCTGGATGTGGCCCTGGGCAGCCCGGTCTGCTGGTTGGCAACCTGCACATAGCAGGGGGGTTGAAACTAGATGATCATTATGGTCCTTTTCAGTCCAGGCTGTTCTCTGATTCTATGAACTTTGGGTGGTCCTGTGTGGAGCCAGGAGTTGGACTCAACGATCCCTGTGGTCCATTCCAACTCAGAATATTCTCTGATTCCATGTTTGAAGAGCAAGAGGAAGAGCAGCCTCACCTCTCACTGCTGGCTTTATGTCATTTCCAGTGCCATGGATATACACAGATCCAAGCTGCACATTAACTCAAGGACTTTCCACCTGTCAAACCCAAGTGACCACATAGCAAGCCAGCACAGCTGGGCATAGTTCATAGAGTCCTGGAATCATTCAGGTTGGAATAGATCATCTAGTCCAACCATTCACCCACCACTACTATTTCCCCATTACACCATGCCCCTTAGTACAACATCTAAACATCCCTGAATGCCTTTAGGGACTCAAGCACCCCCCTAGGCAGCATGTTCCAGAGCTTGGCCATTCTTTTGGTTTAGCCATGACAGGCCATTGCTCATCTGGCTTTATGCCTAAGGTTACCATCCAGGAGCTAGAGCTTGTTACCTTGATGGAGTGCTCATCCAGACCTAGGCACACTATCCTTGGAGAGCCTTGGGCTTAATGAGGGTAATTCCTGCTGCTCAGGCTTCCCTGCTCTGTCCCTTCTCTTACTGGTGAGTGAAGCTCCTGCAGCCTCTCCTTCCCTCTCCAAGGTATTTTTTCCTGCCCTTAAACTGTTTGATTTTTTTTTCAGCTGCACCTTCTTTGGATTTTCAACATCCTCTAGAAATTTTGATTTCACACCATATTTGTATGTTTAACAAGAATAATTCCAAACTCCAAAAACAAACTACCCTGACTGGCGTTACATAGCATTTGTGATAATTGGATTCTCAGAAAGCCAAGCACTTTCTGAGATTTAATGAGATTCAAACCTTAATTACTGTGTCCCTTTCTCAGGCATGCAGTGGAGGCAGGGAGAAAAATGACCATAATCAGGTCTTCAGCATGTTGCAAGAGGCAGTCTCGATGGATAGCACTTTGATCCCTTAATGAGGGGGCATTCTTGCCATGCACAGTTGGAAAGCCAGTTTCTCTTGCATCATGGCCTACATTTACATGCTTTCAGCCACAAACCAATGCTCTCTCCTCTCAGAAGACTTCAGTGGTAGAAAGCCAGCAGAAATGGCTCCTGGAACTACCACACTGCAAGACAAGAGGGGGTTGGAATGGACTTTAAGGTCTTGATGATGAATGATGACACACAGTGATCCCTGGACAGGGTCAAGCGGTCCTGTAGGACCAGTGTGAGCTTTAAGCCCCTTGCATGGCTATTCTCCTGCACACCACAAATACCAAGCAGATTTTGCCCGTAAGGCTTGATGACTCACTTGCTGGCTTTCTCACTTCCCCGCCTCCATCCTGGAGGATGCGGTGTTTTGCTGAGTGTTATCTGCACTGAGGTTGGCGGAGGCAGATGAATGCAGCGGTTTTGTGTCTGCAGAAAGAAGGCTTCAACAGAGGGATGGGGCCATTAGCACTTCAACTTTATCCAGGAGGAAGATATCATATGGCCATCTGAGACGACCTTTAAATTGTGATGTTCAGCCTGTGTGATGTTTAGATTCAAGCAAAATTAATTTTAGAAAAGCGCTGTGTTGAGACAGAAATTCTTCACAAATGAGAGAAAATATTGCCTCCACTGTACTCTCGCAACCACTCATATTGTAGACTGATAAAAAGTTTCTCCATGTTTTTTATAGCCCTGTGGATAAACATTCATTATTCCTTCATCCTTTAGACAGTCAGAGATTTATGTCACGTCCTGCCTTTTCCTTCGCTGTATTTGGGACCTAAGTCAGTGTTGCCAGGTAAAAATTTCCATTGCTCTGCGTTCCATTTCCTGACCTCTTTCTCAAGAACCCGGCTATCTTCTTCGTTTTCCATGACTTATGAAAGGTCACCACTGTTGCTTCTTTTCCTCTTTCAACAATCTGGAGGACATGCTATTTTTGCTTAATACATCCAATCATTTTTTTGGAAGTATCTTTTCTTCATCTTCAGCTGTTTTTGCTTTGCTGTGTACTCTAGATGCCTACACAAGGAGACGTGACTGCTTCTTGCAGGCAGCACGGGAAGCCAAGGTCTAAGCGGGCAGGAGCTGTGGGTGGCTTGAATCATTCTTGACATGACACCCATTCCAGCAGTTTCTGTGAGCAGGCTTGGCACTTGCAGTCCACCCATGCCCAAGACCTCAATTGGTTCCTGATGCTACCCAGCCACTTTCTGAGCTGCACATTTTGTGGCTACCCCTTTTGGCCTTGTCCAGATGACTTCAGGAAGAAGAGGTATACATCTCCTGGCTCTCATACTCCAGAGATAGACCTGTCTCTCTAATACCTCCCAGGCTGGCATTTTGGCAAACCTTTCACCTCACTACTTATCTGTAGTATCAATCAGTGTTTTGTTGTTATTCTTCATACCACCTTTCCTTTTCCCTTGCAAATCTGTCTTGACTCACATTTTTTGCTTGCTTTATCCTCTTCCATTTCCACAAGAAGATAGTTATTTTTCTCCTTGGAACTGCATATTCCTGGGGAGAGGCAGGGGTGCAAGCTGGTTGTTGTAAGTGCTCCAAAAGCACGCAGGGGAGTTGCGAACCATAAGCAAAGCCCTTGCTGGGCTGCATGTTGGGTCATATCCATATCCAGCATGCTTTTAGGCTCCATTTTGAGATTTGCAATGCTTCTTTTGACAAAAAGGGAATTTGCCTTCCTCCAACGCACACTGAGTGGATTCTAACTGGACTGGGTAATTCGAGGTGCCCATGCTGAAGGACATAATGACCTGGGTCACTCTCCTGTCCCTCTTCTCCTCTTTCTCAGCTATGCTGAGAGATCCCTGAGCCCCTCAGTCAGTCTATGCATGTGGCAGCAGGTTGGCAAAGTAGCAGGGATGGCACTCAGGCAGCCCACAGACCTCCGAGCTCTGGCTGCCAAATCCACATGGATGACTGCTCATAAGCATGAATCTGTCTCAAGCCTTCAGCAGTCACAGGGCTTTTGTCTCCCTCCTCTTCCCAAGAAGCAGATTGCAAAATCACCAAGCCACAGAAACAAGCAGTATCTGAATAGGCTCATGAACCAGTCCATGCCCATATGTGGCTCTTGGGAAACAGCTTTCTATGGAGCAGGAGAAGCTGAGTGTGCCGAGAAGTGAAGCCACCTGCTGGGTACGCAGCTATCCTGTTTGCCCAGGGAACAGAAATGCTTTTCTGCAACACGTTGAAAATTCCTGAATCTATCGGGAAAAAAAAAAAAAAAAGCCACCTCTCAACAACAGCAGTTACACCTTGCTCCTGGATCCCCATGGCCCTTTCTTTCTAAGAGCATTAGCAACCTTGCCCCATCTCAGCCCTCCTTACACCATTTCTCCCAGCCTGGCAGACCTCTGGCCCCAAAAGCATCTCTCCTTGTTCCACATGTAGACTCAGTGAAGAGAGCACAGGAACAGCTGCAATGGCCCCATCCTCTGTGTCACTCTCAGCAAACAGCTACAATCTCTCACTCTCTCATGGTAGACCTTAAGATCAGGCTCTGGACAGGGCAGACAAGACCCTTGGGATGGATTTCCTGTTGGAGCAACATCTGGAGAAGAAAAATGCAACTTGGCATCTCCTCAAATGCCCTGTCTTGACAGATGATGCTTATTCTTTCATCAAATATTATTTTTTGGTTTGGAAAATTCATCTCTGTTCATGGAAGCAGTGAGTTCTGCTTATTTTCCACTTGACACTGAGCACTGAAGAGGGTCTTAAGTAGAACATCCAGCCATGGCTGGGAGGGTGATCTCAATAAATATGCACATCCTTCCCCAAGCCCTACCCTTCCCATAACTGATGCCAGTGTTTCCACCTACTTAGTACAAATACAGGAACAGACACAACAGGAAGTGGTTCTCTAGGATAAAGCAGGCTTTTGAGGACTTCAGAAGCTGAGACTGGGCACAAACTCTCCCTGGGGAGCACTGGGATGGGGCGGTGTTTGGCATGTGACTGTTTCATGGCAGGTGACTCACCACAGCAGTGTGCCTGCTGATTTTCATATCATCAGGAATGGCAAATAAAAGGATGCTCTGCTTTCCCAGAGGTCAAATATTACTCCTGATGGAAAGCTTGCAAAGACGTAGGAATGCAAATGGTGGAGAGGACTGATTCCACACCATCTGTGTTTCTTCCCTCTATCCTCCTGCCTGAAGAGACACCTGCGCAGGGTGTAGAGCTGCTGAGATGGTCTGCAGCTGGCTTACTGATACTGGGAAGAAGAAAAGGAAGCTAGCATCTTCTCCACGTGGCCTGTGGCTGACCACTTGACAGGAAACAGGAAGAGCTCAGCCACCTCTCCAGAAAAGACATCTTTTTTGCATAGATCAAAGCATAGGACTGTTTCCAGAGCAAGAAAATAAATAGAAAGCATGAAAAATGTCAGCTCATTTAGAAAAGATGCAGAAGGAGAATGTGCTTCTCTGGCATGTCCAGGAAGCCAAGGAGTCAGGCTCACAGAGGTGGAACGGCAGATCACAGCAACATTTCCATGACTGTTCAGAGACAGAGATGAGGGTTTAATTATTCTCAGATACAACAGAAAGAGGTTAAAAACATTTGTTTGTGAATCCAGAGAATAATTAAGAGTGAGTCACGGAAAGTGTTGTTCCAGCTATGGTAAAAACAAGCCAGCGCTGAAGGGTCTGCTGGTCATTTGAAAGCATCGAGAGCTTCAGCCCAAGATTCCCTCCTTAATTGCACCACTTTTGGGCACTCGCTCTAAATTAAGCCGACTGGAGCACAAGGGAGCTAATGCAGTGCTCTGAAAGGCAAACTATTAAGCAAAGTGTCTCTCAGATGTTTAACTTCAAGGAGGCACAATTGAAATCTCATCAATTATGATCAGCGGACATGAGAAGGGTTTAAAGTTCACCCCTAACGTAATTTGCAGAATAATAGAAATTAAAGATGCAAAATCTCTTTTAGGTTGAGTCTACTTCAGTCCCCAGGGAGAGCTAGATGTGTTTCTGTATCATGCTTCCCACGGTGCTGCATGCATGCAACAAATGCAACGCAAGAAAACTTTCCCCGATGCACTTTTATGACTCATAGGATGTTGCTATTGAATAATTAAGCTTACAGACACAAGTCCTTTCTGTGCTGCCCCAGGCGTGTTCCCTGCCTTTGTCATCATTTTCAGTTTTCTCTTTCCAAAGCACACCAAGCTATTCTCACAGCTCTTCTCCTGGATTGCAAACAGCTCTCTGCTGTCCCTGGCATCCTCCTCCTCAAAACTTTTCACCCAAGTCCCCTGCCATCAGCAGTCAATGTGAACAATGAGCTTAAGGGAAGACCGTGACATTCCCGACTGAAAAACAAGATTGAGTCCTTCACATCCCACTGTGCTGCTGACAGTAATACTACTTAGCACTCTTACCCTATGACGCATTACCCAAACATTAGCTAATTATCCTGCCTGACTCCTTAGAAAGTAGGCAATTAAGCAGTTAGCTCGACTCTCCAGATAGGGAAACCTGGGCAGAAATCGCGGTTAAAGGGGAAAGACCAACCCTATGATGTAGGGTGGTGAGTATCCCTGCCGACCAGAGGAGGGATGTCAAGCACGGTGCTTATCTTGTTTATCTCAGTTGCTTGCAATACTACTGAGCTTCTTCTAGAATGGGCATAAGAACAGCAACAGGATTCACCCTCACCAAAACCATGTCCCATTCTGGTAGGCTCTCATGTTCTAGAAGAAGCACCCAAAGAGTCCACTTCCTCCATACTGCTGAAGGGAAGAGGAGGATCCTGGTTGGTATGGGTGCCCTGAGCAGGTTGTGCAAGTCCTTTCCAAACCGTAGACAGCAAAGTTGCTGAGATCAGTGCTCAAGAACTCCCGAATCCTGGAAGTACTTAGCTGGTGTCATTGCAACTGACTTTGAGGAACATTTTGGAGCACCCAATGCCAGAGCACCACAAGTCCTACACTGCAAAAAGCAGGCTACTAACTCTGTCCCTCCACATAGCTGGGGACCTATTCTCCTCCAGCCATGAATTGTGGCTACATTTGGAGGGACACAAAAGCTGAAACAAACTATTTTTAATGCAGAAAGTAGATGTTATCAGAGAGGTCTTTAAAATAAAGCAGCAGAAGGAGTCCAAGCCTAATAACAAGAGCTCTAGCCATTCTGACTAACTACTCCATAAAATGTGTAATTACGGCACTATAGCAACTATTGAATTCCAAGGCACATTTTGCATCTGAAACACAGGACAGAGCATCCTCTCTGGGTGATTCAGAGCTCTAATCACAATGCCCAAGTTCTTCACTTGGAAGGAGGAGAAGCACCAAAGTGAAAGATGAGCAGAGTACACTGGGTGCGCACGCACATCATCATGAGAGCACCGTGCACAGGATGCATGCACCTGCCAGGGGAAGAATAAGTATTTTTAGCTGGGATTATCTTGTCTGCTTCCTGCTCGCTGCCTTTGTGGAGGGGAGCACAACGTTGGCTGCATCGCACCAGAGTTGACAGCACAGTGGTGATATTTGAGAGGTGCCTTTTACTGAAGCTCACTGAGTGCGAGCGTTATTTGTGCCCACCTAAGCAGCTTTTCCCACCCTCAAGCACCCTATTTCAGTTCGTGCAGGGCCGAGTGCACAAGGGCACCAAGATCCTCTTTCCCCAGTGCAGTTCAGAGCCACTCACATCCCCTTAAATGGCACTTCCTGGCTCACATACACTCTCCTCCATTGTCTGGAGCATGTTTGCAGCTGGAGACTGATGAATGAAGCTGAGTTACTGACCTTGATGTAAAAAAAAAATCATCATAGAAGTGTGTTTGTGTTTTGTAACACAAGCCTTTTAAAGCTGGCATTTATGCAAAGAAAAATGCCAATATGCATACGGAAGCTCTGGTATTTAAGGCCCCTTTCAACCTTCCAGATTGCCAGTGAGCTTTCACTGATTTAAGCCTTTAACCAATGAACAGGTGCTCTAAGAGCTGGTGAAGAGTTCTCAGACAGGTATTTAAGTGAATGGGCTAGGAGCAGATGCTTGGATCAGAGTCTACACAACTAGACCTATTTTCTTATGCTGAAAGAAGTACTGTTTCACTGTGTTATAAGGAGGTACAGATGGTCCCTTGCTCCAAATGGATGAGGGCAAGGGAAAAATTACATAACCCGTCTTTGAGGCCTGCTCTCACCCCTCTTTCTATACAGAAATTCATTCAGGCTCTGCAGAAAATGCATTTCAAAACAGCTTCACCACTATATTTTTCCCATTCACGTTACCAAAATGAGATAATAATTAGTGAGGCCACTTCAGGGAATTTTTTGGAATTGCTCTGCTCTGGTCCTGCTCTGGTCCATAGGCTAATGGTGTTTTTCGTCAAAATTCCTATGGGAGGTCTTGGAAGACACTCTCCAGCCAGAGAGTTGTGTAGGCAGGAAGGTTTATTTCCCCAACACAGAGCACTGAGTTAAAGCCAGGGCTTCATTTTGCAGAAGGAGCTCACTTAGGTGAGCAAGCATTGCCAAAAT
The DNA here is from genome assembly GCA_035772895.1 of Perdix hodgsoniae. Lineage (NCBI taxonomy): Eukaryota > Metazoa > Chordata > Aves > Galliformes > Phasianidae > Perdix > Perdix hodgsoniae. The sequence continues at coordinate 460,549 of JAPSGF010000134.1, forward strand.
CTGTTGTGACAATACCCAATCAGACCAGAGCTCTGATTCTGCTCAGAAAACAATAGGCACTTACACAACCACAATCCACTGGAGGTTTTCGACTTGCTGAGCAATGAGACCCCAAATGTTACAGCTCTGCCTCATGTCCTTGGCTTTGTCCTGCTCTGGAAGGAAACATGCTGTGGCCTGCACTGCCAATGCTATTTCCTCTCACTTGTCTTAAAAGGTCTCTTTTTCCAACAGCTGATCGGCTCTGCAGCTCCGGAGAGTACGTGAGATCCGGCTGGCCCACAGTCTAACTGGTATGGCTGTGTGCCATGTTGTTGTTTGTATTGCTTTCATTTTTTTGGCGTTACTTGGCTCTTCCAGGCAACTTGTTTTCATCCTGAACTATGCGCTCATTACATATCCAAACACCCACGCAGGTTTTGCATGAGGAAACTCGAAACACACAAGCAGCAGAGGAGCAAATTTGCAAAGGGGGCAATGAGATATTTGTCTCGAGGCAGGCACAAACAATTGTTGGATCCCTGAGCTGTCCGTGGTTGGATTTCAGACCTACTGATGACAAGCGTGTTAACACTGTGTGCATCCTCCTGGCAGAGAAACGCAGGGGATATCTCTTGTGGTCACCTTCAACAACCCCAGCTACTGTTCCTGGCACACATGCAGGGACCTCCTAGCTGTGCCCCAAAAGCTGAAGAGACCCATTTTTGCTGCTCTTCTCCCTTTCATGGCCCCATCTCCACTCCAGCCAACTGCTGCCGACTGGGATCTAGCAGCCCCCAGCCAGCTCAGGTCCTGCAGATGTCTAAATGCACTAGAGATTTCAGCAAGGTCCCAAGAGATGGGGATAGAAACATGCCTGCTTGGCATGATGGCTGCGTCATAAGTGTCCTCTTTTTGGGTTCTTCCACAGAGCAGAGGGTCCGAGTGACTGCTAGCATTGGAACAGGGCAGCATCAGTGCCATTAGACCGCCCAGTTGCACAGATCCAATGTTGTATTAACTCAGTAAACTCACAGAGCTTAGCAAAGCAGGGCTCAGATACTCAAGTTTTCCGAGTCTCTCCCATTTTTACAGCCCCACCGCTGCTGCAGTGAGCTCAGCTGGAGGCTTGCAGGCTGTCCAAAACTGCGGCACACCGCACTCCTCCCTGCCGTGCCAGGCCTGCTCTTAGCGTGGAAAAACCCTCTCCCTGCTACTGCCAGGATCTGTGCAGTGCTAAGGAGATTTGGTTTGTAGCTTGGGATTGCTTTGCTTTCTCGCATCCTTCTCTGCTTCCTGTGCTGCAGATGAATAAAGATTTTCCAGAGCTGTCAGTACTGTGTATTTCACCAGCGTTTGCTTCTTTAGGTCCAAATTGTGCTAAAAATAAGCTGGCTTGGCATTCACATCTTGATTCAAGTGGTAACAGGACACTGGGCAGAGAAACTCCCGGGGCTATGTGCTCTGTGCAGCAGCAAGTAGCGAGCTGATGGCGTTCCCTCTGCCTCCTCCTTGCTGCCGGCATGGAGCTGGCACTCACCGCTCATTGCAATCTCCAAAATTTCATTTTAGAGGTTACAGTTTTATATGGCATCGCTCCTCTCTGGCTGCTTGTTAGTGAGGCTCTAAATGCCAAGGTAGAATATTTTCTCCTGGTGGAGGGAGTATATTATTAGCAATATCCTCAGTAAACTATTTCCTTTAATATTCTTGTGGTAAATCACAGGAGGGGAAAAAAAAAAAAGAAAAAAAAAAAAGGAGGCTTTGGGTAAGTGAAATTTTAAATGCCACATTAAGACCTCAAACTTCAAAAAACCTTGTTAGTGCAGCAGCAAAGGTAGAGCTGTGGAAGATGGTACCTTGCATGCAAGTTTTTGCTATGCTGCTGCAGTAGAAGCACCATTCCCTCAGGTCCCAAAAAAGGGTCTCGAGACAAAGCACTTGCTGCTCCCCCTCACTTTTGAGATCCTCAGCTGACGTTCAGCCTCCAAGGCTGCTGCAAGAATGTTTCATCCTCAGCCAGATTTTGTTGCAGCATTCTCACTTGCTTTCCTAAAATAAATGGCGAAAAAAATATCCTCGTGTTAATTTAATCTAGCCAGGCATTTTGCTGCCCTGTCTGATAATATCCCTCCAATCTGTCATTTCCAACTGACAGCTGTTTATTTGTTGTCCCCTTATTGGTGTTTTTGTTGTTATTTTAGTTTTGTTTTTGTCCCTGATCTTGAAATATCTCCTCTTATTTCTCAAGCATCCCCAAACTGCTCCAGGGATTCCTCAAGTCTTCCCTTCACTTTGGTGGGGGTTCTGGGTGAAACAATTTTATTTCAACCAAAACCCAAACCAACAAATACAGTAACTTCAGTCAGAGAAGCCCATCAGTAAATCTCCAATTTACATGCTTAGAAATTACACGGGTGTTTGGGATTTCAGGTCCATTCAGGTAGCAGGAAAAAGCACTGAAAAACATCATGGCATGAAACAGAGATCAGAATGTGAGCATCCCTCTAAACCAGGGACTGTAATGTAAACTTGAAGAGGTCTTGGCACTGCTGGAGAACTATTCAGCAGCACTGATAGCAATAGATGAAGCGATTAAGTCCATGTTATTCAGTAGAATTCAGAAGGAGAAAAAAGAAAAGAAAAAAAGAAGTTATTGAATATGTCAGTGCACAAGACATGGGAAACCACTTGGGTTCCTTCCCACAGTCTGGACCTCCAGGTAACCTTTCCATGGAGCATTCAGATGAGCTGTGATATGGACCAGAAAAGAGACAATAAGCCAAAAAAAGAAGCCCAATAACCTCAATAATTATAGTACCCTCCACTCAATTTCCAGTTGCTTGCAAATTGTTGGTCACGCATTAAATCTGGGCACCACTCAATTAGCTCATTTTTATTTCACTCATTACTAACTCTTGTTTAGATATTTACAGTTATTTATGGTGACTTCGATTGCTCCAGTTCCTTTTTTGGAAAACAACAACAACAAAAGCATGTTGAAATTGACAGACCTGTCAAAACAAGCTGCTTCTGATACTTACAAAGTACAGAGCTACGTGGTGAAATACAAATAATAAAACAGAATAAGAGAAAAGAGCTGCGCTACTCACAACAGGGATCAGTGCGGGAGCTGGACGAGGTCACATCATGCTTGGGTTTTGCTTCAGCCCCTTCCCCACACAGCTCATGGAGCATCCCCTTGATCCTACAACCCACTGCAACCTCTCAGAGCATCCCCCTGAAGCCCCACGGGATGGATCCCACAGCCCC
>JAPSGF010000134.1:464200-597947 GCA_035772895.1 Perdix hodgsoniae
GGGGGGGTGGCTGTGTATGGAGGGGTGGTGGCCCAGAGGTTTTGGTGGACTCGTGTGGGAATGGTGGTCTTAAGTTCTTTTTGGGGGACTGTGTGAGTGTTGGTGTGGTGGCTCTAAGGTTTTGGGAGCAGAGGCGCTGTCTGTGTGGGGAGTGGTGCTCATCAGCATTCAGGAGTGCTGTGTGTATGGGAATGAGGTGGTTAGTATTGGGGAGGCTGCGTGTGAGGGAGAACGGTGGTCTGAAGACTTTATGGTTATGGATCATCAGCAGGTTTGGGAGCTGTGTGGATGAGAATGTCAGTTTATTTGGGGAGAGTATGTAGGAAAGGATTTCCATTAGCCTGTAAGGGTTGAGGTGTTGCATCTGTGGGGAAGGAGATCAGATTTTGGGGGTTTTTGTCTGTGGGGAGGGGTACTCAACAAGGAAGGGGGCAGTTTGTGTGGGAGGGGATGTTTATCATTCTTGAGGATGTCCAGAGGGATGAGATTAATCTGAGGGAAAATATCGGTCAGAAGCTTTGGAAGACTGTATGTGGGGAGGGATAGTCAGTAGGGTTTGTGTGTGGGAGTGGTGCTCAGCATGTCTTGGGGGTGTCCTGTGGGCTGGAGGGGTGGTCAGCATTTTAGGAGTTTTAGGAGCAGGAGGTGGTCAGCAGGTTTAGGGGGGCTGTGTGCATGGTGGGGGATCAGCCAGGTGGGGAAAGGGGTGAGCACTTGCCCTGGGGGGTATATAGGGAGGGGTTGATGTGCATGCAGGTCTGGTGAGATGCTGAACTTATTTGGAGTGGGTAGGAGGGACGCATTGAGCCACCAGTCTTTGGGGAGGCTGAGGGGAGCAGTTGTCTGCTATGGGTAAGGGTGATGGCCTGGGAAGGAGATGCAGCCTTTTCTCCCTCCCATTTTGGGCTCAGCATCATGCCGTGGAAAGACTGGTCACCAGGATGCAGGGGGAAAGATAAGTCAATCCCCCCTGCACACTGTCCTGCAGGGGCATGTCAGGTCCCTGTGGTAATGTGTTTCTTGGCAGCCTGGCTTCCTCTCCTGCCCCTGACCCCTGAAACCCCTGTTGGCTGGCAGTGTGGTAAACACTGTGCAATGATCACCCGTGATTTATGTGTGATTCTGGGGGAAGGGGATCACCTGGTGCCAGCTTGTTTCGATTTTGTTTTGACTTTGAGCTCTGTGAGCAAGCAGTTGTGTTTTATTGTAATCAGATTGTGCTGGAAGTGAAGTTTGTAATGAATGTAATGTGGGCTTGAATGTATTTTTTCACCATTCTGTCATGTCAGCTCCAGTGCTGGAGGACAGTAAGGAGTACTTTGTTTGGGCATCTCAGACATGTGGGCTTAGAGTTTTGTCTAATGATTGATGGCCCTGAATTTAACAATCTGATTAAAGTAACTTTGTTAACCAGTCTTAACAAGTGATGATTGCTGTATTTGTTAATTGTTAGTTTTTATGGATTATCTCCACTTGCTAAAATGAGGTCAAACTTCAACAAAAGTTTTTCTGATTAAACTTGCAGTGGTTGTATCTTTAAGTATGTTTGCTTGCTTAGATATTAAGAAAAACTGGATTTTCACTGATTATTTTTTGTGATAATTAAGTAATCTATTTGCCTTTCTTTCCTTTAGAAAGACTGTAAGGCATTCTTTTCAGGTCCGTGATTGTACTTGTCATAAATTGTTGTCCCCTGAATGGAAGGGTGACAGTCCATTATTGATCTCACTGATGCAATATAAAAAGACAATACTCTCTTTCTCCTTGATATTCCTTTCCAAGACTCCCATTAGTTTTTTTTATTGCAGACTCTTGTTAGGAATTAATGTTCACGTGGCCTCTTCAGTGCTGCCCAAAGTCCTTAATGTCATTGCAATCTGTGATACAATTCTGTTTCCTTTAATAAGGCTCGTGTTTTACAAATGCATGACCTTGCATTTGGCTGTTATTTTTTAAGACAGCATTCGAGTGTCCTTATCATTAAAAATACTTGGAAAAGCTTTTGAGTGTTGTTCAGCAATGGGATTATGGACCATGGTATGAGGTGCTCTGGTCCATATGCTTGGGTGCTACCTCCTCATCAGTGCTGATAGTATCAGGCAGAGGGTTGTGGTGAAAATCGCCCTTAAGAAAGCTTGGCTTTTGCTTGCTGTCTGCTGATGTTTGATTCCCATGTTCTGAGAGGGAGTTTAAATGTGATCTCAAATGGAAAGAGAAAGCTCTGACCTGTGACTGAAGATAAGATTCTCGTAAGGTGAAAGCTTATGAAGAAAATCATACAGGAGAGTGGGTATTTGGAGATAGAGTGAAGATGGAAAACATTAAAATTGATGGTAAAGGAACATAATGTGCTGTAGGAGAAATGTGCAGACAAAGCTGAAAATGATTGTCTTGTTTAACATGCAGATCAGAATTGTGCTGTTCAGGAAAGATATTGGGAGCTCTAGTTAGATTCTAGTTGAAATAAGGTTGAAAGTATAGCTAAGAAGAAACCGCTTTAAACTTCAACTGGAAGAGTCTTCAGCCATGGTCTGTGCAGGAATACTTCATAAAATATGTTGCTTATAACTGGGAGGATGCTTACTGCTGCTGTGGCATTGTGAGTAAAGTGCTTGTAGAAGGGAAACAAAGTAAATTACCCATGTTCCATGTTAACTAAGTATGATTTAAACATGCTTCTTAAATAGTTGTATGGTTTTAAGTGTAAAAACTGAAGGTATGAGGTAAGAAATTTTTGTCACCACTTCCCGGGGAAGAGCACTGTCTAGTGGCTTACATTGCATCTGCTTATCAGATACTGAACTGATACAGAAACTCGTCAGTACACTGAAAACACTTAACTGGACTTTTTTCATTTAGAAAGGAAAAAGGAAAAAGTGATTTTCAGACTTTCCTGTCCTATTTACATTAGGATCAGTGGTCTATTGGAAAATACCACTTTTCTTTAAGGTGCAGAAAGTGTATTTCAGTAAATAATAACTTCATTTCTGTTGTGTTTGGGTACTAAGGGATTGGTTAGTGCTGAACCAAAGTTTGGCTGTGTTACCAGTGCTACGTTCATCATGCATTTGCAAAGACATTTCCAAATGTCAAATGACAATTGTCCTTCTTGAATCTGCAAAAGAATGGCTTTAATTTTATTTTTCAAGCTGCTGGAGTGTTTGTTGCTCTGTTGGAAAATCAATTTCCAGCACCTACGCTGACTTGGAAATTTCTTCAGAAGTTGGTGTGTAGAACTGAAAGAGTTGGTCTGATGTCTTGTTCAGTCTGCGTCTGGGAGCAAGCAAGTTGTGCCTTTGGGAAGAAAACTGGTTCAAGAGCAAATTTGTCTTTGAAATAGCTGGTATTTCCAGAGACACCGGTCTTCTGCTGAGAGGCTTCAGCCTGTTGAAAGTGTTCAACCCAGCAAGTTGGGTGAGACTTCCTCATCACACCTTTACTTTCTTTCTCGCAGTTCATTCTGAAAGGAGTGGAGCCATAGAATCATAGTATGGCCTGGGTTGAAAAGGACCACAACGATGGCCTAGTCTCAACCCCGCTGCTATGTGCAGGGTCATCAACCACCAGACCAGGCTGCCCAGAGCCACATCCAGCCTGGCCTTGAATGCCTCCAGGGATGGGGCATCCACAGCCTCCTTGGGCAACCTGTTCAGTGTGTCACCACCCTCTGTGTGAAAAACTTCCTCCTAATATCTAACTTAACCATGTTGGAGGGCTTCCCAGTGTTTCACCAGGGACCCGCATAAGGGCTTCCCCACCACTGGCATTGATTACATGCAAACAGCACCAATGAGTACTGGATGTAGTTTGACATGGGCATAAACCTGGACTAGTTTCTCTTGTCCCTCCTTTGACTTCCTGCAGAAAGTGATGAGCTCAGTTGCTTTTTTTTTTTTGGACAGGGATGATTTAAACCATGTATAGAAGGTAATATGAGCTTTGTTCAATCAAAAGCTATTTCTTTGTTTTCTGAGAAAAGCACTTTATCCTGATCTTTTTAGTACTGTTTTGTGTACTTGCTCTGCTTTAAGCTCCCTGTTATGGTGAAAAAGAGGTGTATATTACGGTGCCCTCCTCAATGGCAATTACATGCCCTTCTCTACTGGAAAGTGCCTTGTTACTGTACCCTAGTACTGTGGTTGCATCAGATTCCTGACTCATGATGTGTTGTAGTTGGCAAATGTCCTCAGGTCCTTCTGGCACTTTTAAACTGGGATTTCAGCAGTGTGGCTTCTAACAAGTGTTTTTTATCCTTTTTTTTGTTATGCAAGTTGTGCACCTGAGGAGGGAAGCCTCATGCCATTCCTGTTGCTCATATCTTCCTGTATGATACCTCTTCAGAAGCATCACATTCTTGTGCTATTAAGATTGTAAGTTTCTAAGCTGGTGATTAAATTTCATCAGCAGCCTCCTTCTAACTGGTAGTCACTTCTTGCAGCCCCCCTTTTTTTGTTGTTGTTGTTATTTAGTGACAGGACAAGGGAGGCTAAGGAGGATAAGACAGGAGAGGTTTAGGCTAGGTATTAGGAGGAAGTTTTTCACACAGAGGGTGGTGACACACTGGAGCAGGTTGCCCAAGGAGGCTGTGGATGCCCCATCCCTGGAGGCACTCAAGGCCAGGCTGGATGTGGCTCTGGGCAGCCTGGTCTGCTGGTTGGTGACCCTGCACACAGCAGGGGGGTTGAAACTAGATGATCATTGTGGTCCTTTTCAACCCAGACTATTCTATGATTTTATGATTTCAATATGAACTTCAGTTACTGTAGTTATCCCAGTCCTTTCTAGTTTGACAGTGGCACTACATCAAGTGCTGAAGAGTAGATTTCTCTATTGTTTCTTCCCTAAAAATCTTACTGGAACAAGAAAGTTCCATCTGATTTGTTGTGATATACTTAATCATTTTCTTTTTTTGCTGACCTTCTGTTTTTCCATCAAATCAGGCAAAGTAAAGTAAAAGATACTTGGGTAGTAAAGTTTAGGTGACTGGTAGCATCCCAAGATGATAATACCTTTTAAATAAGGGTATGACAGTCACTGTCTGCTCAGTCTAACCAACCATCTACTGCTATCTGCTATCTTGTCTTTACTCTGAAACAAAGATGTACTGTACAAATTCAGGGTATTCTGGAGCATTAATAAGAAGTACTGAGAATGCACATAGCAAACTTTTGGGGTGAAGTCTTTGAAGATTTTGAAACAAAATATCAATCCCTTCCTCTGAAAATATTCTGGATTCCAACAACCCTGTTCTTTGTGATTTCTGTAACAAGAAAAAAAACATGTATCTGTGGCTAGTGAAACACGATTCCGAGTTTCTCCTACCACATGAAACTGATGATTCAGAATCTGTATCTTTTTGGTTCATAAATCCTATAGATGCATTTAAGCCTTGAAGGATCTCACCCTTGAACTGAGGTCAGTCATGACTAACACAAAGGTTTGCTTTCCCTATTCTGTTTGCTGCTTGCCAAGATGTTTCAGTAACTAGCTGAAGACTTCTTCTATTGAGGTCTCACCAGTTAAAAGCTGCCCAAGCTGCAGACAAGCAAAGCGTGCTATAGAGCTTTTCTGGCAGGATGAACTGAGCTAATCATCCATACACTGGAAACTGTAATGATGGTGCTTGTTTCCCTGGTTTCTTAAATAACTTTGGCTGTGCAGCAGTGATGACTTCCACTTCAGCTGTAAGACCACAACTTTTTTTTTCCACAAGCCTGAGTCTTTTTTTTCTTTTTTCCCCTAACTTAAATTGCCGGCTCTTATGTTCACTTCAGCATTCTAATTTAGCCAGTTCACTTTCTTGGTTCAGTCACTTCATCTGCAGATATTGGAAGATGAACAGGCACACCTTCTTGCTGTCTGTAATTATGTGCTCATGGTGTGTTTGCAGTACAGATCAATACATGTCACATCTGCAAAGAGGAATGTGAATGCTGACAAATGAAGTGAGCTGGCTGAATCTGTTCTCCTCAATGATTCTGAGTATCCTGTTAAAAGTAGGATTTGTTTCACTTGTTTCTGTGGTTTTTCTGGATGTTTCTGGATTTCTTTTCCTAATAGGCACTTCCTCACTTCTGTAGCCTAGAATTTTTCTCTGGATGCTGAAATAGAGTACTTTAAAGCTCAAATATGTCTGTAGGAAATCACTGCCTACAGACTGAATTAAGCTTGACTTGGTGAAAAGATGGAGTGGTGAGAGAGAGAGAGGTTGGGAGAGGTGAAAGAGTGAAGATGACCGCAAAACAAAGTTGTTTACGCCTTACATCAGGAGCCTGATATCTTGTTACAGAAGTTTCTTCCTGAGTGAAAGCTCAAATGCTGTGGAATGAGAAGGAAATCCTTTATACCTCGATGAAAATATAGGCATTATTTAGGAGGCTGGATGGTTTTATTCCCTGGCAGAATGGTGAAGGTAAACTGTTAACTGTTGTGATGTGCCGAAGCTGGCGTTAACCTGTCATGCTTTGAAGTTCCACCTCTTCTGGGATGGCATTTTTAGGGAACATTAAGAATGTAAAGTTTTTGTTGGAGGTATTACCATCATCAGATTATGGATCATTTCTTCTGTATATGGTTTTATATCCTGCATGCTTAATGAAGACTTTCTAGATAGTGATTACTGATTACTCACTTGAAGAGTGAAATACTATTTCAAGCATGTTTTCCTTTGGTAACTTGTTATTGCTGAACCAGCATCTACATTCTGATTTTTTTTAATGGCAAAGAATATAGTTTCTTATTTTGCACATTCATCTTTTTAGCAAATCAGTGTTAAAATGCACTGTTAGGTTTAATGCTACAATTGATTTTTATGATGTGATGAAGATTTTTCTGTTGAGGTTAAGTGCTGTATTCAGTCAGTAGTTATGTGAAGGTCACATCTTCTAAACTTCCAAAACAAGCCAATTCTTTTGCCATAGTTGCATGTAAATAGAAACCTCTTAAAGGGAATTATATTGTATTATTTTATTTTACTATAGCCTGCAGAACTTTGTAGGAACAGTGGTTTGTAAGTTTAACTTGGTCTGAATTAAATAATATAGCAGCTGCTGGGAGGAAAGGAGGTGGTGAAGATATTCTGTGCTCTGCTACCCGAAGTAATTACAGTTTGAGTTATTACTTAACACTCAGCATGCATATCTTTGAGAAATTATTTCTTGGATCAATTTAAATCAAGAAGCATGGCTGTTTATTTGAGTTGGGGATAGCAACCTGTGTGCCTGAATTTGAACTGCAATAGCAAATGCTTTAATAAAGCTTGTTGCTATGTGGGTACATGTTACAGTTCCTGAAAAATGGCACAATATTGATAACGGTGCATTGGTCATGATGGATTTTGTTTTGTTTTCCTTGGGATGCACCAGCTTTCCTCCCCAGGTTGGGTTTCTGCTGCTGGTTTCTCAGTGCTGCTGCAGGAGGCAGTCTGTGGTGGAAGAAAATAAATTGGGATTCAGTGAATTGACCTCCGAGTAAGGAACTGCTGAATGAGCTCCCACCCCCCTCTTCCTGATGGAGCGCTCTGTGCTAACTTTCACTTTCTGTCTTCTTAAAAAAGAAAAACAACAAAAAAAAACACCCTGCCTTCTGCTACAGCTTTGGAGCCTGCCAAACCTGGAACTAATGCCGCCTTGGGAACCTGTATGCTTTAGCACGAATTCATTTATATTGCTCAGAAATAAGGAATTATTCTGTAATGTAGCACTAGGGGCAAATGGTTCTGATTTGTAGCACAGTTGTAGCCAGTTCTTAACAGACTGATATTCCTTCATTTTCCTGGGCCAGTGTTTGATTTTTTTTTTCTGTATTCCCTGAGTAGAGTTGCATGATTTGTGAGAGAACCTTGATTTTGAAAAGAAACATAAATGCAGGGAATGTGTTTCCACCTGGAATCAGGAGAAGCTGTTTTTGCAGAATTTAGCTTTAAAAAAAAAAGTTCAATTCTTGGCAATAGTTTGGATATGAGGGGCTTCAGTCTCTTCTGCTAAATGCAGTCTTCCTTGAATTCTTTTCCAGGCATGTTTTTTGGGTGAGCTTTTTACTGAGTGTGAAGTTACTGTGTTGATGAGTATTAAAGATGTGTTTATGGCGCTGTGAATTTCTATCTTTACATGTAGTCAGTCTGTTTTATTGAATTCCTCCTTCAAGTGGAAATACGAAGTGTTGTGGCACGTAGGAGCATTGTTGAAATGCTGTGAAGTCATGGAAGATCTAAGCCTGCTACTTGGCCTGCGTAATGTTTTTCCATTTGTGCATTAGTTAAGCAAAATCACTACCCAGAAGTTTGTGTTCCTTCCAGAGTGCAGCAAGGGGATTCACTCAGAAGTGTGCTGGATGTAGCTTTCCGCTCATCTTGTGAAGGGTTTGTGGGGGGAATGGAGCGTTACTGAGCTACGCTGCCAATACTAAGGAAGATTTGGGAAGTGCACGTTTTATGCCTCTACTGGTAAATGCAGGCAGTTAAAATCTGTGTTCAAAGTACCAGCCAAAATCCATTTTCTCAAGAAGAAGTGAGTGTTTTTTTTATTAAATAAATTAAGAATGGAACTTTGTAGTAAATTGGCAGTGCCTGATGATGTCTCGAACTCTGACAAATTCTAGCTATGGTGTTTCATCTCTTGATTGCAGATTCAGTGAGCTGAAGGACCTAACCTCCTCATCTTTCCTTAATGTGAGTGGGTAGAATTTATGCTATTCTTGGTCTTTATATCAAGCCTGGGATTTATTTCTGTTCTGGAAATCTCCAGGAATGTCATCTAGGTTGCATGCACGCAGCGTTGCTTCCTTCAGAGTTTTATAGATTACTTGAAAGGTTGGATTTCAAACATCCTTGAATATTTGATACTTAGAAATGAATTCTTAAGTATAAGAATACATTGTCCAGATACTCTTATGTGCACTAATATCAGCTCGCTAGTTGATCAGTTGAAACAGTCTCCTTGTAAATAATTAATCATAGAATTAATTACAGACCTTAGGTTCATGAAGTCCAACTATGAACCTAACCATACCCAGTGCCATCACTGTGCCACGTCCCTCAGTGTTATGTCCGCGTCTCCTAAGTACCTTCAGGGATGGGGACTCCTCCAGTGCCCTGGCAGTCTGTTCAAATGCCTGGCCACCCTTTACATGAAGAATAGATCTCTTCCTGATTTCTGGTCTAAGCCCTTTCTGGTGCAGTTTGGGGTCATTGCTGAGTATCTGCAGCTTGTTATTATTTTTTCTTTTTTTAATAGGCAATATGTACATGGCTGTTATTTAAGTGATCTAATAACATTTATTGTTAGATTTAAAACCAAAGCTAGCTGGGAGAGAGAAGAAACCTTTAACTTTTAGGTTTCAAGGTTGATTGTCACTCACTTTCATTAAAAGTATAATCAGTAAATGCTGGGTAGAATTAAGCTGATAGTCACATGTGATGTCTGAAGTCCCTGTGATTACCATTATATGTGAATAAGCATAACTTTTATTTTTCTCCCATTTGTTTTTCTGCTGTCCTATGACTGACAGGACCGATGTGGAGCTGGGGCCTCTTGCTGCTAAGGATTTGAGTTGCTCATTGCTTGATGTAGTCAAAAGTTTCACCTGTGATTTTGGGTTACTGAGTATCACTGGGATAGAAGTTGTTTATCAGCGCTCTGATAACTCATTGGGAATTCACTACAATGCTGCAGTTTTAGTCACTATTGATAACATTTAATTCCTGACGTGTCAGGAAGAGGCACCGTCGAATCAGAATTGCTTTGTTTAAAAGAGGCTTGATTGGACATGGGGTGATGAGGAGTACGTTCTATGTCTGCAACAATGTCATTTTGTATTTGTTTTTTACTAAGAGCTTTAGGTTGGCAATGTGTGAAGATGGCTTAGAGGAAATAAAAAATAGGTAAACTGATAATTGAAAAACATGTTTGAGATAGTGATTTGAATGAACTTATTTGTAGGCCTGAACCAGGTGATACCTATTTTATTGTCCAGTGCAGTCAGCTGTGATCCAATGACCACATTTCTGTGGGGTGACAGTTCTAAGTAAGTGGTTTTTATATGCTATACTTAGCTATTTATCTTTTGACAGAAGCAAATTTATACTGAGTTGGATGTGTTTGTGAAAAGGCTGCTGAGGAGATGGAAGCAAATTTGAGCATTAAGTTGGCAAATCTCACAACAATACAGTACTTAAATTGAACATTTATGTACATCGTTACCTCCAGCATCTTTTGTCTTGCTATGCAGGAGACCCTCCTGCGTGTGTTCCAACCAAGACATTTTCATGTTTTCATGCATTTTTGCTATTTTAAGGAGTGAACTTTTACAACAGAAAGGAGAAAAACTTTATGATGAAATTGAGAAAGCTTTTTTTTTTTTTCTGAACCACTTTATGGGACTGCTGTAGATACATATTGCTTTTTGAACATTACAGCTAGGTAGCTTGAAATCAGCATTAATTACAGTGAGGTTCAGGGAGCTGGAGTGAGTTGTACAGTGAAAATGTTATTCAGGTCTTTATAGATGTAACACAGGGTTTTGATGGACTTTTTTGTTTGTTTTTTGATGCATGTGGTTTTTTTTTTGTGCATTGCCCCCCCCACAGCTTTGTGCTGGCCAGTATGGTGGTTCCCTATGTCAGAAATAGTTGAAGTAGTTGGTCTACCTTATCTTAGTCCTCTGTGAAGTGGACTTTGAGGGAATGAATCCATGTTTGAAGTTGCTTTATTCTTGCTACTTTTGTTTTAAGATGGCTCTAGGAAAAAGTAATAATAAAAAATTGTGACATGGGCAGCCCTTCAAGGAGGTACTTTGTTGGCTTTCAGTGATGCTGTGTTTTTAGCACTGCGCATCCTTTTTGCTGTTTAATGGTGTGCTGCCTCAGTGGTTTTCTAGCAGAAAACTACGTCTGAGTTCCAAGCCCTCTTGGAGATATGTGCGTGCTCTTCTCTGCACAGCTGCTCTCTGAAGAGCAATTCTGAATGTGCCAAGCAGAGCTAATGTTTTGGATTTGTTTATTCTTAAGGAATTGTTCCTAAAGTCATCAGTTTCTTTAATAGCAGCCTTTATGAAAATATTTAGGTTGAATGCGAATCGTATCAGCTTAAAACCCAAGTCGCAGTATGTTTTGCTAAGTCATCTTGCTCCTCCCTTTTCACCCCCCTTCCTCAAAAGCTAAGAAAAACCTCTCCCTTTGTGATTGTCGTCAGAAACCACAGATCTTTTTGCATAGAGGAGTCCTCTGGAAATACCAGGCCTGGGGGTATCTCTGTAATCTCAGTGGAGATCAACCAGCGGTTCGTAGAGTGGACATAGCAGCATCTGGGTTGCTAAATGGAAAAGTTATCTGCTTCCAGCACTTGCAAGAGCAGTCTCTGCATGGGTAATAAAAAGAAACTTCCATTTTGTTCTGCCAAGAGTGCTTTCTACGTGAAGCAGCCAGAACGATTCGCTTCTCTCACTTGGCAAAGGGAGTGCCTACAGTAAAAGCTGAGATGCAAATAGCTGTGAAGGAAGTTAGTTTGAGAACTCGAGGCTCACCAGTTCTGCTTTTGGTCATGTTCTTGCTGGTGGTACAAATAAGGCTTTTGGATAAAGGGTAAGAGTACCACAAAGCAGCTGAGGTACCATGGCACTTATTTCTCTAGCAGCTTATAGGGGAGTGGTATTGAGAGTTCATGTCAGTGGGGACTCTTGGTCCAGCTGTTGTCATCTTTTTTTCCTTTTGTGCTGGCATTAATGGTAAGGTGGAGAATGGTTGTGACTGAAAAAGTTATTTATGCTACTCTTTTTTTAATTTTATTATATAATTTTATTATAGATGCTGGTGGAGGAAGGAGGAGGATCAAGCACGAGTGGGTGGAATAGTCACTCTTGGCAGTACTGTAGATTTATGCTAGACTAGATCTTGTATCCACAGTTCATGATTATGAATTATCTCAGGCCACATTTAATGAGTTCCTTCTTTTTTTTTTCCCCATAGGGAAAGCATGCTCTAAGTTATTGGCATTTGTATTTGCAACTCCTTGAGCCACTAACTTTAATTTCATGTGAGAACTGTGTTGAAAGTCATCAAGTCAGTATAACTTTTATTTCAGAAGTTTCTCAGAGGTTTTAATTTAGGTTCTGCATCTGAGATCATAGGATCATAGAATGGCCTGGATTGAAAAGGACCACAACGATCATCCAGTTTCAACCCCCCTGCTATGTGCAGGGTCACCAACCAGCAGACCAGGCTGCCCAGAGCCACATCCAGCCTGGCCTTGAATGCCTCCAGGGATGGGGCATCCACAGCCTCCTTGGGCAGCCTGTTCCAGTGTGACACCACCCTCTGAACAAAAAACTTCCTCCTCCTGTTTCAGTTTTCAACGGTGTCTGTAGAAAAGGGCTTTGCATGGCAAGAGGTATCTGTCACTAGGAGATGTTTGTTTTTTACTGCCTCAGGACTGCTGGAATGCTTGAATTCCTCCAAGTTTCTGAGCCCATAAATTTTCCTAAACCATTATGGTAAATTAACTTTGTGCGGACTGAATTCTGTCCTCAACCTTTGTTCAATCTAATTAAACTTATTAAACCACCAATGTATTTTAAAACTTTTTTTTTAATAACTCTTGGTGATACTGTCTTTTCCCTTTAAAATTTTGTTTTAGTCTTAATTTTGTGTGACCCATTCCTTTTCTCTCTCCGCATGGATTTCTCTCTCGTCTCGTTGTACTGAATGAGCTCCTCATTGGTTGTGGCAAGCTGATCTTTGACCTGGAGAAGTAAACGAATCTACTTCTAAAAATACGATCTTTGGGATTTGTCCCAGTTATAAAATGCCTCCTTCCAGCAGGGCATTATCTGACCATGTAACAGTGCCAATTCTTGCAAATGTTGCTCAATGCATGAAGGGCCTACCGTCTAATGTTTAAACAAGTGTAATATCATTATAAATAAAATTTTTCTCTAGGGTGGATTGGAGAAAAGCAATACAGCATTAACTTTTTTTCAGACTGCCTTTGTGTGTCCCTTAAGTATGTATTACAGTACAAGATCCAAACCTTCAAAAGTAACTTTTTTGCTAGTTATCAAAAGGTATTAAGACATGACTGAATGTCATTTTGCCTTGCCCACGACATGCCATAGGATGCCGTGGGTATGAGTCGTCTTACAGCAAATGCGTTTTGTTGTTTAGTGCTGACATAACTGCAACGTCTGGCAGCTTCTATTAGAAATCTGTGTATCTTAACAGCGTCCAAAAACTCTCTCTCTGTTCAATTGATTTGTTCTTTCCCTGTTATAATTAAGGAAGACAGTAGCTATGTTTTCTTCTGGAGTTGAGCCTCTTTTTGCTGCAAACTTGGAGTTTCCAGCTGAGTGAATAATTGTGCAGACTGATGCCTCAGTCTTTGCTGTATTGATGGGTTAGAGCAAGAGGGCAGTGTGTGGCTATAAGCTGTTTAGATGCATTCCCCGCACTGGGCATCTGTCCATAAATCAGCTGATGTTGCTGTGTTGCTAAATGACATGTTGAGATAGAAATGAGCTATTGGGAGAGGGAGTTTGAGTTTTGTTCCCATGCCATACAAAATCCTGATGTATCTTCTGTGAAGCCAGTAGACAGCCATCTGCTCTTACGTATTTGGAGGGGTCATCCTAGTCTAGCTCCTTGCTGTGTCCCTCATGGTGCAGGACTGCTTGGGTATCACTGATAGTGCATTGATTTTGGTCTGCCCAATGCAGAAGGAGTGAGTTAATTTGTCTGTTAATGCTCAACCTCCAACTTAACCTCCTTCCCTTCTGAGCTTTTATACCAGTGTTTTCCTCCTACACAGCAGATGTAGATTGCATGAGCCTTTTGATGACTGTGTCCTTTTCACATAAGTTTTATGAGCTCTGGTGAGATTGTTAGTTGGGCTTGCCCTGTCCAGCAGGTGCTGTCATTACCTCCCCATGAGGAATGATGTAACTTTGTATTTTAATATATATATTTGTTTTTAAACTCCTCTGGGAAGTGAATTGAGGGATAGCCTTACTGTGCAGGAAAGAGGAAGAGAGGTCCTTCAGGAGGATTATCATTAAGAAATTGTTTCATTTTAGCCAACACACTATTCTGAATTTGTTAATTACCTAAATGCTGTACAATCTCACGCTGTATGAAAGTAATTAAGATATCTTGTTGGCTGAAGCGTTGAACATCTGATTGTGTGTTGTTCTAAGCTTGTGGCTCTTGAAAAATACGTGTTCAAATTTGGTGCCAGTTAGATGGTCATCTTAAAATCATAGAATGGCCTGGGTTGAAAAGGACAACAATGATCATGTAATTTCAATCCCCCTGCTATGTGCAGGGTGGATCTTCTATGCACCAGCAAAACCTAAGTAGGTTAGCAGCTCGCTCTCTCTGTTCCAGTATGGCACACTTAGTAAGGTAGTGACTTTGACTTGCTAACTGTCTTACTGCTTATCCTTTTTAACCTCATTGAAAAATTCCTATCTCTTAGAGGTTTGGAGATGTATTTTAATAAGTCCTGTAAAATAGAGTAGAATTTAAAAATAAATAAATATATATTTATAAATATGAGTTCTACTTAGAGGAGAAGAACTTCTGCTGAAAAGTTTTGTTAATTGCATGAGAAGAATGTTATTGATCTGTGTGTTGGATGGTTCTTGCTGGAGACGCAACTGCCATGTTTTGTTGTACTTAAATGACTTGTGGCTTTTCATTTTTAAGGAACATTTTGGTGGACAAGCCCAATGATCAGTCCTCGAGGTGGTCTTCTGAAAGCAATTATCCTCCCCAGGTAAGCATCTGAAATTCTGCAAGTATACAGCTGTGTTGTACTGCATAACATACAATTACATTTTTATTTTAAGCATAGGCCACTACTGTTTATAATGACGGGCTTTATAAATTACCTACTCAATTCATTAAAACGTAAATACCTCATGTACCAATAACATGCATTTCCAGCAATGTATACATGATCTTTCAAGGAATGTTTTTTGTAGGGGAAGAGTTTCGCATTTCAGCCTTGAAAATCACGGTCGTGCTGGAAATAATCTAACCTTATGGTTAGATTAAGCTGCTAATGAGGCATGCGGGTCCCCCTTTGTCAGCGCTATTGGAAACTGCTGTAGACTGCTGGCCTTGAATTCTAGATCTAAGGAGCTTGTGTTTGTTTCCTTTAATAGCACATTTAGAAATGTAGAATCTTTATAGACGTGAAAATCACCTCGTCTGCTGATTAACTGCCTTATTAAAAAGAATTTCTATTGATTCTTAGCTTCTTGTTTGCCTTTTTATTATTAAGTTGTTTGATTATCTGGAAAAAGATACTTATCTGTTAACTTACGACTTTTCCTTCAATAAAAGCATTACAGATCTAGCATAAAGAGAGTGGTTACAGTGGTACTATTTGCTCAGCTTCTCCTGTATCTGTTATGCTGGGTTTTTAAAGTCCCGAGCTCAAGTACTGATGCGCAGCAGAGCATCTCTCATGCAAAGTTATTCTACTTCCTGTACATCCAATAAGTACATGTAATTCAGATATTCCTCGTGAGTTAAGTCTCTGGATTTTTCCTGTAGGTAAATCTTGCTGCTATACTGTGAAGGTATGTTGAAAATCCGTACAACTGGCAGATCCATATCACAGCGGGGTCATCTCATCCAACTGAAAGGCTTTCATCTGAATTTTCCTGATAGTATTATATACTGTTGTCTGTGAAAGTGTTTTCCAATAAGGGAGAAAGAGCTATGTTATCGATACTGTTAGTGTTGTAAACTTGCTTCTGATGACTGATCTGCATCTACTGCTCATTTGATTTTTTTTCTTTAAATATCTTCTTTTTGTTAAACAGCATGGGAATTCTATCTATAGCTTGAAGCAGTTGTAATCTGTCTAGTACATATTGATTGCAGGGTAATGGGTTTTGAGCATGTATTGCATCTCAAACTGTGCCATCCTTCACCTTGTTTTGTTCAGAAAGCATGTGTTGCTTTTTTTTTTTTCTTAGAGCTCTCTTACACATTCAGAAGGCAAGGTAGGTTGTGGTATAGCTTTAGACTGGGTTTTCCATGTGAGGTGTTCATAATTCTGCCGTCTTGTTTTTGGGGTGATCCTGAATATTTTGTTCTGTTTTCAAACTGATTCTGAAATGGGAATGTGTTGCTTGTGGCTGGATGCTTTACAGTATTCCCATTTGATGGTTAAAGCCGACAAGCAGCATTATAAGTTCATAGAATCATTTGAGGTGAAAGAACCTTTAAAGGTCATCTAATGTAACTCCCTTGCAATGAACAGGGACACCTTCAGGTAGATCAGGTTGCTCAGAGCCTAGTCCAGCCTGACCTTAAATGTGTTTAGGAATGGAATATCAACCACCTCTCTGGGCAATCTGTTCCAATGCTTCACTACTCTTATCATAAAAAGCTTTTTCTTTGTGTCGAATCTAAGTCTCCTCTTTTTTAGTTTCAAACCATTTCCTGTTACAACAGATCCTGCAAAAGAGTCCTAGCTCTGTTTAGATACTGAAAGGCTGTTCTCAGATCCCCTTGGAACCTTCTCTGAGATCCCTAGCTCTTTCAGTCTGTTCTTATAGGGGAGGTGTTCCATCCCTTGGATCATTTTGGTGGCCCTCCTCTGGATGCACTTCAGCAGGTCTGTGTCTGTCCTCTGCTGAGGACTCTACATCTGGATGCAGTACTGTAGGTGAGGTCTCTGCAGGGCAGAGCAGAGGGGTAGGATCACCTCCCTTACCCTGCTGGCCACTCTGCTTTTGATGCAGCCCAGGATACGGTTGGCTTTCTGAGCTGCGAGGGCACACTGCTGGCTTATGTCCAGCTTTCCATCCACCAGCACCCCCATGTCCCTTTTGGCAGGGCTGTGCTCAATCCTTCCATTCCCTCAGCAGTGTTGATAGTGGGGGTTGCTGTGACTGAAGTTATATCAAGGACATGGAATAAGCAGAGAATAATCAGAATCGCTTGATCAAGTTCATGTGGTTTTTATTTAAGAGAAATATTTCCATCAATTTTACATGTATTGAGCATGGAATGAATGAAGATGTTATTGTACATCTTCTGCAGCCAGCCCTGGAGAACTGGGTGTTGCCCTGCATGCTAAGCAAGTAATTTAAACCAAACTTTTGACTGGAGAATTAAATGTGTGTGTAACAAGTATGCAGATAGTGGCAACTGAGATTACTAAAACAGTGTCTCAGTTTTATTCTGTTTCCTTTAAAGACAAAAATGCAAAAAAAAAAACCAAAAACAAAAAACCCAAACTATTTGCCCAAGTGGAAAAGACAGTCCTGTGGGATTTCTCTTGCTTGAATCCCTGCATGCAACAGCAAGAAAAAAATGCTGCACAGTTGCTTGCTTGTTCAGTAAGGCCAATCCTGAACACTGCATGAGAGATGTCTTTGCAGTGTCTCTAATCTGTATTTTAGCTAGCTCTCATGCTTCTTAACTAAGAGTTTAGTGACTTGTTGAAAGCATATTTGCTGGTATTAACTTACCTGTTGTAATAACAGCTGGGAAGGAGGGTTGGGAATTTAACATTTGCAGAAGAGACCTCTACACGAAGGGTGTAGCTTCTGCTACTGCTGTGCACATGAAAAAACTTCCAAGTTAACATCTCATACTCTATCAAAGAACTTCAGATTTGGTTATGTTTTGCTCAAAATAGATACTTTCCACACCTCCAACAGTGAAAGGTTGCCACATTTTGATGCAGGTAAAAGTTATAGACAGACTGTTTACTCATTCTCATAAACTGATGAAGTTCTAAAAGTAGAATCTTAGCTTGGAGAACTTCAGCTGAAATAATAGTTAAATAATAAGCATGGTGGGGAGAGAGGCTGGGGGAAATTGGTTGATATCTGACTATTTCATATTCCAGAAATAAAATCCGTGTGATTTTTAATGTCCAAAATAAATGTTGAGCATCCTATGGGAAATGAAGTTACAAGGCATTTTATGGTTTTTGTCTTGGCACTTCTTCATCTACAAATTGATTGCTTGTACAGTGACACTGTTGTTAAAATATGTGGGTGGCCATAAAGGTCTAGGACAGGAAATGCTGTAAAGCTTAGTAAAATACAGCTTTCCTTCTTTCAAACCTTATTAGCTGGAACAAGGGCTAAAATACAACACATGGGCTAGTGCAGTTCAGGCTCTTTGGCACATGCTGGGAGGTATTTTGATAAGCTGCAACTCTAATTGCTGATTTGTCTCATCAGTGCGTCTCACCTTTGTCTAAGAGTTTACTAATTTACCAGTGGTGAAAATATGAGTGAGTCCCGAAGTACTGAGTTATTCATTTTCTCAGCTGAGTGGAAAAAAAGCTCTACAGACACCTTTCTGTCAGAGCATTTCTTTTGCTAGGATAAGCATGAGTCAAAAGAACATACATGAACTTCAGGGTTCATACAGTGCCTCAGAGCAGATCTCTACAGTGAGTATGGTGAAGTGTGTACAGGAAGTTTATCAAGAAGGAAAGAAAATGAAAGTGGAAGTATAAATATTTGAAATGCTGTTCTCTGGCTGTTTATAATAAGTCTTTCTAACTGTGTGGGTACGCTAGAGTTAAATCATTCTAGTGGCCATGAAAGCCAGAAGTTATGAATGAGTGCCAGTGAAAGGAAATATGTATGACAGCTGTTTTTCTGTTTATTAAACTAGATATCTTATTTGGGTCTTGAAATAGAATGACCCAGAAATTATATATTCAATAACAAACCTATTATGTAGTAACCTATTCATGCAGAAGAGGGCTGATAGTTCTATTTTTGAACTAGTTCTAGGCTTACATAGGAAGTGTACAAGCCTTCCTGCTTCAGTGCTGAAGGCTGTGGCTCTGTTCTAAATGTGCATCCTGGTGGTTCCAGTGATGGTCTGGCTCAGGAGGCTGCATGCAGAACACTGAATTCCCCTCATGCATGATTAATAATGTGCAGAACAAAAGGACAAACTTAATTACAAAAACAATGGGTAAGTTTGTGTAATGGCCAGTGATCCTGTCAGGTATTTTCATTATTTTCTGCTTTCATTTTCAAATACAAAATAAGTTTCATCACTCCCTAATAAGAAGTGTGTGTAGTGCTGTATTGCAGTGGTTGATAAGCAGAAATGCTTAAAGAAAAAAATAAGTCAACATAATATGATCTGAGTCTGTGCACAGGCATCTTGTGTAGTGCAGTTTGGAATCAGTTTCATTTTCTTTAATGTAGAGGTGCAGATTCTGAGCTGTTGAAGAGCATGTGTAGAATGTTAGTGGCTTTCTCCAAGCAATTAGTTTCATTTTTGCATCTGAGAAGAGCAATTTTCCACTCCTGAGTTGTGTCCTACTGTAGATCATATCAGCAACTAATTTAAAACACATTTGTAAAATTTATACTCAGTCGTGTGACGGGGGAGCGTGTGTGTGGTTGTCATCAAATGGTAGCATGAACCAGAGCTTCAAAGAAGTTTGGGACTGACTGCAGCTCCCAGTGTGACAGGCTTGGATTTGTATTCTTGGGTGCACATAACTGGCTGTTGAAGTGCCATGCTCTGCTCTTTGTGCATCTTCGCTTACTGACATGCTTACTCATGGGGCAGAAGTTTTGCTCTTGTAATGCAATCTAGCGTCTTGTTTGTAAGTGTGATAGTTTGAAGCTTTTTGTGCAGCTACTCCAAGTGGTGTCAGTATGCTATGCTTCTAATGAACAAATGTTTAAGCTTGTAATTTGGATTGTTGAAATACTTCCTGAATACTCCAGTGTTAAGTGCACTGATTGTGCTTATGGCAGTATGACTGAAAAGTGTTATTATATACATAACTATATACATATGTGTGTGTGTCTGCCTGAAACCTCATAGACTTGTTCTGTTCAGATGTCTTCACGTATCTTTGTAATGTAATAGAAATGTAAGATCAAATTTTTATATATACACATATATACACATACATTCAAGTGTGTG
Source organism: Perdix hodgsoniae (assembly GCA_035772895.1). Taxonomy (NCBI): domain Eukaryota; kingdom Metazoa; phylum Chordata; class Aves; order Galliformes; family Phasianidae; genus Perdix; species Perdix hodgsoniae. The sequence continues at coordinate 484,125 of JAPSGF010000134.1, forward strand.
AGATCTGTAGCTTGTACTCAGTGTCCTCTGTATGTATATATCTTTATATGTACATATACAAAATCTGTCTATATTAAAAGCTTCATCTGTATTTTTGTATTTTGTGTGTGTTACACGCGCGTGTATTTTTATACAAAGGGTGCTCTGAAAGTAATGCCTCCTATTTCATTAGGCCTGTGTGGCTCTTGTCTGTTGCTGGCAAAATTGCATCATGAATGGCAATGACTGCTGAAGAATAGTGTTATTTTGCCCTTTGTGTCTCTTGTATTTTCCATGGGAACGAATGAGAAGCATTAATTTCAGAGCAACCTGTGTATATAAAAAGAACTACGTAAAGCATTGCTAGGTTCAGGTATTGGGCCACAGGCGTTGAGGAATGCTTGTCTTCTGGTTCCATACCAGTCTTCCACTTTTGTGCTGGTGTCCTTTAATCTGTGTGTGACTCAGCAGGTGCTGGGATGTGTGGGAGCAGGAAGGAAGGCTGTCTGTAGCCTTCAAAAATAACTGCTGGCCGTGTGGAGCAATTGCTGTGCCTTACTCTGCTGTAGACATATTTTGGAAAGGATTTGTCTGCTTTCCTGGATTACTTTGTATTTTAGAGCACAAATCTAATAATGCAGGATGAAGCTTGTCAAGCTTTTGCATATCTTGCAGAGCACCTGGGAAAGTATTCCTCTCTTCTCCAAGTATGAGGTTTGTGATTCCAGCAAGATTTAACAAATGCAGCTGCTGATGCTAGCAGTGCTGGTGTCACTTGTTCAGCTGTGGGAGAAATCTGCAGGGAGGACCTGATGGTGGAGGAGCTCTTAAGATGCTGTTGTGTACTGTCTGTTCTGCATGGGAATTCTGGCAACTGGCTGTGCTGTGTGTCAAGTACTGCCATGCTACAAGACCACCCCCTTATTCATCCCTTCCTTTTTTCTGTCTTAAAAGTTTTGTTTTCTGTATAAAACTGTTTGATTTTTTTTTTCTCCAAAGTTTGGAAATTACTTGGAGACAGAAGCTTAGCTTTCTGCTAGTTAGCTGAAATGATGTTCTGACATCCAGATGAGTGGCACAAAACTTAGCAGTTTTCATTTAAATACTTAATGGAAAAAAAAATGTTTGGAAAAGCACCAAAGCATTCTTCTGTCGCTGATATAGACTTATTTTCTTCATTGCTGGAAACATCCTTGGCCATAATTCCTCTCTATCCTTAAAAGGGTGCCCATCTGCATTATTCAAAATAACTGCTGCTTGTGGAGTATTTTCCTAAGCTTAAGCTCTTCGTAAGTCATAGAATCATTAAGCTGGAAAGGACCACTAAGATCATCTAGTCCAGCCATCTCCAGGAGCTCCTTGTGCCTGCAGCTCACACTTCCCTAGTTGGCCAAGCCAGCTCTCCTGTCTTCTTTGTAGTAAGAACCAATACTTGAGACCACCTGTGTATCCTGATGCTCTCTAAAACAACATCACTGCTGCTCTTATGCTCAGAATTAATTGCTATAGAGCCATGGCAGGACAGAGATGAGATTCCCTAAAGATATGGGAAAACCTTGTTCTGTTTCTCGCCCAAGAAGTGCCCTTCTAAGGTAAGACTGTCCCTCTGATGGAGCTGCTTAGCACAAGCAGGGTCATCTTTACAGCACTTTGTGGAAAGTTGTTGCTTTCTGTTATATACTGTCGGAGCAATCCCATGCATGCAAACACCGTGCAGGTAAGTGTTGTTGAAAGACTTGAAATACTGCATCATGTGTGCTTTGGCAGTACTCTTTCTGGAAAAAGGGCCACCAGCAGTGCCTACAGGGGAGGTGTTCCACGCCACCTTAGTTGTCTGCTTAGGAAGTGTAGTCTTGATCATAGGGTTTTGTAACCAAATCCAGAGCGATGAGTAATTTTGATTCTGCTCTTAGTCTCAGTTTGTCTGCTGTGCTGCTTATTTCTGAGAAGTCAGATAAGAAAATTAAACATTGTTTTCAGGTATGAATCTCAATGTATTCTGTGAAGCAGGATGTCTCCAGAGTCCTTCCACTGTGGCCTACTTCGTAGTGAAAGGTTGAATAAACTTGGGGTGCTCAGTGGTTCCGGATGAATGACTCAAAAATTCTGTGTACGTCTTTCAAATGGAGGAGGTCTTTTGCTCCAGCAGTGCTGGGAAGCTAATAGCTGTGGTCTGAACGTAAATAATCTGCTGATTTGATTCCTACACTGCTGGGGGATGTCTGTGTTAAGAGGAACAAATGTTTACAAAGGAGAACATTTTCATCATTTCATGTGTAAGGCCCCTTTATTGTCAGTTAAGTGTTCAGGTTTTATTTGGGATGCCTAATAAGCAGTTGGCTCCTACATTAGCCACAAAATCAAGCTTAGTCTGTATTCAGTGGTTAAATAGTGTCAGCCTAGAGAGGAAAAGTATTTGATGTTCTCTTAGCATGTGGAACATACTGTATTTATCTAATTGTGCATTCAGTTTAGGTTTTATTTCAGGCTCTAGTGAGCATCTGAGTCATCATTCTTGTAAGATCCATCTTATTTGCTAGATTTTGGAAGTCTTGCATCCAACTTGAAGGAATGTCTGTAAGCCTTGAATAGCAACGCTAGGAATAGGCACTTAAACCCAATCTTTTCCTGGATAGACTTTTTAAAAAGTAATATTCCTAAGAAGCAAAAGCTTTTAAGGAAAAAAAACTGGAAATAAGCAGGAATAACGGGGGGGGGGGGGGGGGGGAAACTCACCTTAATTTTTGTTTTGTTAGCAGAATATTTGAAGGCAGCTTTTGCTTTATTATTGAAATTCACTATTATCTCTTCCACAGTATTTGATTCTGAAACTTGAAAGACCTGCCATAGTCCAGAGTATCACGTTTGGCAAATATGAAAAAACGCACGTCTGCAACTTAAAGAAGTTTAAAGTCTTCGGTGGGATGAATGAGGAAAACATGACAGATCTCTTATCCAGGTAAGATGCTATTTCACCAGTTATGATAACCATAAAGGCTGGACCAAAATGCTCTTCCCCTTCACTCCCAAACAGATAGGTGGTTAACAGTGTAAAAGAGCTTTTCTTGTGATCCTGAAATTAGCTGCCCTTGTTTGTATGGTCAGGTCAGAAAGCAACAAGCCCAATACTTGCTCCAGAAAACCTTTCTTATCTTGCTCTAACCACAGCATTTGTGGAGAATGTGCTCCTGGAGGCTCGAAAGACCTGTGAGCAAGATGCAACATTGGATTTGTGATTTGTTTCTTCTTTGTGCCTGAGGCACAATATAAATGATTCCCCAGGTGTGGGTAACTTTAAGAAGCTTTTAAAAGCACAAGTAGCCTACCTATGTCAAGAGCCTCACTGCAGCTATAAGGATCTAAACCAGTCAGCTGCTATGTCTAGCTTCAACTAAAAAAAAAATCAGATAAGCAAATAGAAAACCTTTTTTTTTCCTTTAGTCTGATTTCTAGTTATGCTGGTAAGGACTATTGAAATAGCCTTTGGGCTGTTCAGGCCTTATTGTGAGCTTCTGAGAAATTGCTAATGTAAATTTGCAAGGGCCTCTTAAGGTCTCTTCTTTCAGAATGGGGAATGGTTTAAACATCTAGGAACACAAGATGAGTAGCAAGAACGAATCTATTTTTGGAGGCCTACAGAAGGAAACTCCACATCCAGAGAATGTGTTGGTGTACGTCATCTTTAGTCAAGAAAATTAGCCATGGAGAAACATGGGACATTCTTTGTTTGCAGGTGTCCTTCTAGCCACAATTCTCCCTGTTCCTCTCCCCTCTTTAGGTAGGCCAGTCTTGCAATTTAGCTTTATTGCTGCTGGAATTTTCTGGGGTAGAGATTTTAGTAGTGTAGTAGTTACTGATATCTAGTGTTTTGCTTGTATCAAAGTTTAATTAAAATCTGTATTTTGGGATCTGTAGCTACATCTTCAGTACAAATGGACCTAAGATTTTTGATAAGTTATGCCAGATAGTTTTGATAAAGTGTTGCTCATAAATGGATCACAAAACACTTTAGCAGTGTGATAATTCTGGGAGTTGGGTTGTCTCCATCTCAAACAGAAAAGTGCAATTCAGATTGCTTGCTAAAGTCACAGGGTCACTCGTGCACGCAAGCAGCATTGATCTGCTGTCAGTTCCACCCCCAAAACCACTAACCAGTGCTGCCTCCCAGGGAGATAAGATGGTGGATAGCAGTCCAGGCATTGGTCCAGCATGCATTCTTATGATTTATAGTAATATGAAACAAACATTACATTTCAGGCATGACCTAGATTGCATTTGTTAGCTAGTTCTAAAATACAAGGTAAGATTTAGTAACCTTATTTATTTTTTCCCACAGTGGCTTAAAGAATGATTATAACAAAGAAACATTCACCTTGAAGCATAAAATTGATGAGCAGATGTTCCCCTGTCGATTCATTAAGATAGGTAAATGCATTTTTTCGGCATTCTGAGTAGAAAATAATCTCTTAGGCTTGTGCCAGTCTTGGCACTTGTGACTTCATTGTACTAGGAAAAGCATCCAAAGTAGCTGTTCCGTTTCATGATCTTTTAGGCTGGTTAGTTTGGAACACAGTGAAGTCCTGTTACTAAGAAATAATAGCTACATAACATAAATCCTAGGGACTGAAAGCAAAATGCTGTAATTTTCAGAAATGCAGTTGTTGAGCCAACTAATTGCTGGAGAAGCTGCTTACTGTCCTACTATAAATTGCTATGTAGAGCTTAAAAAAAAAATCATTAGGCTAAATACAAGTAAAAGTTCCTGTATTGACAGCTGTAGAACCTGGAAAAGTTTTGGTTTTTTTATTCCCAAACTCATTCAACATAAAGCAACAGCAGAAGCCTTTGTTTTGTTTTTGTCATCTTGCTACTCTAATCTTGAAGTCTCACTTCTGCCTAAAGATGCTATCCAGGAGCAAAGAGGAGTTATGCTATGTGATTTCTAGAATATTTTCTCTGGTGAAGCTTGCTAAAGATGGGGAGGTGGGGGCGGTGCAAATGATGTCTGATTACTGTGACTTTTGATGGGGCAGGGCTGTATTTTCTTGCTTCATATATGAGAGTGTCTTAGAGTTGCCATTATTTATACTGGTTGGATGTAGTCATTAATTTAGAGCCTTTCACCTTTACATAGGTAAGCAGATTTATTTTCCCCTTCCTACCTGCCAAGACAGTAAAAGCATTACTGTTTTTATGCTGTTGAAGGTGAAAGACCAAGGAGGTAGCTGCTGAAAAATGGAATGAGATCCTTACTGACTAACTTAGGAACTCAAGAGTGTTTTCAAGTATTGCGTAGTTCCTTTGCCAGGACTTTGGTGATAGCTGCTCCCTTGGGGCCCTTTGCCTTCACAGCTTTCTGAATCACTTCTCATGTTGATCTGAGAAAGTGAAAGCATCAGTTTAGGAACTGAGTGATCATCTGTATGCTCTATCAGAGTATTTCCCATTTTTAGGAAATTGGAGAAATTAGTTGGTTACTTTTGCTTTGGATTTTTTTTGGCTGCTACTTTTGGAAGCATCTGACATCCACTTGGCTTTAGGAATCCTGAAGCAGAATAAGGAAATAGTTTAAGGCTGACAATGTCACAAAAGTTAAATGGATTTTTAACACTTACTGAAGCTTTTTGGACAGTGTTATAAATGCATATATATATATATATATTTTTTTTTTTAATGGCTAACAAACAGCAAATAGTTACCAGAGGTCTAAAGGGTGAATAGAACAAATTCCCAGCTACTGCTCTGGATGTTTAAATTGTATTCCTGTGGATTATATTCTACTTGAATGTTATGAAGCATAGCACTGTACTGGAATTTGTTAAGGAAGTGAAGTGCTGATGAATTCTACTACCAAGATCTTCTCTGATGCGGGTTGTGTTATAGGCGGCTTGCTTTGTTGAAATGGCTTCCTTACATAGCAATAAGTATCCTGTGCTGCAAAAAGGCATGTTTCACTGTCACTTGCTCACCAGTTATTGTTTAAGACTAATTTTCCGCTTTAGCTATATTCTTTCATTCCTTGAAGCATCTTCTATGAAGAAATTCCTGTGCTAGCTCAAAAATTGAAATGATCTCTGGACTAACACCTATTAATTTCTAGTTGCTGCTAGCATCATCTTGTTTATAAAGTTGACTGTTTTTTTCTACTATGAAACAACTGTAAAATGATGTTATGAAATTCTGTTATTTTTCAGGTTCACAGCGTGAATATGTTTTCAGTTTGTTAGAATTTCCAAGCTGCTAGCCAAAGTAACTCAAAATTCAAAATACCGTGCTGTGTTCCTTGTCACGCTGCCAATAAACACAAGGCCAAAATCTGCCCTTTCGGACTTGTAGAGAAGGACACTTCAGAAGTTATTGTTATCAGCGAAGCTTGCGTGTTTGGAGAAGGCGCTGTTTAGTTCGGCAGTCACTTGCATAAGGCATTTGCTTTATAATTCTGAAGATAGCCAGGTCTGTACACAGCTACTAATAGCACAACAGTGAGGGTCATTTATGTTTTTAGGGGAAAAGAGGAGAAACATGGCATGAGTGTATCTGTGGGATGCTGGAGAAGAACTTCCTAAAAGTTCTGTTGCCCATATTTCAGACTGATAGGAAGCAGAAGGAATGAATTCCTTCTCTCAACTTGTTTCAAGAAGAGACTTGTGCTTCTTTCAGTTTAATTAGTTTGGCTTCAGTTCTTTAACACTGAAATGCCCAGTTGTGGGCTTCTGACCTAGTTGACAAGTAATTTCTCTGTTTCATGTAACACCTCATTAAATTGTTTAGGAAAGGGAAGGAAGATATTTATCTGGAAAAAATAGTAAGGAAGAAGCTTCTTAATATATGTGAACTTTTTGACTCTGTTTATTTTTCTTTTTTGTGGTTTCTCCAGGCAAAGATTTTTTTTTTGTCCTTGAAAGTAGAAGGTGTTCTAAAGAATGATTGCTGTGAAAGAGTTGGAAGACGTGCAGGGTGTAGTTCTTATGCCAGTTTGTTGCTAGCATGGGATTTACTAAACTGAGGTTTTTGTGTATTAGAAATGAGCAGTGCTTTCTTGATGGATGATTCCTACATTAATTGTATAGACTACATGTGTACCTGCGTTTTTTAAGCATATGTTGTTTGTGTGACTGCTGCGTGTAAATGAGACACAGAAATTAGCTTGAGACATGTCTTCTGAATGATTGCACTGCTTAGCATCTAATGTTTTTTGTAGTATACAGGATGGTAATCTTTGTCAAGGCGTAACTTGCAATTATTGATAAATATCCCCTAAAATCGTTCTTGTGCAGATAAAAACGTGCTGAAGTGACCTAAATACATACCTTCTGCTTCTGTTAAAGAGGTATTGATTTTGATGTTATTACTATTTTTTCCTCTCTGCGGGGCACCTCTCTCTGTGTGGTGATGGTTCAGCTGTTCTGAACAGTTGTTTGCATTTCAGGATGGATTGCTGTAGTACACGCAGCCAAAAAGCCAAGCTGAGATAGCTTTATGGTAAAAATTGAAGAAATATTCTAATGTTAGGCTTCGGGTTCATCAGCTTTGGTAGAAACATTTTTCTGTTTCAAAGGAGTGTGTGTTTGTGTGTATAGGGAGAGGAAAAAAGCAATATGGAAAAGAGCAAGCAGAATAAGTTGTGGTTCCTGCAAATACACTGTAGGGTAGAATCAGTAAGGCTGGGAAAGACCACTGAGGTTATGTAGTCCAACCATTGACTCATCACCACAGTGCCCAGTAACCCACAAGGTGACCTCTTTGCCAGGAGTAGAAGTTAAATTATCTGAAGTTCTGCTTTGTGTCCTTTCCTAATATTGTGGAGTAACCAAAAAGATCAGACTCAGTTTTCTGTGCCTATTTTATGCTAGGGAAACATTTGTTTTGTGTTCCCTGTGCATTTTCACTTGTGTGTCTTAAAGTTTGAATGTAGCGTGGAAGTCTTGATGTTAAAATCAGTTTTTCTGGGGGTCAGAACAGTGAGCAGGACTGCTGAAAGCTCTGAGTTACCTGAGGAGGGGTGTTAGTAAGCTGATAGTTTTCCATTTCTTGTGATTGACAGCTATGTAGCATCCTTACGTACATTGCTATTCTTATTTAGGACTGTAGATGGCTACTGAGGTGAGAGGGTGGGCAGGAGAAGCTGATTTAAGTTCTGAGAGCTGCTAAAAAGAAATATAGAGGTGGACTCCTGGTTTTTCTTATTTTTTATTTTTCCTGGAAGAAGGTGGTAAAGCTGTGTAATATTTAAGTTTGGTTTTTCACCTCATTAACTCAACCTTAAGAAACCAGCCTCAAGCTCACCATCAGGAAATTTATGGTCTCAATTCATTTGAGGTGGTCTGTGGCTTGGTTCAGTGTTTCAGCTGAAGAAACTGATGAACAGATTTTGATTCTTTATAGCTGAATGAATTCCAAATTTAGCTGTAGTTTAGCCTGGGTGTTCAGTTCAGAGGACAAATAAGAGGTTTTAACCTATTCCTATAGTATCTGTCAGTCTATCATCTTAATATGAGGAATACAGGAATTAATATGCCTGTCTGCCTGGATTGTTCACTATCTCTAGCATTTGGAAGTTTGTTGCCCTCCCAGGGAACGTGAGAAAACAGTCACAGTGACTGTTGATGCCTTTTTGTGTTTCTGTCTAGGGAGTTTAGTATCTTTTCACGTAGAACGTGCTTCAATTATTTCATCAGTTCTCATAGCCTCTCTGGTAACAACTTTAAACTTACTGATATGTTTGGATTTAAAAGTAGTAAGGTTTTATGATATTAAGATAAAACATCTGGCTTAGCTTTTTCTCTACACAAAAGAAGCTTATTGGGCAGAGTGTATGTAGTGTAGAGGACAGGTGGTTTTGCTTGGGAATTGCTCTGAGATCATCTCACTTGTGAGTGTTGAACAGTCAAGTAGAAATAAACTATTTGGGATGATTTTAAAATCATGAGGAGTTATACTCAGAATATCTTTGAGTCCTTTGTAAAAATCTGTTCTTCTGATGACTGTTCCCAGAAGTTGTTCTAAGTCCTAAGCAATAGGTTTGTGGAAACACCTTTTAAAATTAAGAGTACCATGCATTTGAACATAGGCTCTGTGCCCAAACATATTGCAGAAAATAATGGATCTAACTTTGAGGTACAATTAAGCAAATAAGAATCTTTAACAGCAGCAACTTTAGAATGGATTTTGGGTTTTGCTTTTTCAGTGAGTATGTCAGAATACCCCTAGCTCAAACAGTTAGTAATCTCATGGTACTTCCTAGTGGTTTGAAAGACAGCTAGCAATTACTCTGTGGGAAGAGTAGTTTCTATGGAAGGAAGTAGTGGACTCTGTGCTGTTGCTGGTAATGAATCATTCATCTCTAAATGCTATCTTTCCTGTTTATCAGTTATGGTCAAATAGAAAGGATGTGAGAAAGGAAGCCATTTGATTTCACTGAAAGTTTAAGTGTTCACGTAGAAACTTTTAGGGAGTTGGAATTGTTTTGAAGCAAAAGCAACTCTTAATCAACAGGCTAAGTTTGATAGGTCAGTGCAAGAAGGTAGATGTTAAAACAGAGTGGTAGAGCAGCCTCAAGTGAGATGCTGCAGTGTGTTTCACACTTAGTATGATTGTCCCGTTACCCAGATAAAACAGTGTTGGCTAAAAAAGCTGCATATGTTTAAGCTTCTTTTCAAAAAAAGAAAAATTAGATACAGCTTTTAAATTGGAAACTGTCAGTTTTCCCTCCCTCCATCCTCCACAACTTACAGGCGTTACTGATTTTGTAAAATACAAAATACGTGAGCTTCTTGTCTTCACCGTTAGGGAAAATAATTGTTGCTGACAAAAGTGAAAACAAATGCACTGTGAGAAGCAAATAGCTTCTCTAGTGTCCATGTCAAAGCTTTTTGTCTCCGAGTTGTTTTAAATGATAGCTGTTTTACTTAAAGCAAGCTTCTGCTTTGTAATGATCTCTGTGTTAGCACGGGTTGCTTTAAATGTCAGCTTTAACATGGTGTGATAATTTCTTCCTAAATTTTCTTAAACTAAAACTTCTATAAAGTCATAAATGCTGAATTTTATTTAACTTTCAGAAGTGTACTGTTGAAGTAGTACTGTGTATAGCCTATTAAGACTTGTGTAACGTTTGGTATTTATGTGTCCTTTTTCTCCTTTTCCTTTCTTCTCCAGTTCCACTGTTATCCTGGGGACCTAGCTTCAATTTTAGTATCTGGTATGTTGAACTTAATGGCATTGATGATCCAGATGTGGTCCAACCGTGCCTCAACTGGTACAGTAAGGTAGGCCTGCATTTTAGGTGCCTGTCTGCTTGAGGATTTGTCATCTCAATCTTGTGAAGCTTCTCGTACTGGAATTATGTGACCTTTTCATTCCTTGAATATCAGCTTTTGAAACAACAAACACACATAGTCAAAGTCAGCCATGTGGTTTGAGTTTTGACTTTGAGTCTTTTTGTATCTGCAGCTTTTATAAAAGAAAACAACAAAAACCTGCTAGGTAGCATCACAGGAAAAACTTAAAGGAATGTGGAGTCAAAAGGGGACGATGTGATTAAAGTAATGTTTGCACTGGAAAAGAAGTCTTAAAGACTTCTGTCTCTGCTTGCCTATTGATTAGTCTTTTCTTTTACCATACAGTTAAGCTCTTCTGCAGAGCTACATGCTAGTCTGGAGGCATCTGGGTTAACTATGTAGCTTTTTTTACAGGGTATGGGTTTGTTTAAAGAGAATCCTCTTTAGTTCTTAACTTGCTGCAGATCTTTGCACTTCTCATGTTTCCCTCCTAATATCATTCTGTTGAATATTCTGAAATTGAGGGAAGTTGACACTGCTGGACTATGAGATGAGATGATTTATGCCATTTGTCACTTTGATGGACAGAAAGTTCAAGGGTTTCTAAACGTTATTTGTATAAGCTGTACATAATTGAGTACAGCAAGTGTTCTGTGGGAGAATGAATTAAAAACCAGAATTTATTTTAACGCTATTTTTAATGCGTATAACTTCTCTGTAATTCCATGTGAATTTCATGAATTGTTCCAGAAGAAATTCTTCCCAGTTGAATAAGACTGAGCAGCAGAGCATCATATCTCTGCTTCCAAAATGAAGAAATCGAAAAGGAGATAGGCAAAAAAGAGAAGGCTGTTGATGGTAATACTGGGACTCCTTCCCCACTGTATGGTGCTGCCAGTTGAATTAGAGCTGTTAGTATGGCCACGAGGTTTCTTTACCCTACTACTTAATTTGGAAATATTTGCAGCAGCATCACAGGCTTCTTCCTGGAGGATTTCAGAGCAGTACTAATAGTAACAAAAGAAGTTGTAGCTACTTTAATTGTGAAATGTTATTTTGGTCATTAAGCTGCTAATTGCTGATGTTCAGTTAATAGAAGCTGCTGATAGTTTTCTGTGCTTCTTTCTCCTAACTCTGCACATTATGGTCTCTGTCATTTTTCACTAGTTCCAACTATGAGGTTATGATTTTCTTTTAAAGCTTTTTTTGGTCAAGGGCAGTCTGATGATGTTGATGTCTGTTTTGTTATGTCTTATCCCGTGGAATCTACACTTCTCATGGTTTGCATGTATGTAGTTACAGCTTCTTCAAGGGGTGCCAGCATTGTTCTTCTAAAGCTTAGAGCCCTAAAGCAACAAGACAGACTTAGTCATGACTGTTTGGATCAATTGCCAAATTTTTGGTGATCATTGTGTGTCAGTGTTCTCTTCTCCCACGGTCTGGAGAGGCTGCTGTTACCAAAGCCATGTAGGAGGATATAAGCTGACCCTTATGTGGGGAAGGGCAGCAGAGTTATCTGTTTTATCCATTCGAGGTAGTGCGGGTATTATCTTGCATATTTTTGAAAGTCTTGAAAGATTTGGAAATCTAATAATTGTTCTCTATTGCCTGAGACATCAGACAAGAAGGTTCTCCATGAAGTTGCCCATCCTTCTTGTTCTGTGTGCTTCAACCAATAAACATTCCTTTTCCTGGAGGAATAGAATTAGACGTGAGACATAATAACTGGAAAAAAAAAAGTAGGTGTTCTCCTCAGTTGGCTCTTCACTGCTTTTTCCTTATTGTTTAGCTCACCTGACAGCCTCCTGCAGACCTTACCACTTCAGTTTTACTGAAGAGTAAGCATACTTTGGCATCTAAAAAGTGGGAGTTTACGGATGGCTTTCATTTTTGTTTTTCGTGAATGAACAGTGTAAAATATTTTTAATTCTAACTGTATATTTCAGCGTTAACATCTTAGTCTCACGCTCTGGTTAAGTTTTTAACCAAAGTAATTATTTACAGATTCAGATCACATCCATTCTTTGATTTGTGATCTTTTTAAACTTCTGTTTCTGTGACAACACATGAAGAAGAGCCTCTTAGATACTTTTTAGACTCATTTTTTTGCGTAAAATATTTTTATACTTAGCTTCTGTAGTACTACTGTGGTGTCACTCAAGTACCAACTTCTTTTTTACATCAAATGGCCAACCAGCCAGTAGTCAATCCATGTTTTATAAGCCAGGTTTATTGATCACAAGATGAGCATTTTATGTAGCAGTACACAAAGTCTAATGGCCAAGTTGCAGGAGCTGAAGATGCAGAAGTTTGTTATTAGAGACATGCATCTATCCTTTTGCTTGGTATCCCTTTAAGCAACAAATAATGTAGGGTGATGACAAATGCAAGTGAACGCTTGCTTGAAGTCAGTGTCTTAAGTATCTCTTAGAAAAAAAAAAAGATAAATCCAGCTGTGCTCCAAAGCTGTGTTTTAGCTTTAATACTCCTTTGTCAGTGGGTTGCGTTTTTATTGGTACGTGTCCTTGGCCTTTTTCATGTGGGCTGGGAACTGATTTTCTAAAAATGCATACTTCTGCTTATTTGCAGCTGTATAATACTGATGGATTAAGAACTAAAAATATAGCACATGGCCTTGCTTCTTTTTAGCTGTGTTTCAGTGGTAGATTCTTGCTACAGAGCTGTTATTTTAGAAGCACTAATTTGTTCTGAAAGTTTTCAGGCTGTCAAAAAGATTCTGCTCATTTCAGTTTCATACACTGAACTTTGAGCAATGGCATCAGTTTAAGAATAAAAATCTCTTATTTGTATTTTGATCGCTCTTACAGATGTTTAAGTTGGATTTGTTTTTTTACCACTCTAAATGATGTGTGTTAAAGATGAAAATCAAGAATTACATATTTTTAATGTGTTAGAGCTTGGGTTTGAGGGATATACATAAAATAAGTGGTTCTGGATGTCTGAGCTACTTATAAACATACAAATCTGTGTCACTTACGCATATTGTTAGCAGCTTTGAATATGCAGTGGATGACTTGGTACGTTAACTGCGTGAGCTGTAGTTCTTAAATAGAATTTACTACTTCCTCATACTTCTGTACCTTTTATTTTTGATGCAGTGTGGGTTTCCCTAGCCTTTCTCTCTCACATACAGTTGAGTGGGACATGGACAGCTTTGGCTAATCTGTAGTATGAAGGCAAGGGTTCCACTTTAAGACTTGTGGGGAATATTTTGAAGGTAAAATTCTGGCATGCGTGTAAATACTTGCTGTCGTTGATCTGAAATCCTTGCAAACTTGCAGGATTTGTGGTTAGTCGTACGATCTGCTTTTCCATTACAGGAACGGTGGTCATTACAAGTATTTATATTCTAATGTTTTTTTTTCCTTCTGCTTCTAGAAAAGCTGTGACCTACTTACTCTTCTAAATTATTTTGTTACATAAGAGTCATACAATCAAATTATGTAACGCTGATAGCGACTGCTTTTTCCTGCCCTGTGTGCCGTGTAGGCCTCAAACAGCAGGACCAAGCAGATGGGGGGAAGTAATGGTCACTTTGGAGATCTGGGACACTGCAGTCTCTTCTCATGCACCTATTAAATTGCATTCACGATATGAAGCTGTATAATTTCTATACTGTTGAAAAGTAAACGTCTGCACAGCTTCTAATGTCTGTGATAGTGTTCCTCTGTAAGCTCACAAGCAAGTTACGTGCAGTGTGTAAGAACCCATCTCCAGACTGATTCATAGGTAGATGCCAGCAGTTCTAGTAAAAACAAAATCTGCATGTCTCATAGATTTTCTTGTGTTCCAGTAGTACCGTGAACAGGAAGCCATTCGCCTTTGCCTAAAGCATTTTCGTCAGCACAACTACACTGAAGCTTTTGAGTCGCTGCAGAAGAAAACCAGGATTGCTCTGGAGCACCCTATGTTGACAGACCTGCATGACAAACTAGTGTTGAAGGGGGACTTTGATGCTTGTGAAGAACTGATAGAAAAAGCTGTGAATGGTAAGACTCAGAGGCAGCTGGGGATATTACAAACTAAACAAAAAGCCGTTGAAGTGTTACTGCTTTCAGTGTTAATGTATGTAACAGGAAAACTATCCATTCTATGTGGTATTTCATAGTGTGGTGTCCTATCAAGTTCTGGATTTTATATGCATGATGAAAGCTAAAAATTAATGAAATAACTTATCACAACTACATTTGGAGGCTCTCTTTCCCTTGAAGATGACAAATTGATGAATTTTAAAATCAGTAAAGATAGGTTCTTCATGCAAGTGGCTGGCAAACTGGAGGTGGACACAGCTATCAGAAGTAAACTGTAGTGATGAGCATAGAGAAGCAGCAAGGGAAACAGAAGCGTAGAACTTGTGTTCTCAGTAATGATCTTTATCGTGATTTCTGGTTAGGACTTACCAGTTGGTGGTATTTCAGCAGAACTTCAGCTGTATTTGAGAATGCTTTCTTTGTGAAGAAAGTACTCCCTGGAGGATGTCTTAAGAGAAGTCAATGATTGGAAGAGGCTGTCTTCACTTACCGGTTTCTTTGTAACTACGATTAATTTTTTACTTGGAACCTTTCAACTTAGAAGCACTGTGTGTAAACAGCTTTCATCTCCTAAGATAGAGGAGATTTACTTTCTGTTGATAGAATGAGATACAAGAATTGAGCTTTTGCAGTGAAGTGTGTCTCCAAAGATCTGTGCAGTGGTTTTGGATTGCAATTTGATAAGCAGAGGCACTCTTGCCTTTGGGTGTCGTGCTTTTTGACTACATGCAACTGCTATACATGGAAAATCTGTACTGGCATAAGAGATCCTTGTGTCTGTGGATTTGGAAACTAAGTGGACCAGTGTAATGGGTGTCTGGCGCCAAAGGTTTGTGTTGGTGGTTTTGTTTTTGTTTTCTTTTAAATTCTGGGCAAATCAATCGTTTTGAAATATCTGTTAGAATAAATAGCAACATACATGATTGATCACCTCTTTCTTGGTAAAAACCACTGAAGTTGCAAGTGGTTCTTAAGATATGATAGAAATGATAGATTTAAAATCGGCATCACAATGCTTTCATGAGGAAGCTGTTCGACAGAGCACAATTTAGGGAGTTTATTGCAACAGGCTGTCAAATGGCTTTTTGTGAGTTTTGACAGAAGGCTTCTGAACTATATACGCAAAACAGCTCAACTCTGGTGTGTGCTGAGCTCCCTGAGCAGTTACAGGCATTGAGCCTTAGAAAAGCCTACATTCATCCTTGTCCTTCTGAGTGCTGCTTGTCCTCCTGAGATGTAGTAGTGCTGTTGGCTTGGAAGGGAGTGTAAACAGCTTCCTGCAATGTAGAGACATTCTTCAAATGGCAGCTTTCTGCTGAATCTAAGAGCACATGAGGGTTGTAGGAGGAAAGAACAGTGGGGTGGGGGGGGGGGGCTGTGGCTGGCTCTTGCTCTGTCGTTGCAGTGTTACTCAAAGAAGGGGATGTCAGAGGGAGCTTATGAGCCCACCAGACTGAGGCAGTGGGATGCTGTATGCTGATGATTATGATCTTGCCAAGGGATCAGTCTGTTGCCTTGGCTGTGGCTTCATCTCATCAACGCTTAGAGGCTTTCCTCTTTCCACCTCGTTGCAGACTGTAGTAGAAGCTACTTCTTGAATGGAATTTCACTAGAGATCTAGAATGTGCTGAATAAGGTCCCTCAAAAACTGACCTTTTTCCCCACAGGCACTAATGAATTGAATGTTTGTGGCTTTGTTTTGCCCTGTTGCATATTAATTCTTTTCACCACATAATGTGTAGCATACCGAATGTATTGAATCCAGCAGTTTTCTCCTGAGACTAGAACTGAGGAGGTGCTTCTGTGCCCCCTCCAGTATATCCAGAGCAAAATTGCTGTCTGCAGTTCTCAACTTTACCAGGTGTGGAAGACAGAAGACTTCCCTGGTAGAAAATTCCATGTCTGGTATTGTACTGACAGATGGACAGTTTGATATGAATAATCCTCTTTCCCTTGTTTCTGTAATCATGTCCCTTCTTAGAGGCTGGAGAACTTTGCGTGTCTTAAGCAACCTAGAAAAATAGTGTGGTTTGTTTTATCACTCCTTTTTTTTTTGTTTATTTTGTTCCAGCAAGTATAGAAACAAATATTTATAGCAACACACTATGGGTAACTTAACAGGAGAGTCTCCAAGCAGCAGAGTGAAGTTTGCTTACTGTTTCTGAGGGATAGAATAATATGCATGGGTGTGTTTATATTGCTTCCTTTTAATCTAGCACCTGGCTAGCTGAAGTTAAATGTCAGTGTATGCATCTCCCATTGCTCTGTTGCTTATCCTTAATGATTTTGCTTGTCTTTGAATACATTAACCTGCCTTTCCCCTTCCCTTCTGCATTTCTTTTTGCTGTCTTCAGCTTTTGTACCCATTTAAAGCGCTATCACCTCCCAGCACCCTTCAGTGAGAAGTGATATCTATCTCAAGACACCGAGGCTGCATCCCATATTTTCTGTAAGCTGGCAGAACTTGAACTGGGTCAATCCCTGCTCAGGACAGTGTGTGCCCTAGCCCCTTGCTTGGTGGCACTGGTGCTCGTGTTGCCACGTGGTAAGCCAGGTCAGGGAACTGATTCAGCTACAGTGGGGGAAAGGGCAGGAACTAAAAACATAAAAAAGCTGCTGAAAGAGTTTATCTATGGCTATACCAGTTGACTGTTATAAGGCAAGTAGCTGAACACGTTCGGTATTTCACAGCTGGGTCTTTCCCTTTCTTGCTAGGATGGGAATAGATGTTTTCAGTCTCACTTTCTCCTACAGTATCAGCTCCCTCTGGTCCTCTGCAGTTACCTGTCCTTTCTTTGTTCTCTATGTCTCTGAAGTGCTTCTGTTTGAAAAAGGCTTGTTTGCACCCAAGACCTCACAGTCTTGTTAGCTTGGTTGTGCAGTCTCCGGGCTTGTTACTGAATTTTGAAGGTATGGGTTTTATAACTGAGCTCTCCACTGCGTTTTCTTGTCAAATAGATCCGGATTAACTTTAGTCCTGTGTATGATGAGTTACTGTAGTTGAAGTGTAGAGTTAATTGAGATACACAGATTCTTAAATTATCCCTGTTATGGAACAGTTTGCTCTTTGAACAGACTGGACATGAGTATTTGAACTGCTGACCTCTTGCTGATCCGGGAGCTCATAGCCTTAAAGGAACCAACAAAGTGCAGTGAGGTTAACAGTGATACTGCTTGCTCGGCACACCCTAAGATTTGATTTGTAGGGGCTAATATTTGCAGTGATAGGTGTTTAAAAAGTGAAATGTGATACATCTTTTGTAGGCTATTTCCATAGGTTTAGTCATGTAGAAAAAGTGTAGGTGGTCAAGAATTAGTGCTAGCAGAGCTAAACTCTTGTTCTTTTGCATTGCTAATGGTGAACGCCGTCTTCCACCTCACATCACCAGATGATTTCTTTTGAGAGCTCAGTGGCAGGCAGCCACACTTTTCCCGCAGATTCTTTTGACTTGTGCATTAGACTTTGAAAATGGGCAAATGGAAACTCTGGCAGCTGTCTGACTTCCGCTCAGAAATAAAAGGTTCCTTAAATCTCAGCTGGTTCACAGACTTGGTTCAAATGCTTCACATTTGGATTCATTCCTATAGCTTTCAACCAGCCTATATTGAAGAAAAAAATCTGCTTAGTATTCCTACAGAGAGCATGAGGAGTGCAAATTACTTAGTGAACTGGTTGCAACTACTGGAGGCATAGAAGGCTGCTTGGAATGGATTGAAGATCTGCTAGGTTTGCTGCATATTAGTATTCAGGGACCCGTTTGTTCCTTCTGGCAAGTCTTCTATCTATATGCAATACATTGTCTATCTGCTGACACAGTGGCCCCATACAACGAATAAGATGGTGATTTACAGCCTGAAGGCTCAAACGTCTCCCAAAACTTGGGGTGTACAGGAACATCTGTATTCTTCTGGAAGCTGCTGAAAAACGCCACTTAATTTTAACTTCGAATACTTTGGAGTTCATGTTAGAGAAATTATAGGCTGGTTTGCTGCTCTGTGTTATGCTGGGATAGATGGAGGAGGCTAGGAATTCAAGGCCTATGGTAAGTAGATCACAGAATTGTGGAATTCTAGGGGTTGGAAGGAACCTCTGGAGATAATCAGGTCCCACCCCCTTTACAATAGGCTGCAGATGGTGTGGTATGATGGTACAGTGGTATGGTTTCTGTAGAAGCAGGTATCTTGTAGGAGAGCAAACCTTGCACCCTGATTGGTTTCTTTTATTAAGAGGAAAGGAAGAGGATGTCATAGTTTTGAGGCTTGAACATTCATGTTTTCTTGTTGCTTTCACATCTTAAGGGAATTACATGGTGGCTGGACTCTTGTCTGATCTCATCTTCTGCTTCAGATTTTGTTTGGAAGCATTTTCTGACTACAAACAGTTTATTATTTTATTTTACAAAGAAAAACATCTGAAACTGTAGAACTCCCAACAAAACAAATCCCCAAGCTCCAGAAGTCATGGGCAAAATGTTGCTTTGAAGTTTTTCATGCCATTAATAGTGAAGTGAGTAGATTTCACTACTTCTGGCTAGAGGTGCGTTTTGCATTAAGCTTCGTACAACTTTCACTTGTTTCTGATCAGCTGCACAAAGTTTAATATTTTGGTTTGCACTGTTTGTTTTAATCTCTTCTGGGTAATGTGTAATTGACGGATAAAACAAAGCCTTCAGTTACCAGCTGAAATTTACTAGGTTTAACTACCGTGAAGTTCATGTTGTTACATACAAAATGCGTCACAACTGGTTGCAAAGTGTTTGTAAATAGTACAAAATAAAAGTACCATCTTTGGCTGCAGTTCTACAGAGTAAACATGGACATTGAGATGAGAGACTGCAGGGCCTAAGGAAACTACTTTTAAAGGCTTGCACTTCACACTTTTTCTACAGTGAGCTTGAAATTTATTTTAAACTACTGATTCATTGGAAACAGCTGACAAACATAAGTAGGCCTGGATCTGATCTTCAGTGCCTTGCAGAAACTTCAGAGGCTTTTTGGTCAGCAGCTCCATCCTGGCAAGAGAGACAAGAAGTGTGCTAGAAGTCTGGCATCAGATACGGAATCCACCTAGAAATCCTTTTTTTCCCCTCTTCTCCCTGTGGTGTCAGACAGGTGGTGATTCAGCTCCCAAAACAAGCTGCTTCTGGTTTGCGGTGCAAGTAGAATGAATGTGGAACTGCTCCCAGCAGAAAGAAACATTTCTGGGAAGCGAGCTGGAGTATTTCCAAACCAATGTCCCATGGAAGACAAGAAGCATTATTAAAAGAGGCTGAAAGCACAGTAGGGGAGAAGTATCATATCTTGACAAGTGCAGCCTGTGGGTGTTGAGCATGGGAGAGAGGTTAAATCACCCTTTCGGATCATATGTGGTGTAATTCATCCTCTTGAGCTATTTATGTCCAATTATCTATTGGCTGCCATAGGGATAAATACAGTTTTGTCTTTGGACTTATAGACTGAAAAATGATAGCCAAGAGGCTGAATTTCTATCGAGGTTTGTAGCTAGAAAAATCTGACTCAGTATGGAATTGCTTACAGTACATACATTTGTTCTATTGGAAGTTGGCTTTTCTGAATCAGAATTCATGAAATCTCAAACCTCTTGTGTTTTATTCCACCTTTATTAATCCTGAAGAAATCTGAGTAACAGTCCCAGTCTTAAAACTGAAACAAGCCATTCTACGTATGGTGAGCAAACTTCTGACTTTCCTCAATTACCTAAAATGAGGAGATCTAATGTTCTTGACTGTAAGACAGGTAACAGTAAAATCTGCCCTGTTTTAACAGGGTAGTAAGTCTGAAAAACTTGCAGAACAGAGTTGAAGAAAGTTGAAAGCAGTTTTGTTGTATTTTAAGGCCAAATTCAATACTTTTTAGGAACTCTTAAGTGCCTTTACTTTTCCTATTAGGTGGTTTCTAAATAGAAAATTCATATTCTCCCAGGAAGTCCTTGCTGGCCTGAGTTTTAATTAAAACCTAGATTTCAGTCATGACGAAGTACAGGATGCCAGGAAATGTTCTAAAATATCCTCTGAATATTGTGTCATGCTTACCAAAGATCCTTACCTTTTTTGTAACTAAATAAGTACGTGTGCGGTAAGGAATGATCATTTTATTTTTCCTCTGTGCCCACCAGGAGATTTGTATAAATAAATGGAGTCATTCCCAATCTGTTACATTCTTACCTCAAAGCCACAATTACTGGGGTTGGAAGAACTGAAAAGTAGTGCATAGAACTTGGTAATTTCAGTGAGGAATGCAAAAGTGATTCCTGAGTTAGTTGGCTAGGTCTGATTCTAGTGAGGAGCAAAGCTGTTAAGAACACGAAGGATTTCTGAATGCATCCTACCCTTGACTGAGCAGCCTATGTGCAATGTTCTGTTTTATTACAAAACCATGTAAATCTGTCATTGGAATTCTGAGTCTGCTCGTGTTAGTTATTATAGCCCTAGAGGTGTAAAACTGGCTGTCTGAACTCACTTTTTTTTGAGTACTGTATAAATGGAGTACAAATGCTGGTAATAAATATGTCTTGAGATGGTGGGGTAATGGGTGGGATATAGACAGGTGGGTGTTAAGGTAAGCAGTGATCAGGAGACTGGCCACTAGCAGTCTAGTAGTTTGATATACATGCAGAAAGTTTTTCTTAATGAAGTCATTTGAAGACTGATAAAAGCTTCTTTCAGTGCTAAGATTTTTCTCTTCTGAAGAAGAAGAGCTTCAGAAAATTAAATATTTGTCTAGCAAGCTCATGACACATGTAGAACACAATTAGGATCTGACCTCTTGATGCTAAGCAAATTACGTCTGGTAGGTGTATAAAGGGAGAGAAGAATGCCCATGGAATGTGGCTAGGGTGCTGCAAGTTACTGCTTCTTGCAGAAATGCTGCAGTTGGCATATCTGGTCAGTGACCTAATGTTTCTTCTGTTTCTCTTCTTGTTTAAGTCTCTGAGGAGAATGTAAGCTATTGTTTTGTTTCTCATCCAATGCTCGGTTGTCCCATGTTGTAGCTTTTAATCTGCTTTTCTTTTTCAGGTGAAGCTCCAGAGATACTATCTGACCTAGTTTTGAATTAACACGTGTTAAAATGGTTGAATTTGACGTGCATTGGCAACTTCTATTTTGATTAAATAAGGGGGTGGGACTCTGTGCTTAACTAAATACACCACATTGGAAATTCACAGACCATTGCCATGACCTGACTTGCCATGACTTTGTAACTGTTCATTGATCTAGTAACGAGTCCTCTTCTTATTGTAGTGCTTCCACATTAAGTTCATTAGCAAGTTTAACAAAGTAACTTATGTGTAGAGAAATTATTTAAAGTGAAGACATCATTGAGTCATTAAGGTCATCTAGTCTAACCATCAATTCATCATCACCATGCCCACTAAGCCGTGTCCCTCAGTGTCTCCAAAGGACCAACAGAAAGTACTTTCTGACTTTTTGGTGTGTGCATGGTATGACTCATGGTATGACGTGCAGTGCAAGGCCATTGCTACGACAAGATGTCAGAGGTTATTAGGGAGTAGTGGGGCTCATTACCTCACGGGATAGTCCTGCTTTGCTGACAAATGGGCATGCCTTTTGGAAGAGTATACTGGATTGACTGCTTTAGTTGTGGTTTTTTTTTTTTTTTGCTATAGTTGAAATATAAGCCTTTTATACAGCAGGAGTTTTGTTTTGCAGATGGCTTATTCAATCAGTATATCAGTCAACAAGAATACAAACCTCGCTGGGGACAGATTATCCCCAAAAGCTCCAAAGGTAAGGATTTCTCTGAAGCTATAGCCCTCACAAATCTCATTCTTTCATGCTTGTTTCTGGGTATAAAGAAAGACACTGATGCAAGAAGGCATTCTGCATTCTGGGGAATGGTATCATCTGTGGAAAAACTTGCCATTTGTCTGCAAATCAGTGAAATGTAACCTGGTTTCTGGTTGAATAAGGAATGCTCCAAGAACGCTAACTGTCACTTCAAGGATAACTAATCATTTCACAAGTAAAACTCAGACTATAAGTTACCTGTAGGACTGCATTTAATGTGTGGAGTCATCTTGAAGGGAGATGTACAGCTAAGAGTAGCAAATAGATGCTTTATCTTAACATGGAATATTTCAGATTTGAAGAGTATCTTTTGAAATCTTCATCTATTGTACAGTAAATCTAAACTTCAGAGTCTACCCCCAGATACTGACTACGAAGGACTGTTGTGCAGCAACTGCAGGATTCAGAGTGCCAATCACCAAGCATGGAGCCCCATCCCTAAACCTCTTGGGGAAGGGTTACGTATGAATATAAATAGACTTATCTTCTAGTAGAATATGGAATATCTTTCTAATACTGCTTCCCTGTCGTGAACAATTAAGAAATCTGAAGTAGCTGGAAAACTACTTTAATTGGACAGTTGGAATTCCCTTATGTGAGAACAAATAATTGGTGCAGAGCTAACTGTTATATCCATACCATTAGCCCTTTGCTTCCCTCCCTTGGGTACAGTGCTGTGTCGTTGGAGTATCTGTTCTCACTTGTCTGCCTTTAGGCAGCATTGGGTGAGAGATGAAAGGAGAGCAAAAGATTTTCAGTGTTCCTACTACTGGAAAGTTTCAAAGATAGGCCTCATTTGTGAGGACCTGCATGCTTCAGGAACTCCGTGGATCCTTTGGAAGGCTCCTGGAATTGCAGGAGAGTACTGTATTCGCTTTAGTTATTTATTGGAGCAGTCAGCAGATAATTGTGCAGTTTTATTTTGAGTTTTACAATGTGTGGAAGAATACTAACTGAAGAAAGTGTTAAAATTAAAAAATGATGAGTTAAGTTGCCCTGCTTTTGTATAGTACTTGAACTATACATGAAGTTCTATCCTTTCTGTTTAAGGCCTTATAACAGATGGCATTCTTTCACTCCTTTTTTCTTTTTTTTAAAAAGGTGATGGGGAAGACAGCCGACCAGGGATGAGAGGAGGCCATCAGATGGTTATAGATGTTCAAACAGGTGAGTAGTTTCTGATTTCTTCTTCTCAATGAATTTAGTTACTTAATGAGATTTTTCACATAAGTTTTGCAAATATATTCTTTTGAGAATGCCTTAATTTTAATTTTTGGAGAAAAATTGTACTTTTAAATAATTTCATTAAATAATCTGCTTTCTTTGCCTGGAGCATATTCCAATTGCTTATTCCAATTGCTTTTCCCACTGGCTTCTTCCCTGCTAATACCCCTTCGAGTCTTTAACTCCTCACTACTTCGGTAAGAAGCCAAGAATGGTTGGTTTAAATAATTTGTGTCTTTCTTTCCCCTCTTGAGCAGATGCTTATACAGGAGAAATTAGGGATGATAATTTCCCTTATCTCTCCAGTATATCATCTGTTTTGGAATAGCACTTGAGCAATAAATCTGACATGCTGGAATATTCCTCGTATTTTGGTTAGAGTGGCTTCTAACTTCTGCTATTTTTGTGCAGGAAGTTCCATTTAAATATAATTTTTTTGAAAATGTTTTTTTGAAATTGAATTTTTTGAAAATGCTTTCAATAGCAGTTCAAAAAATGGTTCAACCTCTGTTTTGAAGAGCCCTAAAGAGATGAAAGGAAGGTATAGGTAACAGTTTTGATGAACTCTTACTCTATAATTTTCTGTAGCTATGTCTTTTATTTAATCAGATTTCTTTAGTGCGTCATTCCTGGCTAAAGTGACTGTTCGCTTAAGCTTCCCTGCCTGCATCGCTGCTAAACAAATAATTTCTATGAGTAATGGAGCTTTTCTTAGGAAACAAGAAACAAGATCAGGGTTGTCAGTAGCAGAGCGGGACACAGGGTGGCAATGAGGGAGTTGGCAAAAAAACGTCAGTAGCTGACTCTGTTTTGGTCATACTGAGAGAGATTGAAGCATGTGACAGGATAGTACCTTCAAGAGTAATTTGCTAAGTCATAGTGAACAAGCAAAAATGCAGAAGTCACTGCAGTCTTTGGCTGTTACTCAGTATGTAGTTTTTGCTCTAGAGGAAGCACTCGAGTTATTCTGTATATGAAAGCAAACTTTTTTTCGTGGAAGATTCATTAGAATAAAATGCTGCTGGAGGGTAGCCGGTGTCTGCCTACAAAAGAGGCTGTGAACGCTCCCTAGTGGTCTTAGTGAGTAAGTAGCAGTGTCTGCTTCAGAAGCATACCGAAGAAATGCCAAGCACTTCAGTCTGGCAGCGACAGTCCTTTAGACCTGCTGAAAGCAAAAAAAAAAAAAATGGTAGCACCAGTCTTCGTTTCCATTTCTAATGGTTTTCTTAAGTTTTATTAAGCATATCACCTCTGCATTTCACTTATCACTCTGCTTCAATAAAGCAGTATAAAGCACAGATATTTTTTTCTGATTTTTTTTCTGATTTTTTTTTTCTCTCCCCTAACTGCTTAAAACTGGTTGGAGAGCATCTACAGAGGAAGAGTCTCAAGGTGTGAGAAGTGGGTTCCTATGTCATATTAGTCCCTTTCTGCTGCAGCTCTTCAGTGGTGGCAAGATATGCTCCTTCAGAAAGTTTTTCTGTGGAGCATTTAGGAAGTTTGGGAAGTTGCCCTTGCTTTTGCTTCCAGGCCCATTGAGGCTTGTAAAAGCTTGTATGTTTTTGAGATTAAAAGCTTTGCCATGTAATTTAGCTTACAAATAGGCCAGGGGAAGTTCTTGGTGCTGTTTGTATTCTTAAGACCAGCTGCTGCTGACTGCTTGAGTTTTCTTTTGAACATAGGTAGCATTTAGTGAGACTGTGGGAGTTTGGCCAGTTAGGTCAGGATATGTTTTACAGGCTGGAATTGGTCTCCCTGGCCAGCCATGAGCAAATCAAGTATTAAGAGAAAAAGGAGCAGCAGCACACTTGCAGACATCATCCATTCCTTACAAAAAAAAAAAAAAAGACCAGGCTTACATGAATCATGAGAATTTTATTGCATAGAAGTAGCAAGTTTTGGAAGCAAACTTTAATCACTCATGCCCAGGTCTGCTGTAGCTATGAATATAGCTGCAGCTGGTTCTGCTTTTTGATTAACCTCAGGGAAATATTAACCAGGTGCTACTGATTACAATAATAAACATTTATTTTTACTAAGTTTTGTATAACGTAGGGCCTGCCAGATGCATGTATTTGTTAATGTCAGAATAGAGAAGATGAGGTGGTAAGCAGGTTGAGCTAGATCTTGAATTACTGTTAGTGATTTGGTCTGCTGAGTCTCTCAGTTTATACTCTTAGTTTCAGGTAGAGTATTGTCATACTTGGGCCAGACTGTCTTCTAGCATGTTTTGTCTTCTAATTAGAATAGGCTGAAGGTAACTAAAAGAGCAATTATGGCATCTCTATAGGCATATGGTAACTTGTAGTGGTGTAGCTCACTTGTCTTATGTTTATGCATTTAATACATACTGCAGATGTCTTGAAATGAGTATTCTTTGTGCTTCGAGAAACTTGCATAGCATATTGAAATGAAGAGGCAGGCATTTTGTGGTGTAGAGCTTGCCTTCTACTTGAAAAATTTGGTAATCAATAACTCTTACAGTTTTTCCAGACTTCTATTTGTATTAGTGCTCAGATGGAAATCATCTGGGTGTCACAATTAGGAAGTTGTTCTTGGTATGCTTATAGAGAAATATTTACTATGAGGCACTCCTAGTTATAGTTGGAAACTGCTGTTGCACGTGTTATGACTCTAGACCTCAAATGAAAACACAAGGATTATGTTTCTGCTTCTTGTGTAAGGTACTTGTCTTATGTAGCTCTCTGTATGAGAGGCTGGAGAGTTTTCTGCTCCCTTTTCTGAGGAAGGAGGAGTGTTAGGGTAGACAGAACTGCGGGCTTACATTAAAAATACAAACAGAAGCATTCCCAGAACACCTAAAGTGCAAGTAACCCCAAAGCTATGCAGGGGCATTCTTTGCAAAGTGAGCTGAACATCATCCATGAAAACCTTCTATGATTTATGTAGGTCCTGGTGAAATTTTCAAGCATTGAAGTGCAGGCTTGTATACAATAATATTGCTTCCCAGATGCATTAAGTGCTGAAAGTGATTGCCCAGTGCAGTTCCGGAAGAGAGCATGTAGGTATCTGCTTAGCACTGCTTTCTTGATTAACATGGCTTTAATTATGACCCCTCAGGACTTTCTTTTAGTTCAGTTATGACACGTTTTGAAACAGCAACTCTGGAAGAAAGTGAGAACAGCTAAGCAGAGTGCCACATTCAGGTTTGAAGTTTTTAATCGATGATTTAGGGGACTCCTGTGTTTCAGATGTCTGGCTTGTAATTCCCTGGGTAAGGAGGTTTTTTTTTGTCTGCCCTTTCAGAGGAGGTACAGTTTTATGTGAATTATAGTGTAGTCTCTAGAACTATGTAACTTATTTTGGTAACAGAATGATGGAGGCTTTTTTAGGATTTGAAAAGAAAATGAACTAGTATTGAAGTTATTTTATTTAAAAGACTCTTTGGTAATATATCCTAATTGTTTCCAAGATTCATCATTATTTCATTTAGATAAAGCCACCTTAAGTTTTTTGTCTCAGTTGTTAGCTTTGTCTGTTTCTCCTAACTATGGCAACTGCAATGTATTATAAAGGAAAATATTAGTGAAATGATCTTTATCAGTGTTTGTGCTACCTCTGTTCAGTCTCTGAAGCAAAATTAATTTGTTATTTCGGGTATATGTTACTTTGCCTTTCCTTTTGTGGGAAGCAATTATTTCATTCTGTTAGATAAGTGAAAAGAGGTCTGTAGGTTGGGAACAGTGGGCGATTCAAAACAGTGGGCACAGTATGCTATAGTATATGTAGAGATGATGAAACAGTCTCAAAAGAAATGTGAAGCTATGAGAGATGAAGCAAGAACAGCAAACATGGGGACGGATGCTGTTTTGCCTGGGGAAAACATTGCTATCCATAAGATATTTTATTTAAAGACAGGACTTGTGTACAAGATGAAGAGATCTCTGAAACAAAACACAGATGGCTTCTAAGCTCTGAAATACAAACAGCTGCTGCATCCTGGAGGTTACTCAACTTCATGGTGCTTTCACATTTGAGAAGATGACTTTGTGTGCATTGTATGCCTACCCAGACTAGCTAGAGCTTGAAAAAATTGTAGCCAGCCACCATCTGCACTGAAGTGATTCAGAAACTGAACGGTGGGCAAGAAAATTCAACATCTGTCTGTATTTGTGCTCAGTGTGCTCCTTTATAAAGAACACGATGCAGCTTGCAGATAGCTAAAGAGTGATATGGTTGCTGCAGGAGGTGTAGAGAAAATAGGCGTTCATTTTGGGGGATGAAGAGCAATGGGCACGTTGCAGCAAGAGAAGTTCTGGTTAGCTACGTAGAGGGGGGAAAAAATACACAAAATCAATAACAGATGATCCAGATATTATGAAGAATCTGTCCTTACAGTTATTCAGAGCTATACAAAACCTGCTTTGTTACTGAAATTTGCTATGCTCTGAGGGGTTACAATGAAGACTGTGGCTGATTTCTAGCAGTCTTACCTGCAAAAATATTTCACTAATTATTTAAGTCACCAGAGTTGGAGTGTGTTCATTGCCTTGATAAAACAGGGATTCTGTAGTAGGCCAAGCTTAATTTATCAGCCTGCCCCTCACAATTTTCCATTTTACATCCTGACATGAAAACTTGCTGTGCCAGAATCCCATCAAAGATTTCATCGTACAGTGAAGGCAGTTAAGAGAAGTTTGAAAAGCTGACTTTGTGATCTTATCCAAGCCTAGACTGAAGCTCCTGCAGGGTTTTAGGGATTTAACAGGGACTGGAGAGGGATACTGCATGTACTCTTCTGAGAACAAGGAACTTGCAGAGGGGCTGTCTGGACATATGTTAATTTTTTCAGTGTACATTCTCAGATACTTTGTTGAGGAGTATTCTGGCCCCTTCTAGTCTTTTGGAGAGCAAAAAAAAGAAATGAATTTAGACGTTACAAAAACACTTCTGAATGAGTAAGCAGTTTAGAAATATTCATGGAACATATTTAAAAGTATTGAATTTTTGTTCAGCAATAAATGTGAAGGAGATAAGATGCTCGAGGATGTATTTGATGTCCAAAATGTGACTAGTAAAAGCTTTGGGTAGATGTAACTGCTTTCATGTTGTTCTTGTTGCCTTGCAGGTAGATTTGAAAAGTTCTTCCAATCTGTCCCTAAAGCAGAACAGAATTGAGTTTTAATAAAGTAATATTGATAATGCTGTGTGACATATAGCTATGATGCAAGGAAGGAATCCCTTCTTCTGCCAGAGAACAGTGTTCTTCCTGCCTGCATCTTGATTTCCCTAGTGTTACTGAAGTAGAAATAATTATACTAATGTGAGACTGCTGTTTTCCCCTCAAGCTTCACACTCCAGCTGCCTGAAACCTTGTAGTGTGTTCCCTGCATCTGATCATCTCTTTGGTCATATACTGATGCATTGTTTAGATGTTGTGGCAATACCAAGGAATGCTGAAGTTGTACTCTGGGTATGTCTTAATGAGTGCTTTCATTGAAAAAGTAACCCTTCCCATGAAATCTGAATTGAAAAATAGACTGGAAGGTGTGATACCAGTTGTGAAAGTGAGAACAGTTCAACTTTTTTGTTTTGAAAAAACAAATGCTACCCTTCCCCCTTCTGCCCTCCCAACTATTTTTTTCTTATAGTTTGGGAGAACAATTGTAAACTTTAGAACTGTTGAAAAATGATTTTCCTGACATTACCAGTAGCAGATGAATTTACATATTAAGAAATGTTTTTGTTACTTCTGTAATAAGATTAAAAATGATGATCCTTCTGGGTCTAGGTAGTGATAGAGTCTTTCTTTCATCTGGACTACAGTTTTATATCAAGATAAAGAAGAAATTTGGTATACAGTTCATGTATGCTCTTGTTATTGCTGTTGCTCAAGGAATCTGGGGATGCTCGCAGTTCACACTGATTGTACCTCTGGTCCTTATACACCACTTAGTTCTGTGGGCTTGATTTAGGTGAATTTTAAAATCTGAGTTTTCATCAAATTCATTCAGATTTGCTATTAAATTTCATCTGAGACAACAAAGTCTTTACAGGCAGGCATGACATTTTGGCAAGGCCCCAGTAGGATACTTAGCCAGTGCCAAATCTTTTATTTTTCTCAGCTATCAATGAAGCTGTTGTGGTAATGTGGGTTTTGTGAGCTGTGAGAATTTATGTGCACAAAGAGACCTGCTCTTAGCAGGGAACACTGGGAGCCCTGAGTCCAGGAGGAAGGGTAATTAAAGTTAATGAACCAGGGTAACCTTTCCATGGTGATGACCACTATCCTGATGGTAGGTAAGGGTCAGGGACTATTCCCGTTTTATAATCACACTTTTAGCTCTGCTCTTTAATTGGCATTGGATTAAAAATTGACCATTACCTTCGTAATAGATCTGGCTTGTGGATTTTAAAGAAGTTTATAAAGCTCTGTGATTCTTCAGTGGCTCGTTCTTTTTGGACTTGATTTTGTGTTATGTTAATGCCATCTGAAGATGAAATATTTTTAGAATTCAAGACCAGATAGTGGTGTTACTGTAATGGAAGTGGCTTAATCATCTGTTGGTGTCATAACAGAGGCTTATTCCTTATATGCTTCCCATGTTGGAGGTTTCATTTAGTTTCATCAGCAAGTCTGATAAGCTTTTGAACTTGCTGTGCTTGGAGTGGTTGTGAATTTAAGGTAACGCACTCTAAGGATGAGCCTGGAATGCTGACTTAAACTGTTACTGCTCTACTGACATGCTTTTGTAACATCAGATAAATTATATTATGCAAGCCATTTTCCTTGAAGAGGATTTCATAACTGAAGCAAGTTTTCCTTTATAAGAGATCAACAAAATAAGAGGTTTTTGGCTGCTGTCTCAAAAATCTTTGTGGACTGTAAGTTTTGCATCAAGCAGGGGAGAAACAGATTTCGCTCAGAGATTAACAATGGCTAATGGTACCGGTGGACAAAGGAAGGGAAACTGATGTCTGGACTTGTGCAAGACCTTTGACATAGTCCTGCATCCGTCTCTAAATTGGATAGAGATGTAGTTGGAGGCTGGACTATTTGGCGGATAAAGTGTATTCTTGATGGGTATAGTGCCAGATGGAGGCTAGTTGTGAGTGGTATTCTCTAGAGGTCAGTCTTGGGACCCATGCTCTTCAACATCTTCATCAGTGACCCAGTCTGAGTGCACGTCAGCAAGTTTGCAGATGACATTCATCTGAGTGGTGCAGCTGACGCAGTAGAAGGAGGGGATACTCTCTAGAGGGACCTGTATAGGTTTGACTACAGTCTGTTTATCACAGGTGTTTTGTAGGTATTTATGTGTTTAAAGGCATTCTTTTTTTAAAATAAAATTAACGTGTTCTT
Source organism: Perdix hodgsoniae (assembly GCA_035772895.1). Classification (NCBI taxonomy): domain Eukaryota; kingdom Metazoa; phylum Chordata; class Aves; order Galliformes; family Phasianidae; genus Perdix; species Perdix hodgsoniae. The sequence continues at coordinate 514,810 of JAPSGF010000134.1, forward strand.
CCTTTTTTTTATTAGAAACTGTTTATTTGTTTGGTGGCTGGGATGGAACTCAAGACCTGGCTGACTTCTGGGCGTACAGTGTGAAGGAGAACCAGTGGACTTGTATATCCAGAGATACCGAGAAAGAGGCAAGTAGTACATTCATACTGTTAATACTGTATGAATTACTTTAGAGAAAAATGCCATATTTCTAAAGTGCTTCTATATATGAATAGTGTGCCAAAATCATGAACAAAAAAATAACAAACTTTCAAGTTCAGAAGACTTTTGAAATAAGATTGGGAAAATGTGAAATGGATGTGAAAGTCAAGTGTTAACGATTACTGGGGTAGAGGTTTATTTCCCAGGAGTAGACTTATCAGCCAAAAATGAGTTCAGTGAGTAAAACATAAGTTAAATAATGTGGTAAGACGGAACCAGGCTGCCAAATGAACATTTCAGACCTGATGCTGGTGTTGAGTCCCAGTAAAACTTTTTTAGCTTCTGTCAAAAATGTGAGTGGACATGGGCTACCGGGAGGTGGAAATATATAGAACAGAGTAACTGTTCTATATAACCAGAGGCCATGCAATCCCAGGAGTTTCCATGGCATTCAGGTCATTTTCCTTGGCCTGTTTTGCTTGCTTTTTGATGTATGAAACCTCTGAAATGAATGTAAATTGGGCTACTGGAGATAACAAAAGATAGTTCCAACCTTTGACTCATGTAATTCTCATGACATTTCACAGTATATATTAAAATTTTCCTGTGGCTATTGTGTTCAGAGTTCATTACTTGTTTGCCAGAGCATAACTGAAGTAAGTTCATTCAGCGTAGTCTTCAAGGATAGAAAAGATTGAGATTCCACCACTTTTGGATACCTAAATTCAGAACTGATTTCCCCAAGTATTTACAAAAGGCATCAATGTATTTTTTTCACATTTGAATTTTTCTGGGTTCTTGTCCCTAGCTTCATTTATGAACTTAAGAACACTTGAGTATTGCCATTTTATCCTGGCAGAGGTGTTTAAAGATTGCAATCAAGTAGGACAAATAGCCTTAGTGGAAAATCTCACAGTAAGGCTCTTTCCTTAGCTTTTCCGTCTGTGCGTCATGTCCAGAGTTTTTAATATTCCTTAAAAAATGAGAATAACGAAACTGATTGTGGTATTCTAGCATTTATCTTAATAGTGCTGTGTAAAGGTTAAAAATTGTCCTTATATTTCATAGCTTTGAGTTTTTTTAACTCTTTACTCTTTCTTCACTGCTCGCAGGTCTGTACTTATCATGGCTTCTCACACGTTTAGCAGTAGAGTGTTGAAACTGGATTTGGTCTTTCAGTGATGTAGGGTCAGCTTGTGTAGCTGAAAAAAAACAAAGAGTTTTTACTGTTCACCCCAAATTAAGTGGGATATGTGTGACGTAATGATGAGGAAATTGGGATTTAACTCTTTTATCAACTTGCATCCAAAAGATAAAGCTAGACCATCTTTTCCTTTGTTCCTGAAAATAGGGAGCCAGTAATAGTGAAAGCAAACAATAATATGAAGTGCTGCTTGTTTCACTTTTCTTGTTTTGTAGCTGCCCAGTGTGTGGTTTTTTTTTTTTTGTCTAACTCAGGATGCAATGTAATAAGGCCTTCCTGTCAAAAACAGCAACTGTGTTTTCTTCCTGTATGAACCAGTGTGGGTAGTTCTGGTGTTTCTTTAAGGGGTTCATTTTCTGTGGTGTTTTTTTTTTCTGGGATTCTTTCTTATCCAGTTGAGCTTCTGTAGAGCTTGGGAGGCCTGGCTGGGATGCAAGGCATGAAACAGTGCCAGAAACAGCGTATGTTTTCTGAGTTCCTCGTGCCTGACTCTAGCAGGGTAGTGCTGGGATGGGAATAAAAGAATATAGAAAAGAACAGCTGTGGAGGAGACAGATTTTGGAGGAAGTAAAATTAGATTGCGATGGCAGGTCAGGAAATTCAAGTGGAAGTTGGAGGGATTGTTGGCTGAGAAGAATCAAGGTCAGGAAATTAAGAAAAGATGAAGGTTCAATTGAATGCATGGGGAACTTTGAAAAAGACACATACTTAATATAAGTGGAGAAGTATTTAGAAATGGAGTTCCAGAATGGCTTTATGTTTAGTTATAGTCTGAAGTGGATGTCAGAAGACAACCTGCAGAGTCATAGTTCAGGATTTTGGTGACTTAAAGAAGTACACTGAACTGGCTGCCAGCACTTGCCAGCAGTGGGGATTTTTTGTTGTTTTTTTTCTATTGGAGTTCTGGATGAAACCTGATTTAGAAATGAAAAGGTCAATCTCAAATGGAGAAGTAAATTAAAAAACAAAGACTCCAGATGTTTCTCTAATAGGAACATCAACTATTCACAAACAACTTGGTGAAAGGAAATGTCTGTTGACATGGAATTTTTGAAAATATTCTAAGTAGAGTCCAATAGAACTCAGTCTTGTTTTTGTGTTATACTGTGCTTGTTCCACTCCTAGCTATTTTATCCCACTTTGTGACACTGGTTGAACTAGCCTCTGAATATTTAAGCTTGGACTAGAAGACAAGATGGTTGCATATTATCCAACATCATCTTAAGGGTAACACAGAGCAACTCTTTCAGAGTAAAGGTACTGATAACTTCTGATGCAGTGCCAGATTGTCTTCATCCACTTGGCACCGTGATACAAAGAATTTGCGGTGACCTTTTCAGTAAATGGCGTTGTTTCTGTTTTTCTAAGTTTGCCAGTGAAATGGAGAAAGGTCTCTTTGTCACCTTCAGTTGCATTTGTATTCTTAACAGTTCAACTACCAGTGCTAATTTTCCACAGTCCTTCTTATCTCAGGAAGAAATGCTTGCAGCAGTAGTGAAGTAACTAGCCTATGTTCTTTAAAAAAAATATATATACATATATATATATGGTGAACTAAAGTGCAGTATTGTGTTGAGTTTCCAGAATATGTACCCTAGCAGCTGATGGGCAGACCTAAATTGGAACTTCCCAACCATTCTTTCATTGTATGGAGGCAGCAAGGTTCCTTCAGTCCTAGTGAAATCATGCTCGTTCATGATTGTGTCCTTGCAAAGGAATTGTACCGTGACCTCTTAAATGGATCCACAGCTTCTGTCTCCTCTGTGCAGTGCTTGAATTTTCAACAGCTCTCCAAATGGGTTGGCAGGAGGCATGGCCAAAGCAGGTCAAGTCTGAGAGTATTTAAGAACTTGTATCCTGAACCAAGTGAAATGTTTTAACAAAGTTGTCTCGAGGCTGTATTAGCCTCGTAGATTAGTGGACCTTTTCAGGATTTGGGAATAGTTTTAAAATATCAAACCTTGTCATTTCTTGAGCATTTTGGTACTAGGCCAGTGTCAATTAATAGATGAACTTAATGTGAATGTTTTGGTATCTAATATTTGTGGTTTCCAAGCAGTAACTTTCTCATAGGGTAGTTTAGTGAAATGAAGTACAAAAGGACAGTTGAGGTGACTAGGCAGCTGCAGGAAGGACTTCATTTGCAGTATGTTGATAATTCTGTGGACTTACAGGATCAAAATGCTGAGAGATGTTGATGGCTCTAAAGATTCAATAATTGAGAATTGGGAAGCACAAATTTAGTATGTCCACGGTATTCCTTTGCCGTATTTTGGTGCCTCCTATAGACATCAGAAGAGATGCAAGATCTTCTTGGGAAACATTTCATTGTGCAAAGTGGTAGTTTCTGTTGTGCATTTGTGTTGATTCATCATCACTGTGGCTTTATGCTCACACGTCAGTTCTGTGAAGGACATGGAAATTGTGTAAATATATTAGGTTTAGGTGATGCTATTTTTTTCAAACTTTTAAGTGTTTCTTGACAAAAACTCTTCAGTAGCAGACAAGGTCTTTCCAAGGGTTAATTGGTTAAGAGGATAAATTCTTTCTGACAATAAAGGAAAGCGTAGGTCAAGTGTCTACTGTTCAGTAGGTTCAGTAGGTTCAGTAGGTTCAAAATGATCTAGAAAATTGGCATATGGTAAGGTGACAATTTGCTGCTAGCATTAAGTACTTTTCCAGGCTGCATAAAATGAAGGCTGACAAATGCAGAAGGATCTCATGGTACTGAGAGCCAGCCTGAATGTCACCTGCTAGTGTATTTTCAGTTAATTTTTCTATATTGCATGGATGCATTGCTTTACATTTGTTGACGTGGATTCGTTTTCCCAAAACTTCCAATGTCATTTCAACAGAAGCACTATATTTGTTTGCGTTTGTGACATTTACATAATTTTTTTGTAAGGTGGGGTGATTTTCAAATACATAACTTTACTGGTATAAAACTTCTACTCTGTGCTGTTTTTAAGAATAGGAACTGAAAATGTCTCAAATATTGGCCACTTCCTGCAGATGGTGATATAATTTGGAAGATGCTATCAGTAATTTTGGGATTTTTGTTTCGTTATGAATACAGTAATGTTTATGGAATTGAGATCTAATGCACTGAATCTGCCATGTCTGAGTAATTCTAGTTGTTAAAAGCTGCTCAGTTGTAAGAAATTCCTGGTACCACAAAAGCTCACAGGGAGAAAGCAGCTGTCCCCAAAAGCCTGCAGCAGAAACTTGGATCCTGCAGATGTAGCTCTGAGCCAACTTCTTAAATAGTGTAAATGCCTACAAGAGTAGGGACAAAGGCGGCACATACTGAAGTGAACACGATGTAATGCATTCTGGGCAGGTCCTGAATATTACATGCTACTGTTTTATTTCCCCTCCTGCATAGAAGTATAACAGTTTAAAACTGTTCTAGACAGCATTTATTCTCCAAAATGTTAAAGAATTTCAGATAATTTTGACTAATTTCTTCTATGATACATAGGTGTCCTAAAACAAAAATATTCTCCTGCAGAGTATCTTATAAAAAAAACATTAGAAAATGTTTTCCACTTGTAGAAGTAACTTTTCTATTTATACTAGCTTGTGTACTTAAGAGCTCTGTCCTCTTACTCTTGTGTATTTCTTTTAATCGAAATTTTAAAATAGAAAATACGATCTTTATTTTATAAAGCTCTGAGTCTTAAGTTATTCAGTTCCATTGTGAAGTGCCCATAGTTGTTGCTTCCAGCATGCAAAAAGTGCAGGAAAACCAGCCAAACTTTAGTTATTCCTAACACCAGATGTTTCAATGTGTGGAGATCCCTTTTGGATATTGAAGCCAGTCTCATACAGAAAAGAATACTTAAATGAATGCATTAGGCACGGTATTCTGAAGGCTGCAAAACTTTGGCAGTCCTGGAGCTTGCACGTGCCAGTCTTCAGATTATACATAGACTTCCAAAGCATCGTAAAGCCTTCAGTTGGAAAGGCTGCAGCCTGCAAAACTTAGAACTGCTTTTGTACCTTGAAGTAATACATCACGAATAGTTGATCTCTGGCATTTATGTTCTCTTGAAAATCCGCATTGACTCTAGCTTACAATGGACATGGACATACTGGCCTGATTCCCTTATCTGGAGTACAGCTTCATTTTACTTTGACTTTGTTAGGGATGTGTTGCACCATTCACTCCCTTGTGAACTACCTTTAAAGCAGTATGCAGAGGTATGCTGGGGTGGGTGTATCTTGGGGAAGGTAACGCCTTTTTGTACTGCTTTAAGTATTATGGAACTTTCAGGTAAGGATTTAGTAAAGTGAGGAATGTTGGTATTTAAAAAAAAGGTGATTTATGTACTTCCAAGTTTTACTGACAGAAAAACAGGCACATGGAACACAACAGCAGGCTGGAGTCCTTAGTATTCCACGTTTTTCCCCCCCCCCCAGTTGTGTGGGGAGAATGGCAGAAACAGAAAAGGTAGGGGGAGAAGGTGGGAGGAAAGTTTATTCTATTGCCAGTAAGGTCAAAGTAGCTCCACACATGAATCAACTTTGCCTTGGGAGTAGTCTCCTGTTTCAGCTAGTCTGTAAAAGGCTTCCGTTACATTAACACTTTTCAAGCTGTGCAAATACAGAATCCCTAAAGAAATATCAGTTACCCACTGTGGTAACACAGGGGAAGCATTTTCATTAGTATCATAGGCACATCCTTAGTTAATCTGTCTAATTACACGTTTGAAAATCTCCTAAGTTTTTTTGGATCTTGCTGCTATTAATGGGTATATTTCTGCCACCAACCTCTAAAGACAGTTAAACTTTATGGACAAACCCTGACTGAATGGGTGTAGCACACTGCTATGTTCAGCTTTCAGACCCTGAAAGAGCTTAGTATGTTTAGTGGGAATTAATCCATGAATTTTCTAGGGCTTGCAAGTGCTGCGGGACCAAGGGATTTTATTCATACTAGGATTAAGGAATTGCATTGCCTTTGTATTCTTTGTTATATCTTCTGTTTTTTCCTCTGACATCCTGTGCAAATTACTGCAAAATTGAAGATGACTTGCTCCTGAAAGTGTCATGCAGCAAAAACTGTGTGCTACACTTTGTGGTAATTGATGCAATTTGTGCAGCTGGATAATCAAATTATGTTCTGAGAATAGCTGATGAGTGATATAAATAAAAATTTCACAAGCTACATCTTTTCTGATGTGTCGCTTAGTTTCAAAGAAGATACGGCCATTTCCACAGTGCTATTTAACATAATATTTCTGTTATATATAGATGTGTGTGTATTATATATTTTTCTTGGCATATTGCTATGAAAGCTAACAGAAGGAGCCTACACTGAACTCTCCTTAGTATCTAAGAAGACAATATGCCACTGGTTTGCCTGAGGGGAAAAGTTACACAGCCACTTCTGTGATGTTGCAACACCTCTAGGACCAAACATTTCCTTTTCTTCTCCTTCAAGCTGTCATCACTTTCCAGGAAACATCTGAGAGCTTGTGGCTGTCCTGAATTGCTTAGATCAGTATGGAATTTTAAGTTTATCACCATCTTTTCAAAAACAATTAATAAAAATTATTTCTAGCTCTGCTGTGCCCTCATGAAAGCTTCAAAACTGGACATGTTTCACATCTTCGGTTAAACAACTCATAAATTACAAGTTAACTATCTTCAGCCTACTGGCCTGTTGGTCTGTTTTAAGCCAAATAACTTGCATCTGCAGAGGAATCTTTCTCTTAGCTGGATGACTTCTTTGCTAACCATTGTTATTGGTAATCAGAGGACAGCATAAACTTAGCAGTGCATTTGAACATGACCTCATTCAACATCCTGCAATTGTTCGTGGGGTTAGTTGATTTCGGCCCACGAAGGACATTGTCCTGAGGCCCATATCTCAGAGCTGGTGACAGATTGTCTGTTATGGTTTGTCAGCATTACTGAAAGCAAAACTGAGCAGATGATGGGTAACAAACCATGTTTGCTTGTTAAAACTTAATATGCTGCAGTTTTTACTATTCAAATCTCATTGCTGTGTGTAGTGCTGGTTTTGTGAGTAACTTGTTTGTTTTGTTAGAAGTAGCACAATATTAATGCCCTTTTGTTGCAAAGTTCTTTTGTGTGAGAGGATTGGTAAGCTGAATCAAGTAGACTGGATGATCTATTTTTGACTGTAAACTGATGCCTAAGCAAGACTTTCACGTGTGCTCTTGCAGCCTGCTTCATATAAATGAAAGAACTGTTACCTGTGCTTTGTGCTTTTGAAGCTGTGGTTTTTGTTTCTTCCCTCTTTTCATTGTTCTCCTGCTTGCATAGGAACTCTCTTGATCTGGTTTACTGTAACATGATGTTGCACAGTGCTGGAAGGCCTTGATTCTACCTAGTTGTGAGAGCAAGCCAGGTGAGAACACACTGCTCAGACAAGGCCTGGGAATATGGCTTCCTGCATGTGCAGTGATGCAGATATAGTATCTAAAGCTGTTTTGCACAGTATGTAAGCTCACACGCAGCTCTCGAAACAAGGATATTGGTGCTTTGAAAAGTTCTTGAGTCAGTTTAAAGGACATGTTTTATTTCTTTGAGTTGCATTAATTGCAGTTCACCACAAGCCAGTAGGTCATGAGCTAGTTCACTTATGTTATGAAAATACTCTGACATTAGTTGTTTCTGCAAGCAGGCCTGCTGGGAGACTAATTTTTAACAGATAATTTGATGGGAGGAGAATATAAGCATCTGTTCATTTTCATAGCAGCATTTGTGTGCTGCACTGTCTCCTCTTATCTGTGCAGTAATGAACCTGCACTGCTCTCTGAAGGATGGAACAGACTATCTGAGTAGATTCTTATGTAGGGCTGAATGGGATGTCCTGCCCATGGGTCATCAAATCCTGGCCACTGTATCATAAGGTTATATATGTGAGCTCAAGCATTTGATTTATAAGTTCATTGAATCATCTTTCACAAATAGAACACAGGACCATTCAATTTTACTTCCAAGCAAAGAAAGTCTCTTTAGAGAATGTTAAGCTTGAGGGTATGTAGTATCAACACTGAGTATCCCAAATATGTACACACTTCAGTAAAAAAAAGCTTAATCCTGTTTATTTTTTTTCTCACCCAAAGTGAGCAATATCAATGAATCATAACTGTACTAAAAGCTGCCTCTGACTTTAATCTGCTCCATCATGTCAGAGTCAGATTCCCAGAAAGGACTTCGCAACTAAATCTATTTTGTTGCATTGCTATAGGAGGCTACTCGTAAGCAGATTAGGCACAACTCAAATACTGTGTCAGCTGCCTGACCAAAGGATAGGTTCTTTGTCTTAGCCGAAAGTAGATATGTTAATAGCCTGGTATTTGCAAATACTTGTCAACAACTTTCTGATATCCAAGCCTAATATTTATCTCAAAACGTTCTACTTTGCATGACAATTGGTGTAGGTGTGTGTCTTTCCAACAGTGGCCTTGGGGGGTTTAAAGGGTCGTGCTTCTTAGTCAGGTTCTGATCTGCTTAATAGATTTCCTAAAATATTTATTGGCAGAATATATTTAACTCATACACTCTCAGAGAATCTTCTTTATAGCTGGAGTAGCAACTGTGAAAGTAAGTTATAGTAGCCATTGTATTTCATAAACAGGAAGAAGAGTATCTTAAGGCTAAACAAAAATGCAAGGCTGCCTGACCTACTGTAGCTTCATATGCTACTTTAAGCTTTTACTTAAGGCAAACTTGCAGAGTAATTGGAGGAATTGAGTGTATGTTGAGTATGCAGAATGTGTGTGTGTGTGTATTTAGCTACTCTTGTGTTGTTCTTTAACACATTCAAAATCTTAGTTCAGTCTCTTGTTGCATATACCCTCTGTGAAGTTCAAAGGTTATTTTATGCATCTAATGGTAGAGATGTCAAGTCCCGAACATCAAATGACACACAGAGCTCTGATTTTTGCCATCATATTGGGTAAGGTAGCTGGGATGCGAGAGGCTCTTGCACCCTTTAGAAGCCCTTGCAGATGGCTCACATCTGTAGCATCTGCACATTGTGTGATTCAGAACTTGTGGTCAGTTGGTAATTACATGAGCATTAAAAGCAGGGCTGCAGCCTCCACTCACTTTATGTTTGGGGTTGATGGGCAGTACTGATGCCACATGTTATCATAGAAAGCACCAGGTACATGCTTTTAATAGATTTCTGGCATCTTCAGTTATGAGAAACATGAAATGCTTTCTGTGAGCAACTAATATGACATGGCATTTTTTTGTGTTGCTGTAGCTTCTCTTGCTGTATTTAGAAATTATCACAGAATGCCCAGGGTTGGAAGGGACCTCAAGGACCATGAAGCTCCAACCCCCCTGCCACATGCAGGGCCACCAACCTCCACATTTAATACTAGCTAGGTTGCCCAGGGCCCATCCAGTCTGGCCTTGAACACCTCCAGGGATGGGGCATCCACAACCTCTCTGGGCAGCCTGTTCCAGCACCACACTACTCTCATAGTAAAGAACTTCCCCCTGACATCCAACCTAAATCTCCCCTCCCTCAACTTAAAACCATTTCCCCATGTTCTGCAGTTATCTACCCTTTTAAAGAGTTGATTCCCCTCCCCACTGTAGGCTCCCTTTAGGTACTGAAATGCTGCAATGAGGTCACCCTGCAGCCTTCTCTGGACCTTCTCCAACAGCTCCCTGTCTTTTTTGTTCTGGGAGCTCCACACTTGGACACAGTATTCCAGATGGGGACTCACAAGAGCAGAGTAGAGGGGAACAATCACCTCCCTGTTCCTGCTGGCCACCCCTCTTCTGATGGAGCCCAGGATACCATTTGCTTTCCAGCACACTGCTGGCTCATGTTAAGCTTTTTGTCCATCAAGACCCCCAGGTCCTTCTCCAGCGGTCTCAAGGACTGCTCCTTCCAGTCTGTATGGATGCCTTGGATTCCTCCTGCCCAAGTGCAAGACTCTGCGCTTTACTGTGTTGGACCTCATTAGGTTCACCTGGGCCCATCTTTAAGCCTGTTGACGTCCCTCTGAATGGCATCCCTTCCTTCCACTGTGTCAACCACACCACTCAATGTGGTGTCATCAGCAAACTTGCTGAGGGTGCACTCGATTTCATCATCGATGTCACTGATAAAGATGTTAAAGATCACTGGTTCCAAGACAGACCCATGGGGGATGCCACTTGTTACTAGCCTCCACATGGACATAGAGCCATTGATGACCACCCTCTGTCTGCGGCCTTTCAAGCAGTTTCTTATCCATTGAGTGGTCCACCCATCAAATCCACATTCCTCTAGTTTGGAGATAAGGATGTGGTGGGGGACCATGTCAAAGGCCTTGCTCAAGTCCAGGTAAAAAGCAAATTGCATCCTTATGAACTGCTGCTTAGATTAAAAAATGTCTTTGGAGTACGCATTACCTGAACACTTGTACTGATGCAGTATTAACAGTCTTAAAGGGCATAAAGATTTTATTGTGATTCTGTGAATGCTAAGATTCATATGCATTTCCTTTTATTTTCAAGATTGTGTAGAACTTTATCATTTTGGGATGATGCTGGTGGTGGAGGAGGAAACAAATTATATTCTGAATCTGCTGAAATGCAATTTGAAAGTGGGAAATGAGACCAATTAATCTCCACAGTGGTGTGTAGGCAGGAGGGACTATTTGTTGTATGACACTCTGCTCTCAGAAAAGGAAATAAAGTAGGTTGTTTGTGTCTTTTTATGTCTTCGTCCCGGTTTGCTTTAGGACAAGATCATTTACCTTATGACGCTTATTTTTGAACTTTATACTGGAGACAGTGTTCACATTCCATCCTGTCTTTTAAAGAAGGGAGAATTAGTCAGCTGTTCTTTGTTTTTATTTCCCTGACTCTTGAACGGGGTCCAGGCTTGCTCCTGAGGTTTTTCATCTGGATCAGTCTGAATAAAACAGAACTTCTTGCGACTGAAAACCCTTTATTTGCAGAAGGTTATGATCACCAAAAGAAGCCAAGCTCCCCAATTTCTTGTTTTGGAGGTGGGAAGTTGAACCAGCTTCATGGAGTTCTGTTCCCATTAAAGGAGGTTTGTAGGACACTTATTTAAAAGCAAAACTAAAAAGAAAGCTATCATGTTTAGTGCCTTAGAGCATGCCAGGATTCTGTTGCTAAGATGATGCATGGCGGTTCTGGCATAAATAGTTATTAGAGCAGACCCTACCCTAAGGAGTCCCAATCCTTTCTCTCCTGCATAGGAACAAATCAATTATTCTAAGGAGGCAGTGTTGTTTCTCGATGCTGTTGTGTTGCTTTTTGAAAACGTTTTGTAAGTTAGTCCTTAAGTGGGATAATTGCTTTCAGCATTTGCAAGTTAAATGAAGAAAGCTCTAATTAGATTTTATAAAGTGGCTTAGCATGTTGAGAAGGCTTTTCATAAAGTATACTGTGTATTTGCTTGGCATTGCGCAACTGAATTTTGTGAGGCGCTGACAAAACTAAAAGATCCTGTTTGGCCTTGGTTGCTTCTAGGCAATTAAAAGATCAAAACCTTGTCTTAGGTACTCCTAGCTATACGTACTCTGTTCTTTTCCCTACATCCTTTGGGTCGTTTATTTCTATTCTAGAGTCTGGAGCAGTTGCAGTCAAGACTAAGCTGCTTGAGGACTGTATTGTTAAAGTAGGGAACAGAAGCTTGGTATTCTGCACCATTTGAAAATGGTGCCATGGCACGCAGTGTTTGATCTGTCTTGATTGTTATTATGCTGTGCTAATTGTGCGGTGGTACTGGGTGGTAGAGAGCCACTTTATTCAGGTTAGTCTTAGCTCTGTGGGGGCTCTGGTTGAGTTGTACAGAAGCCAAAGTGCCCAAGTGCTCAAGCTTAGTAATCTTTAGTATTGCTTGGTGTCCTGTAAATCTGAAATGCGATACGCTAATGCTTTATTATTGCCACCACAGCATTGGCATAAGCCGAGGAACTGGTCGAAGCAGCTTAACACATTGTTAGCCATCTGAATAAGAATTTAGTCTGGTCAAAAGCTTTTTTCATGTGTGGTTTCTGCAGTGTGCATGCCAGAAGCTTCATGGTGAGAACTGGAAAGTGTTCCCAAAGCCAGTGTTTATTCAGATCATTTGGGCACTGTTGCTTGATATGACTTACCAGAGCCCATTTTAACTGGCTGTGCTCTGTTTGGAGAGTAATGCCTCTGCTAACTCAGTTGATTGGTTCTTAGAATTGTAGAATCATTAAGGTGGGAAAAACCTTTAAGACCATCTAGTCCAACCATTGACTCATTGCCATGTCACCTAAGTGCAACATCTACTCATGAAGCTTCATTTGCAAAAACGTCCATCACATGTGCTAGGAACCTTGGAGATAACAGTTCAGTGAAACTAGACCTAAAGGAAGCACTACTTAATGAAAAGTCCTGCATTGATCTACAATCACTTGTTATTACCACAAGACTGGGTAAATGCAGGCTAGCTGGAATTTTCTTTGTCTTCTACTCTGCTCAATAAGACTTGACTTTGCTTAATCTTATCTTAGGTTTATCAGTGTGCAGGTGAAATTCTTTATTATCCCCAGATTTTTAGGAATGGTGGGTAGTGTGTTATGTGGACTAGCAGGTACCAAAATTAATACTTCGTATGCTGTCAGTTTATTTTTGGCAGTACAGTCCAGATTTTAATGAGACTAGAGATTTCTAGTGCAACACACTCACCTTATTAATAGACATTAACTAATGGATCATAGACCAGTCTATATCTGAGCAGGAGGAGAAAAAAGTGTTGTTCTGCTCTCTGATGTCTTTTACTAAGATTGAAGAGAGTCATGGTATTACAGTCAATTTTTTTTCACTTATTATTTAATAACAGGGCATATTCTTTGATACTCCTGGAATCATTTCTTATTTGTTTGAATTTGGTGGGTCACTTTCTCCATGACAAGTTGGAGTGGTGTGTTCTTTGTCTGAGCAACAAGCTCGCTATTGTAGCTGTGTAAAGGAGACTTTGGATCAACATTTGTTATCGCCCACGGGCTCTTGATTCATTTAACCACACGTGCTGTGAAGTTGTAGTCATTTTTCAGTGTCTGCCCATATCTGTCTCTATAAATGGACTTTGTGTCTCTCACTGAAGTATGTTCATACTACAAGGGCTTTTTTAAGCAAAGAGGATAGCCCTCATACAAACTGATGTTTAATGGACTTATTTACTCCTATTGGTAATCACACCGCATACGTGCTTGGTTCCACATGACTTCTAAGTGGTAGAGAGGAATAACTTCAGTTTTCTTTGTGTAAAGATGATGAACTGGAGGAAGCTTTCTGTATGACAAGATATAATCCATTCTATGCCAGGTTCTACAAGTTCAAGTCAGAGGTAAAATTCTTGTGAGCTTGAGGTGAAGTTTTTCTGCCTGCAGTCAGACCATTAAATGGTCAAACTTAATGCCTTTAAAAAGTCATACATGACTAATACACAACTCTTATCTTTATGAACAATGCATTTTTCTTGAACTTGTTTTTCATTTTAACGTAGCCTTAAGATTTGAAGCTTGTTTTCTGTAGTACCTATGCTGTTAACTCCACTGGCTTAAAACTAGTGTTGCATATGCTGAGTGCCTGAGCTTTCTGCCTGTACTTAATTTCATTTGAAGATGCATCTCTTCTACAGTGCAAAGCAGGTCAAGAAATTAATAAGTTTGGAGATTTATTCTTGAAAGTTCCTAAGACGTTATTTAAGCAAATCTGACATTACCTGTTGTGGTCCAGAGAGACCATATAGCATTGTGAGAGTGTGATATGTACATCAGTGGGTTCATTTAAAAAGAAAATTGCAGTGACATGACAAATGGGAAGGAGTCAGAAAGGACTGATTTCAAACACTTGAGCCTTAGAATTCCGTCGAGATAGTATCTGTGCCATGGCAGTGACATGCTCTATAGCAGAAGAACAGTGGAACATCCTCCAGGGGCTTCCATAATAAGAGATGGACTTTTTCTATAGGGGGTTGCTTTCTTTTGAATCAGGGACAACCTTTGTGAATATACGAGTTAACATCTCTCAAGCAAAGAATCTCATGTGTTCTGAATAGGATTCTTTGGAACATGGTCATTTGTTTTTTCCGGGATCAAGATCAAGTATGTTGCTACCTTCTCTTTCACCTTCTTCCATGTGACCAATGGCGATGAATGAACTTTTTCTGTTTCAGGATTTTGTGCTCTTGTTCCGTTTCTGTTGGTGTTTTTTCCTGAAGAGAAAAAATGTTCTTAATCACTATGAAATAACTAATTCTCAAATTTGTAATTATTGCTGGCATGCTTCATATTTACTAAGTATGAGCAATTTAGTTCATGTCTTTGTATTTAGTTAACTCAAACAATAGTTTGCAGCAACTATTTTTTAATGAAGAATTCTTTTTATCAAACTTAGTGAAGAATATTCCATCAGTATGCATTTGTTAATTAGCTTTGTTTTAAATGAAATGATACAATTAGATATTTTTTTTTTAAAGTAAGGTGGAATTTAGTAGCATGTGGAGCAAATTTTGTTATTTGGTATGGCATGATTAGCTTTCCTAAACTTAAACTATAAGTCTTGTATTACATGGTGATTTGTCATGAATCTTTTGATTATTTGGGTTGTCTTTGTTTGTCTATAGATTTTCTATGTTTTGTCTTTCGTAGTTTGGTCGTGTTTATGTGCATCTTACCATTTTTAGTTGACAATGGAAATCTTCCCACTTCTCTTGCTGCTTTCCAGGTTGCCTTTTCAGATTCCCAATACCAACCTTTGAAACTGTGGACGTTTTCTATGTGATTTCTATTTCTTATCTTCCAGACTCTTGAGAAGATTCTCAAAGCTAGCTGCACAGCCTTGTTCTGTCATTCTCATTTAAATGCTTTCCAAAGCGCAATGAAAGGTGAAATAAATACAGAATTCATCTGTAAGCATAATTACTTTCTTCTGTCTGATCTCTTGCAAATAAGGCTTTCCCCACCTTGATTTCTAGTATTTTGGAGTACAGCAACAGAACTTGCATGCTTCAAGATGAGAATAGGAAGGCTTTCAAAACTAGTCTTGACTGAAGTAGAAGGCAGTACTGTCTAGTACTGCATAGTATCGTCTAAATGTCATTTAATAAATTACTCTGTGTTTTGAAGTTGAGCACCTTGGATGGATGAGTGCATATTAATTTGACGCTGTCTTCTCTCTGAAGACCATAACTCAGGGCAGTTTTGCTTACTGTAAGAAACATTCCTGTAGTTGGAGCTGGAATAACAGTATCTGTTTCGTTAACGATGGAGTGCTTTTGTTGCCTTCGAAGACCCATTACAGGATATGGTTGCTTGTGGGAGTGTCTGGTTATGATCTGTTAGAAAACAGTCTATTAATAAAACAGAGCCTCATGTAATAGAGCACGTCTTAATCTTCTTCCTAAGTAGTTATTTATAGGCTGTGACATCTTAATTTGCTCTCATGTACATCAACTTCTGTTATTTTAAAAGATCAAGTAGCTTTCACATGCCTCTGAGCATCAGTTCTGGAGGGAATGGTCTGTTTCCTAAGGAATCTTACAAAAAGGCTTGTTAGAAGTTTTATTGCTTTGTTTTGCCAGTGTTTTTCTAATGCACAAAGAAGTTACAGAATGTCCTGTTATATTGATATATATTGATTCTGTATTTGGCTGACACAAATTCTTCCTGAGCGTTCAAAGGATTTCCACTTCCTGATGAGATTTATTTGTCCTGGATGGGTAGTGATCTATCTGGAGCAGTGTTAAATGTGCTATATACTTCATTTTTGTGATTATTTTCTTTATTAGAGTGGTCCCAGTGCCAGATCTTGTCACAAGATGTGCATTGATATTCAACGAAGACAGATCTACACGCTGGGTCGCTATCTGGATTCCTCTGTGAGGAACAGCAAATCTCTGAAAAGTGACTTCTATCGCTATGACATTGATACAAATACATGGATGCTACTGAGTGAAGACACTGCAGCTGATGGGGGTCCAAAGCTGGTGTTCGATCATCAGGTCAGCTACACTGATATTTTAGCACAAGTCCCTATATGTGTACCTTTTTCTCCATGTTTGTGAATTATAATTTTGATCATAGCCTTTTGTAATTTAGAATTGCTATACCAGATAACATTGCAATGATGGGGGAAGATGTGATCTGCACTCAGTTAATTTTTAATAGCGTAGTTGTTTAATGCTGTTGATTACTGGTATTCCAATAAAATTGAGTCAGATCATTAAGACACGTTTTATTAAAGCTGAAAGCACAGTTCATCTGTTTTTAATCAGACTTGCTGAGCTGAGTTTGCAGATCAGCCTACTGGGTAGACATTGGGGTACAATTTGCAAAGCTGTGTGCTACCTTCAGAAGAATACTGTAAGCAAGACACCGAAATGAGGCCAAGGGGATCAGGATTCTTAAAGAAAAAAAAAAAATCAATTATCTTTAATTTTGTGAAATGCTCTTGCTTTGTAGAGATTGAAATCTTACAGGAGTAGCTCCCAATCTTTTAAAAAGCTGCACCTCTCCGTATATTCAGATTACTCTGTTTTTAATCATGTTGTATATTCATTGCCTTTTGTGTCCTTGAAAAAGATATTTGGTTCTTAGTTGTTTTTATAAAACATGGCCAAGAGATAATACATCAGTATTTGTTTTTAAAGTGTCCCAAGAACTGGTGCTGTTTTGTAACCAAAGCTGTTGTCTGCCAGCACAATATGCATTTTTGCTGACACCATAAATTAGATGTGTTGCCTGCAGAACAAAAGCCAATCAGTCTTTCTGTTCTATTAATAACAAATATCAATCTTCCAGGTGTTGAGCAAAAAGCAAATGATCAGCTGGCAAGACTACTTTGAGTACTTGTTTGCCTCCTCCTGAAATTTTCTTCTTTCCCTGCTATCTCTGAGGAAAGAATGTCCTCCCTGAATTCTTTCTCAGTCTACAGCTTTCTCTTCTCTCCCTCACTGTGTACTGTGATACCAGATTTTGTTTAACCTTCACAAAAATGTGCTGCCTGGGAAAAGTTGTGTGTAGGCTTTTCTGAGTAGCATCTGTCTTGTTGTGTTTTCCCGTCTTTCTTTTCCCCCGGTGTTTTGTAGACATCTCTATTGCAGTGTGTCTGAGAACATCACCTGTAATCAGGGAGTTATATTTGATTTGTACTGATGTATTTTGTGTGTGCCATAACTCGAATTCTGGCTTTGGGGATAAACTTTTTTCTGCTGCAGACTCTTCAAGGATTCCTGACCTGGTTACAGTCCTTTTTTATGTTGAAGTAGTGACGGCAACAATAAATATGTGAGATGGAAGCTGAGTAACAGATCACTGGTTGTTTTTGGATCAGTAGTGTTGCATTCAGTAAACTAGCAGTGACTTTGTTTACTTTTTGGCAAAATTGTCTATGGATCCTGGATAAAAATTATAAATTTTTTCCCTAAATCAGCAGTTAGAAGCAGATGAGTGTAGCCCTTTTTGATCATTAAATTGCCAAGCTGACATCAGATTCAAGCTCTAAACTAAGGAACTGTTTTCTGAGTTTAATACCTGTCAATCACAATGCCTGTGCTCTTATCTGTTCATAAGACTTTCAGATGTGCAGAGTACTATCTAACTTACTAGATATCACTTTGAGGGGAGGGGTGCATAATCATAAATCTGAGCACGTTCAGATCTTAATGTGTTTTCTTAAAAACTTCTCTTGTTCTTACAGATGTGTATGGATTCTGAAAAACACATGATATATACCTTCGGAGGCAGAATTTTGACCTGTAATGGCAGTGTTGATGACAGCAGAGCCAGTGAACCGCAGTTCAGTGGATTGTTTGCTTTTGACTGCCAATGTCAGACATGGAAACTTCTGAGAGAGGATTCCTGTAATGCTGGACCTGAGGATATCCAATCCCGAATAGGACACTGTATGTTGTTCCATTCTGTAAGTATCCACACCACATCTGGATTTGTGGTGTCTGACCTTTAAGAGAACATCTGGTTTTGATTGTCTTGCAGGCTCTTTAATCTTCCAAATGGTGTGTTGTCTCACTTGATATTATGTTCAGTGATGTTCTAATGCTTTTTTTGGTAAGAGCAGGTGATATTAATTGAAGTCTCAGGCAAAGTTTTCATGGCTTAAAATAAATAGAAATTGAAGTAAAAGCAAAGTGAATTCTAAATTGGTTCTAATTAAATAAGAGCATTGAACTACAGTCTACTGGTTGAATTTACTCAGAAGTATTTTCCTTTCAGAGTTAGTAAAGAATCTTAGAGTCTTCTGTAGTTACATAAAGTATTTACTAGACCAGGAATGGTAAAACCTGACTAGTGCAGGGCTTACCTGGCGTGCATTCAGAAGTACAGGGACCCAGCTGTTGCCTGTTATCATGATCAGCTCTTAAGTTTGATTCAGATGGCATTATAGGCTCTTAATCCAGAGCCTGATGGGGAACAGCAGAGTGTTTGATGATAGAGGTTGTGTGGCACTTCATTACTGAGTTGATAAATAGGAAAATAAAAATCTTCTGTTGCTTTTCCACTTGTGTTCATTAGCTGTTTAAGTGCAGGATATAGGATTTGCAGGATGAGGGTTGTAAAGCGTTATATATGCACGGGACTACCTTTTTATACAGATACTTTCAGTAGAATAACACAGTGCAGAGGGGATTTGTATCAACTATGAAGCTTCTGTTGGTAGATGTGGTGTAATGGCAGTTCTGCACTGAACTTAGTGGCAGAAAACAAGTTTTCAAAGTTTTGTTGATGTTGAACTTTGATTTGGGAATGGGAGGAGTAAGGAAACTGGAATTAATATTGTGGCATCCACATGTGTTCTGCTATGTACAATTGAAAACTGACCAGTTTGAAAAGATTTTCCCTTTCATTTGAAAGATCAGAAGATTTATAGTGATTGCTATGCTTTTAGAGCTTTCAATCGCATTTTTGCTTTTAATGACTCTCTAAAATTTGGTTTTATAAAAAAGAAAAGAAAATACTGCCACCCAATTCTGCATAGGTACCACAGGATTTAAGAATATGCCTGTGGTAAACTTAAGAAGACAGATTTCAACAAACAGTTGATGACAATTTAGGTACTTCGCTGTTTTCTCAAGCTTTTGTAAGAAAAACAGTCTGCCTCTTATGGGCCTTCTACTTGATCAGCTTGAAAAAAGTGATAAAGCTGGCTTTCTGCGTATTTGCCTGTTCTTAGTGTGTTGGTATCTGGATAGTTATCTTAATTTCTTTGTTCCTGGTTTAAACTGTGAAATTATCATCTAGTAGGGTTCTTTTTTGACACTGTATCACTTAGATTGGAGAAGACCATTAAGATCATCAAGTCTAGTCATCACTTAATGCTGCCAAGTCTGCCACTGAGCAGTGTCTCTTAGTGCCATGTCTGCACATCTCTTAAATACCTCCATGAATGGGAAGGTCCACCACTGCCCTGAGCAGTCTGTTATAATGCCTGACTGCTTTTCCTATGAAGAAATTCTTCCTGACTTCCAGTCTATATTTTCCCTGTTGCAACTTGAGGCTATTTCCTTGTGTCCCTTGAGACTGCTCACTCTTCTGTATTGGACTTGAAAAATGAATTGCCATTTCAAAATTCTGACCTTACAGTTTGATTGGCAGGGCTATAACCATTACTACGTGAAATTTGCCTGGTTCCTTTGGAATCGGTACTCTGTTGGATCCAGGTTTATAGTCTTACTTCAACTGAGAAAATAACGTCTTCTAAAATTGAATTTGGGGTGGAGAAATGGGAAGCCATCAGTGTTATAGCTCTTGAAACTGAAAATACTTCAGGAGTGAAAAAAATTAAGAATGGAATCAAGAATTATATAGCTTTTACTAAGTCTGTGAATAATAAACTGTTGTGCATAATTCTGTGAATCTTTGTGGATATGGAAGTAATAGATGATTACTAAATTAAAAGCATGATTTTAAATTTAGAAGAAAAATCTGTTACTCTTTCATTCATTGGTGTTTCTGTGAAACAGAAATAACTTGGTTAAGGAATACCTTTTTCTTCCTTTCTAGAAAAATCGCTGCTTATACGTATTTGGTGGCCAGAGATCAAAAACCTACTTGAATGATTTCTTCAGCTACGATGTAGACAGCGACCATGTGGATATCATATCAGATGGTACTAAGAAAGATTCAGGGATGGGTAAGAGTATGACTACAAAGTAATGTCTTCACATTGGTACGAATGAGAAGTATATTGCTAAGTAGGTGAACGGCCAACTGCAGAGACCTGTGGTATCAGGTTAGCATCCTTAACTAGCCCTGTGTACCCAAGTGAACTCCACAGTATATAGGTTAAACTTACGCCAGCTCTTTTGTCCTTCTCGTCATTTGATATCTCTATCTTCTAGCGCAATACAAATAATTGATGCATGAAACCATATGCCTATCAAAAAAAAATGCAAACCAACAAAACAAACAAAAAAAACCCCAGTAAAATTAAACTTAGAAGAACATTTTTTGCAATTTCAGCAAAGATGAGAAAAACGTGTGGAAACACGGAAGGAGAGAATAGCTTTTTAACTTCTAAAGAATGGAAGGGTGCTGTGAAACAGTAATCATTAGCTTGGTTTGAGATGCAGAAAGGCAGGTAGGATGTCCGGAGAAATGGAGCAGAGGGGCAGAGGTTATTTTGCCTGATCAGAGCTGATGAGAAAAATGAGGATTCTGCTGCACATGTGCTGATATACTTTCTCTAAATTGAGGAAGGGGAGCTAAATCTGGTAGCAGTATAGAGTAAAGCTTCAGTCCTGCTTGGTTCATGTCACCTGGAACTATTTACAGAAGTCCTGTATACCAGAATCCTCTCAAAACACCCAGAGGACACCGCCATAAAGAATTGATTTTAAGCTTTTTCTCCTGAAACGTGACACAAGGGGAGAAGAATGGTCATTTTGGAAGAAAGGATTTCTGCTTGTATGAAGCACATTGTTTTCCTCTCTGATTTTTGAGCCTATGGCTTGAAAGTTGAAATTTGCATTGCACTGTTTACTATGATGAGAGAATTTATTAATGCTTCCGGTATTATGTGTAATGTAATAACAAGCTTGATCCTGTTTACTGTTCTTCCAGCAACCAAAATCCCAAGAAGCTGGTTTTACCTTAAATCTAGGCTTTACTCCTCATTTTGATCAGGCTTAATTTTAACTTCTGGAGTGAATTATTGATAGTTATGAGTTAGTGTTTGCTCATTCAATTTAGATATGTCAGTGAGAGAGAAGAGTACTCAAACACTTATTCTCTGGAGTGATTTATTTACTTCATTGCTTCCAAGAAAGAAACAGCTTGTATTGCTGACAGTCTTATCTAATAAGGTGCCTGCATGTTGCCTGATGCTGCTGTGTACACACCCACACAGTTTTCCTTAGAGCTTTCAAAGTTTTGTATTGTTCTTTTTTTCTTATAGCTTTACTAGCATTCTTCCATTCTAGCTTTTTTAAAGCTGCATTTCTTAATAGCCAGAAGCTTTAAAATATGTGGCTGTGAACTATCACACTTCATATTTAAAGTTATTGAGCTTGTCTTAAAACTAGTAAAGATGTCAAGCACCGCTTCTCAGTGAATATATTATCTACAAGGTTCAGTTACGCAAATGGGAATCAAGTATTTAACCTTCCTTCCCATTCCCACAGGCCCCTGAGTGGTGAATGGTAGGCATGGCAAGAAATGAGTCATTGAAAATAATTCACAAGATTTTCAGTTCGCTGTTCTTGTGTGTGTGAAAAGTAAACAGATTCCAATGTTTCCTTCACTTTTGTAAGAAAATGCTAAAATTTGTTGTGCCTTAACGGGAGCAGTGCAAAATGCCTGATACATGCAGACAGTAAATATTGATAGCATTATTTTTGCCCCCAAAAAGCAAGTCTCTGTGTTCTTGTTAGGTGATGATATGTTGGTTTGATCTGGGTGAACTAAGTGATTCAGTGATTTGTTGCTGTGGAGTTTTATGCTGCTTGGTGTGATGAGTCAAGTTGAAGGTGCCTGACCTAAATGTTCCTATAAAGTCCCATGATTACATTTTGTTCCTGGCTCGCATATGACATTCAGTTCTATTCTTAGTTGAGCTATTTTGATTTTTACTTTATCTAAAAACTTAATTGTTCATTTGTTTAAAATTTTCAGTGCAGCAGTGAGAAGACTGAAAAGAAATTAATGTAGAAAAACTTGAAGGCATATCAGTAATATACAGTGAATACCATATCAGAAAATTATGGTGATGTTTTGGTTTTGCTGCTATCTCATCTTGTGGATGAGTTGTTGATACTGTTTAGTCAGTCATTACTCTTAGTTGTACTTCAAGTGTTGCTCGTGGAAAATCAGTTCCTTATGCAGATAATGTGCTTGAGATAAAGGGCTGCGAGCTGTAGCAAGTTTAGACATACTTTATTTTATTTATTTGGAAAATACTCAAATTTGACCAAGGTACAGCTTTTGAAAGATTGGTCTGCAAATAGAGCTCTCCAGGATTTGCCTACTAAAACTCTCTTGTTACTGAGTCTGCTTTGAGCATAAATAAGTCTCACGCATCTTCTTGTCTTCCTGTTGCACTTGCCTCCTCTGCAGGGTGAGCGCTGGTGTTTTCTCCACCTCAGTGCATTCAAAACGCTAGTGCTTTCTTCCTATTGTAAGAATTGTATTGAAAGCACCAAAATAGAGTAATTCACGTTGGTTATCTTTCTCCTGTGTGATAAGTATCACAAGCAAGAAATTCATTAGGTCAGCTAGAGAAATGGCCAAAATGGGACTGAGGAAAGGAGATTTCAATTGTGATAATGAGTCTGATAAGAACAAAGGCAGTAGTGATGAAATTGGAGGACATATAGTATGATCGAAGAGCAGAGCCTGTAGTTGAAGAGGCAGGAATGCGCATGTTGGTGGATGAACCCTTTTGGAGCAGTCATAGACTTAAAATTATTTATAGGGAGGGAAATGAAAAGTGAACAACCAGCCCCCAAAAAAGTCAAACACAACCAGAACCAAAAATAACAAAAAGTCTCACAAGCCACGAGTTTGTCTGAGGCATACATATGGATTAGAGATGTCACTGGTATCACATGTCTTTAAAAGTTTACGTTGACAGCTTGCCTGACTTGCTCAGCACACAGCGTATGACTAATGGTGGGCGGTCATTTCAGGTCTAATGTAGCTGATGGGAGCACTTGTGGTCAAGGTTCCTGTGATAATCCTGTTTGGCCCTGACTCAGGTGGTGTGTCAGAGGGAGAATTTCCTGCTGCAGGAGAGCAGAGATCATCCTGTATCCACTGAGTAACTAACAAAATCAAACAAGAGCAAATGCTGTATATTCTTACATTTCCTTTTAATTGTGAAGTAGTGCTTAAGGACAAACTGCCTAAATATATGTATTTTTAATTCCCTGTTAAGCTTTCCCAGCTCTGCTCGGGCAGATGCTCATTGGATATAGGAAGTCAGGCATGTTCCAGAGCTGAGTTTTCATGGATAAGGACCACGGACAGAGACGACACTGCCCAGTCTGGGAAACCCTGATGTAAAGCTGTTGGAAAAACATTAATCAAAATAAAAAGCATAGTTTGGAGCCAACTTGGACAGTTGATTTGCATAACTCATTTGGATTATCTGTTTGACACCTGACGTGTTTTGCCCTGTGTTCATTTTAAGGTCTGTCCTGCCAGTTGCCAGTATATCTTTTAACATGGAAGTACGTTTTTGGTGATTTATGTTATCTTCATTCTTGTGAGGTGCTTATCTGAACCAATCTAAAAACACTTGGTTTTGTCTTTGAAGGTGAGGAGACTTGGCAGTCACCAAATCTTAAGTGCGCTCTACAGGGAAGACTGAGCAGAGTTCCATTTGAATTTACTAAATGATCTGCTTTCTCCAAAATTTCTCATTCCTTGGGAGAGAACTTATTCACTGAACATCAGGGTTGCTCATTTGTTGTTTTTTTTTTTAATATAACAACCAAACACTTCACGCGGTCTCTTTGCTGCTCCTTGGCTGGCTTCCAAACACAGTCTCATCATGAAAAATCCAAGAGAATAATTATTATCTTGCTGTGTCAACAGCTGGCTTCAATACTATCTCTGTCACTTTGCTCCATTAAAGTACAGGAGGGGTGCTGCTTCAGCTTTATGAATTACAAGGAGGAATATGTAGCAACTTGCTGACACACCGCTTTTTTTTTTCCTTAAATTTTTCTTTTAGGAATGTGCTAGGTTCTGGTGAACAGCACTAGAGTGATGTGTCACTCTCTGGTCTTTTAATCATGGGTTATCATGAGGAGGAGGATGCTTGCATCTTGCTTGTGGCAAGATTAGCGGTAGCATGTTCTGAGGGAATTGTAATTTAGGTGGTACTAAAGTGCCATATCAATGAACTTGCTTCACTTAGTGAATCCTTCAGAAGTGATTGTCAACTAGAAGTTTCATATTACATGTGCCAGTTGTGTGTTCAGAACACGTTTAAAAACTTGCTATAATTTCTTGTCCAGTAAGAGATGGGATTACATTTCCAAACTTCTGTCTAGTATTATGAAATCCTCCTCCATGTGAACTCCAGCTTATTGCTTGGCAAACACTATCTGTGTGTGAGAGCTCTGTTTTTTCTCTTGCTTAGATACTGGCAGCAGTCAGCATTGTGCTTGAAACAACTGTAGCTGTTTGTACATGCAAGCCAAAAAATATTCAGCTTGCTGAAACGATCACTGTAATTTAAAAAAAAAAAAAGTCTTTAAGTAGGGTTTATAGTAGTAGGAACAAATCTGTTGCATGATTAGGTGTCACTTTTTTAGAAGACTGAATTGACACTACATGGTTACTCAGCATTTTAGCAGAGCTCTCTCAGGAATTACGTCGTTTACTCTGAAAGTAAGACTTCCTGCTTATTTCAGTGAACACTACAGTAGATGCATAGAACACAATAATACTATCTGATGGAGCAAATTCTTGACTACAAAGCATGGTTTTTCAGCATGGTCACCACCACTGTTAGCTGTACATTTTCACCTGCACCACTGATGTGACCCACTGTTTCACAGCTGCTATGACAGAGTCATTGCTGAAGCACACCACCCACTGTCTCACTGTGCTTGTATTCACTGCTTGGTCTCCAGAGACATTCAGCAAGCATTGATGAATGCCAGTGGATGCGATTTTTTTTTTCATAAGGAAGAAATCAGGGACACACTTTAGCTTCATGTGCACTTCCATATCAGATGCCATTCTGTCCACTGCCATCTGTCATGTGGCAACAAAATGTAACAGTGTTTGCAGGAAGGTTCAACCTACTGACATACTGCCAACGTCATGGGCTGACATAATAAAAGAAGAGGCATTACTTTCAGAGCAGCCCTCTTATTGCTTGTTTTGAATGCAGCCAGTTACGTGAACTCAAGGCCTGGTTAGCTGTTTAGTGTTTCAAATATGGAGGCTGTAAGCTTTTTGTTTTTACTAGATAAAACTAAAATGCCAAGTTTTGGAGAGAGGATTCAGATCCCTTGCTTTCAGTTGGTTATGATCTGTCTGTACTGGGATAGTTAATGAGATTATGGGAAAAGTGTGCAGTAGCACGTGAAAAATATTCTCTTTCTTCTGGACATGCTTTTGATTTTCCATTCTGTTCAGCAGTTTCTTTGCACAGCTTTTCCTCTTCAATCTGTGATGTACTGTTATAGAAGCCAAGCTGATATCACTATGCAACGGGCCAGTATCGTGTTCAAAACAACCAGCCCTACATCCTCAGCTGCTTTTTTGTCCTTCAAGCTGTCTGCCCGCAGCTGATCTGACTGATAGTGGGGCCTGAGAGGAACTCCAGACTGCATGAAATCAGTGGAGGTTTGCTCCAGAACTGATTTACATCTACTTTTTGCAGAGAAGCACAAAAGTGAGAGAACTTCCGTGCAGCTCTTCTTATTGCTTTATGTACTTCATGGATTCAGTACATTGCAGATATTAGCTCTCGAAGTCTACTGGCGTTACTGTCTGAGTCTCATCCCATGTTGTTTATGGCTTTTTACTGACTCTTAAAAATATATAATTACTATAATAATAATTACTATAATAATAAACAAAACAAAAAATTGTACCAACACCAAAAACAACAAAAAGATACTAAGCAATCTGTTACTGACATAAATTCAATTTAACATCTTGCATGCAAAATTTAATTTCCGTCCCAAAGTATGTTTTATTAGTTAAATATCACAAGGGTTTACAGCCGTTGTCCCTCTCTAATATGCTGACCTCAATCATTTGAATTATGTCCAGTGCTGACTGCAAGCTGGCTGCACTTGGAAATGATGAAGCTCTCTTACCCCCTAGTGGCAGTGTTTGTCAGTCATGATGATTTTATGTAGCCCTTTGCTCTGTCAAGGATTGGAGTTTATAGGCAAGCATCTCTGATGTTTCTAATGTAAAATATCACAGCATCTCCCTCTTACTATGTGGTAGTTTGCCTTATTTCCCTTTTGTTTTATTTTCAGAGGCTTGTTCGCCAAATCTATCGTGCTTTTTTGTTTCTGAAGTTATATTACACCTATCTTTCTCCTGTCTTCTGCAAGATGCTAGCTGTCAGTTTCCTATGCCTTATGTGCTTTGTCCATTTCAGTATGGTTTCTGCCTAATTAGGTCAGAGTTGATGCAAGTTGCTCCTCATCTTATGTCCCTTCTAAATGCAGTTTATATATATATTTTTGGATGTAAATTTTTCTAGAATTTCTATGTTTAGTCTCCAGGATAGGCTAACATAACACTGTAGGGAGCTTGGAATTTCTTGAATTTGGGTTTGATTGCAGTTACTGCATGTGAACCCTATTTTATTTCAAGGAGTTAAAAAAACAAAACAAAACAAACAACAGAGGAACTTCTCCCTCTTTCATGATATAAATAATAATTTCAGCTTTAGGGAAGATACAGAACACATTTAACGTTTCAGGAGGGATGAGACTTCTGTAGACAAGCTTCATATCCTTTCTGTATCAGTGATAATATGCTAACCATATTCCACATGATAATAATTCTCATTTCAGTGAACCTAGGGTATTCATGCTCTGAAGATTTGCATGCCTTTTTTCTAATAACCCGACATGGTCTCCAATGTTAAAAGCAGCAGATAGGGTTGCGAAGACATTTTCCATCTACATTAGCATTACTGGTCAAATTTAGATGCTTCTCACCAGAAATATCTCACATATGCCTTGGATTTAATCCTTTTGGGTCAATGATTCAGTCCCTGACAATACAAAAAGACATGCTAATGTATGTTTTTTTGAAAATTAGTCTTTAATTGTCTTTTTGGCTATCAATTTTCTCATTGGGTGACTTTCACAGTATTCCTTAGACTGATACCTCAGAAATTTACTCATGGTTTACCAATAAAACAAAGCGTAAAGTTCTATTTCTAGTGTTGTTCCTGCTTTTCTTCTTTGCTCTGCACCCATTTGCTTACAAACTGGATGACTTTTTCCTTTGAAACTTCATGGCAAAACAGAGGTCAAAATAGGCAAGTTTACGGTGATGAGGGTTTGAAAGACTCTGCCTCTCGCTTTTCCATAAAAACGACAAGCAAGGAATTGGTTGGCAAGGCTCTAAAAATGACTTAACAGTATATATTTCAGTTCTTACTTACATTTACCTAAAAGGTAATCATTTTTAAGAAATATCTGCTTTTCAGTTTTGCTAAACATTTTGGTAATACTTTTCTGCCTAGAATTTTCAAATTGACGTTTATTACTTTCTTAGTGTACCGGATGTAAACAGTAAAGTATGAGATGTAAGTCTATTAGAGAATAGGTTTATGAAACACTGTTTTTTATGTTGTTGAAAAGCAGTATTAAATGCTTATTAGCGCAGGTCTTGTTTTCTAGGCTGTGTGTGTAGTTAATTGCAGGGAAGAATTTGCAAAATACAAAAGTTCTGAGAATTTTTCATGCTGAAATCTTGATTGAAGTCCAGGAACCTTTACCAGCCTTTGTAAACTGACCCAGAAAGAGAAATGAGACAAACAGGATCTGTAAACAAAGATCACGTGTTTTTCACAAATACATTTTGGAAGGATGGTTGCCTAGGGAAACAGGAAATGGGAATTACACAACAAACAAAAAGAGCTGCCAAACAAATTTGCTGCCCTTTTTTTCAGGGAATTATGATGAAAACTGTTGGAATCCTCAGTATTTAAACATATTTCTAAATCTGAAGATGGAACAGAAGAGTAGCTTAGCAATTACACCACAACTATATAGGGGATAAAGAAAACTTCCTTGAAAAATTTGTACTAAAGAAAACAATGCAAGGCTATGAGCTGTGTGATCATAAGTTTATCATTATTTTTTTTTGAGCTTTCTAGCTCAATTAAATATTTGGAAATCAATGCTTCCTTTTACAGATGAGATAATGACAAAATCATCCCGTTTGTATCTCGTAAAGATCATCTAGCTCTGTTGCAGTGTAGTTTTCTTCTCATTTTTGAGAGCAGTAGTTTTTCCAACCTTGTCTATACTTTCATCTAGGAAGCAGCAGCTCTCAGCATGTTATTTAACATGCTTCCAGGAATCACAAATAAGAAGGGAATAAGATAATTTGTACAGGACTTGTTCTTAGCGGAGAAGGAATCAGCCTTTGGATGATGTTTTTTTCCTCTCATCTCTCTCATGTGACTTTGGAGGACTCATATGAGGAGCTCTCTAAACAGAAGCAACTTCTGCATAGCTCCTGTTTAGAGATGCTTCAGTTTTAAGTAGTGCTGAATAACGAGAACACTGTGGAAAATAGAAAATACTGTGTTCACCCAGTCCAGATACTGGTTTTATGTGAAAGTACTTAAAAAGCAGTAAATAGGGATAATAAAGCACAAGGTTAAATTGAAGATGCTCTTCATCCAGAATACTAAGAAGGTAATTGAATGAAATCTTGTGCCTTTGCTGTGAATATTGGAATATCCCCATATTCCCCTCTTGGAAGTTTATGGAGAGGGTAATACATTTATCTGATGCTTGGATCCTTTCCTATATCCTCTTTTATTTTTAGCCTTCAACTTCTTTTTTTTTTTTCCTTTGTCAGTTCCAATGACAGGTTTCACTCAAAGGGCTACCATTGATCCAGAACTGAATGAAATCCATGTCTTGTCCGGGCTCAGTAAAGATAAGGAGAAGCGGGAAGAGAATGTAAGGAATTCTTTCTGGATTTATGACATTGTGAGGAACAGCTGGTAAGTCAATTAAAGGGGAAAACTTCCAACTTCTACAATGATTTCTTTAGAAAGCAGTCCTTAACACAGTCATACTTCCCAAGTAACTCTATAATAATTTATAACTATGCACTGGTGATCTTGAAGGCTCTGTTCCTTTTAGGCTCTCTTTCCTAGAGTATTTAGAAAGACTGTAGAAACAAGCCACTTGAAGGGAGGAAACTGTGTTCTTCTTTCACGGGAGACAGGTGGGAGGTGGGTGGGGGAAAAAGTAAGCCCTTATATGAAGTCTTTCCTGTAGGAAATGTTCAAGGCAAAAAACACTTTCGTAATTCCCCACTGGACCCTCCCCTAACAGCTACATGCTATTCCTTCTGGCCTTGTCACTGTTACTAGTTCTTGTGAGGAGCTGGCATTCGCTATGAGGCCTTTTCTCAGCCGTTTTTGCTCTGGGTGGAAAAAATCTGGTTTTGGACCTCAGCTGCTCCTTCTTGTCTTTGTTTCCCATCTTTGTTGCTCTCCTTTGGATGCTCTCTAAGAGTTTTATGTCCTCCTTATATTGTGGCACCCAAACTGCACCCTGTGGTTGAGGTGAGATCGCACAGTGGAGAACAGAGAAGGACAATCCTTTCTCTCACCTGGCTGGCAGAGCTGGGTCTCATGCACCCCAGGGTATGGTTTCCAGGGAATGTCACTGACCCAGATTCAACTTCCCATCAACTGGAATCCCCAGTTCCCTTTCCACAGGACTGCTCTCCAAGCCTCTCATCCTCAGTCTGTATAAATATCCAGAGTTGCCCCATCCTAGGTGGAGAATCTAGAACTTGCTATTGTTAAACTTTATGTACTTGGCAGTTCTCCTGTCCAGTTTGTCAAGGTCTCTCTGCAGGACCTTCGGCTGGAAACGAAGCAAAACAAGAAAGTCTGTATGGAGAGGAGATTAGTGATTGAAATAGTACTTTTGCTAAAGTTTGTAGTCTAGATTTCCTTCATCTCTACTGTATCCAAAATGCTATTCTATTAATCAGTACTTATTGTCATATATTTTAGGTCTTGTGTCTACAAAAATGACCAAGCAGCCAAAGAAAATCCAGGTAAAAGTCTTCAGGAAGAAGAGCCCTGCCCAAGATTTGCCCATCAACTGGTTTACGATGAGTTGCACAAGGTATGAGAGTCTAAATACATAGTGAATTTATTTTTGTTGCTCATCTAGTGTAGTTGCTTCTTCAGAGACAGTACAGTGAAAATACCTGTTTGTTTGGTGTTAACTATTTTGATTACTCTGATGGATAAGTTTCAGCTAACACATTAATGTGTTTGGAAATGGGCTGTACTTTTCCCTCTTATGGATAACTCCTACAAGCAATACAGACTTGTCAGGCAGCGAGCTATTAACTTCTCTTGTAATTGAGAGCACTTGCAGCTTTATGAATTACCTTCAGGGCATGAGTTCAAAACCTCTTGGAGTTGTTTCTTTAGTTTAGCTGTTGCATTTATCCCTCCAAATATTCACAAACAGTTAACATTTCAGTAAGGAATGATGGGAATGTCATTGTTTTCTTCTCTCTTGTTGGGAATGTTTTTCTCTTCAGAGAGCTACTTGGCAGTGTGACGTGAGATAAAGCCCGGGTGGGAAGGGATACCCAAGAAATCTGGTCATTAT
The DNA here is from genome assembly GCA_035772895.1 of Perdix hodgsoniae. NCBI lineage: Eukaryota > Metazoa > Chordata > Aves > Galliformes > Phasianidae > Perdix > Perdix hodgsoniae. The sequence goes on from JAPSGF010000134.1 coordinate 545,979, forward strand.
TCAAGGTCCATCTCCTCCAAGCCCAGAAGCATTGCATTCCAAGAAAAAGGAAGGCAGGCAGGAATGCCACCAGGCCATTGTGTATCAACAAGGAGCTCCTGGACTTACTTAAGCTCAAAAAGAAAGTCTGTAGGGAGTGCAAGCAGGACCGAGTTACCTGGGAGGACTACAAAGATGTTGGCAGAGCCAAGGATCAGGTTAGGAAAGCTAAAACCAGATACAATTAAATCTAGCTGGGGGCATAAAAGCGAACTAGGAAAAAATTCTTCAGATACATCAGTGATAAAAGGAAGGCCAGAGAAGATGCAGACCGTCTCTGGAAGGATACTGGAGACCTGGTCACAAGGGATATGGAGAAAGCTGAGTGACTTTGCCTCAGTCTTCACTAGCAAGGGCTCTGGGCTGGAGAAGAGAATGCTCCTGGGGATCTAATAGTGTCCTTTCCAGTACCTGAAGGGGGGCCTACAGGAAAGTTGGGGAGGGACTTTTTAGAAGGGCATGTAGCAACAGGACAAGAAAAAATAATTTTAAACTGGAAGAAGGACAAGATATTAGGAGGAAGTGCTTTACTGTGAGGGTGGTGAGACACTTGAACAGGTTGCCTAGTGAAATTGTGGATGCCCCCTCCCTGGAAACACTCAAGGCCAGGCTGAATGGGACTTTGAGCAACCTGGTCTGGAGGGAGATGTCCATTCCTATAGCAGAGTAGTTGGAACTAGATGATCTTAAAGGTCCTTTGCAACCCAAACTGTTCTATGATTCTATGAAAGTATTTGAACTCTGTTAAGTATTTGAGCTCTGTTAAGAATCTGCTGTAACAGGTGCCTTTATTTTCTCTGCATGTCAGAAGCAAAAGCCATTCTTTAGCATTATCTGACTTTAATGGACAAATACTTGTACTTAAAATTGTTCATAGTGTATACATGAGTGATGGGCAGATTTAGAGCTTTGTGCATGTTAATGCAAACCCAAGGATTAGGTTACCGTAACTTCATTAATCTATGAATTTAAATTGTGTAGGTGACAAATTCACATCAGCTTTCAGGGATGTGATTAAACTGTTTTTAAAATTAGTTTATTTAGTGTGAAAGCCTAAACTGGAAAATATAAATAAAATTTATGTTTATAATTCCATAGTCCGCTATGGAATTTGGAAAACCTTGTGGATGGAAGGAGAAGTTTAAGGAAGAATAGGTGCAGCTTCTGTATGGCAATGTTATTGTTTGTCTTCACTGAGTATGTTTATGATAGATTATAAATACTGATCTACCCTTAATTGTTTATTTCTAATGTGTAAGGTATGAGATTGAGATTGATAGTAGAATTTTCTAAGTTATTATGAAGGTTGCTAAATTGTGGCAGTTGCTCAGCATTATCTGAAGAGCTGTTTGATGTGCTTGTTTTGAAGTGTCTTATTTTTAGAAACCTCTGTTCAAATGACCTTTCTAAACTCCTCTCGATATAAATAAGGAGAGCCTACATCAGTAGGATCTAGAATACATTGTTTTGAGTGATTATTTTTAAAGCTGTGGAGATAAGCAGCCTATTAAACTTCTTGAACTTCAGTATTTGAAGATTCTTTGTCATGGTTAGTATCAGCAGTTCAGAGCCTGAAATATGAAATGATGTGAAGGAGAAAAATAACAGTGAAGGAATACAGTTCTTTTTGCTCTCTTTTTGCTCTTTCTGTCTAGCCTTGCATTTCAAAGTTGTTGTATTCTGAAATTATCAGAAGGTCTATTTGAGATACTTCATTTGAGCTACCTTCAACAAAAAATGGATTTTGCATACTGCATTCAGTGTTTCCAGGGTTGGTCTCTCTGGATTATTAGAACTCTTGAACATGATCAGTCACAGCAATGGATGTGACATCTGGTTCCAAATAAGATTTGTGTTTTCTTTTTCAGCTATTCTGCTGTTCTTAGCATTACAATTTTTCTCAACTCTAAACATTATGTCTTTTTATTTTAATTCCTTTGTGCCCAGGCAGTGTATCAAACACCTTGCAGCTAGGCTGATGTACTCATGTGAAATAAGTCTGCCCTTCCAGAGACTATGGAAATAATTTTGTCTTGCACAGAAAAATAAGATCTTGGGAGCATCCAGAACATGTAGGAACACAGGTCTGTTGTGTCATCTCCCAAGATTGTGCTGGACTGGGCTAGTTGTCACTTCATTTTGAGCATCTTTAGGACTTTCCCCCATTACCTCTTCCAGGGGTGTTTGGAGGACACCGTGGTCTTCTCTGACTCAAGCAGAAGACTACTTACCTGAGCTGTACTGACTTCAGCACTGCATCTTCATCAACAGTGCTTTGACTGGAGTTAAGAATATTAGTCCAGAAAGTTCATTTTTCTGAGTCTTTCTTACGAATATAGGTATTTCTTATATGAAAAGAGAGTTTGGTTGCTGGAGTAATCTCGATTTTATGTATTTATATATATATTTAGGTCTGCTTGACCTAAATAGAGAGAGGCCTTAATTGAGGTACCTTAATTTTTCCTTGTCTTGTGATGGGGATAATTTGGTGTCTTTTAGGACAAGATTGGAAAAGAAGCTTGTAATCCATCAGTTTGAATATTGTTTGCTCTAATTTGAACAGAGCAAAAAGAGTTGGATGAGATCCTCTTCTGCTCATATTATCTACCAGAAGATTTATCATGCTTATAAGTTTTTCCTAAAGAAAGAGATGGCCTGGTCTGTGGATGTCTTAATGCACTTAAAATTTAAGATAAGAAGATAACCTCATTTTGTAAGGGATTAAGTAGGGATAATAAAGCTCATAATAAATTGGAGCAGCTTGTCCAAAAAAGAGTCATTTTCTAATGAATATATGTAAACAGTTAAACTTCTTGATCTTCATCTATAGGTTCATTATTTATTTGGAGGAAATCCTGGCAAGTCCTGCTCTCCAAAGATGAGATTAGATGATTTCTGGTCTCTGAAGCTCTGTCGACCTTCAAAGGAATACCTGCTAAGACACTGCAAATACCTCATAAGGAAGCACAGGTATACAAACAAAAGATGTTTGGCAATTTTCTTTTCAAAAGTCTCTTTAAGTGTTAGCATCTTTAAAAATCTCACTATCCTGTAAATAGTTGTTTCACTTCACTGATTATATGATGATCTGCAAATTTTCTGTTTATATATAGTTAAGAAAAAATAGTTCAATATTAAAAGCTGTTGGGCAAACCTAAGTGACAAAATTGTAATCATTTACTTCACTCTGGTTTTATGATGTTATTCTGAAGCTAAAATAAGTCTTGACTGTCGTGTGGGGATTTGTAGAGAATTTTTAGATTTCCTCTTCACTCTGCTTCTCATCAACATGTGTACTGTCACCTCCCAATGAAATAGTGTATTTTTTTTAAAGCAGTGTGCTAGGAGATAGTGACAGCTCACAAAGATGTTAATGAAGTCTGGGGGCTGAATTCCTTGCACATCTGAGACTTATCTGTAGCGAGGTCATCAGTGTTTCTCTTTCAGAATCGCTTGAAAGATCTCACTTATGGGGAATTCATCTGCACTACGATACTTGCACTCTGGATGTTTCAGAGCTACCTTATATTTACTACTTAAGGAAGCAGCCTTTCAAAATCAAGCTCATGGTGTTGCCTTAAGCAATAAATTGTAACAGTTAAAGAGTCTTTCAAGGTTCAGCAAATTATTTGAAGCCAATAGATCTTCTTTCTGCATTCTTGATGAGAATACTTTGGTTCTGCCAAGAGTTGGAGGTCAAGGGTCAGTTTTTACTTTTTTTTTTCTTTTTTTTTTAAATTTCTGAGGTAACAAGCAAATTGCTGTAGTAGACTTTCTGGGTGAGGCCTTTTGCAGGTTAGCAATGCAATATTTGTGAATACCTACAAGAACAAATCAAAATCTTGCCAGTAATCTGGGAGGTTTACTAACCGCTGTGGTTGTATGCAAATACATCTGTACTGCCTCCAGAAACAACTCTGTGTTACATGTTTTCACTTGATTAAGTTGCACTCAAAGAAAACATTGCTACATATTGTCTGGCAGAAGCTTGGATTTTATGCACTGTGTTCCTGTTTCTTGGCGTACATCAGGGAACCGAATGTACCAGCTAGGAACTGGTATGATGGCTGCTTTGCTGGAGCTCTCTGGACTGTGGCAATATCATATAAAAGTATCTGTTTGACTGGTTGGAAGTAATAATGTTTAATTACCAAACTGTCATGTAAATCAGGTAACAGTCATAATCTTTCCGTTCTGGGGCTTAAGTCCAGATCTTGAGATGAATTGAAAATTTGAGTTACAGATGTCCATTTCTACCAGTCAGATAGTTTGAAATCTGTTCAGTGTGACTTACACATAAAAGACCTTGTGTTCTTCTATGACATTTGATATATGGCTGTTAAGTAACTGAGAATATAGTTTTTAAGGTTCTCATCACTGGAATCTAGAATTATCTAAGCTATTTTCATGGAAAGACTTTGATAACTGTGTATTAGTGATTTAGAAGGCAACAGAATATAATACTGCACTCAGCAGATAGATGGTAGGAGGAAAATAGGTAATTTTAAACCTCATCATTTCCAGACTTATTTACCCAATTCAGTACTCTAGGGAAGCAGCTCTCTTCATCGAGAGTACTGAGCCCATAATCTTGTTCTGGCTGTATGTGTTTCTTCAGGAATTTGCAGCAGTTAATGTTTCCCCTTATTAAAAGAAAATGAGAAAATAATGGTGGTGATACGTGGCCAAATTTTACATTTATATGCTCTTTCCAAAGGTGGGATGTCAAGTCATTGAATCTGAGGATTTTTATTCCCATTGTTCTTTCTTTTGTTGTCTGGCAGAAGCAGGGAGCATTCTTCATCTTTCATTTTAGTCAGGCTTCTGTTTGGTCAGGAATCTAAATATTCCTTACACCCCCCAAAAAAAAACCAAAACATTTCTTCTGTTTCAGTCTGCCTTAACAGCACATACTCTAGTACATGTGATGCTGAGCTGCCATTAATACTGTATTGTTAGGAAGTATTTGTCTAAAAGTTTTGTAGGCTTTGCTCTATGTAGAAATAGCTGTACTTAGTCCTGAAGAATGTAGTTGCACTTAAGTTCTCTATCTCTTCTTTGCAGGTTTGAAGAAAAAGCTCAGACTGATCCTCTTAGTGCACTGAAGTACCTACAGAATGATTTGTACGTAACTGTGGATCACTCAGACCCTGAGGAGACAAAAGAGGTAATGAACAATCCTTGTCTTAGTTATAAAGAAATATGTACTGTGCTTTCACATTCTAGCACAGATCTTAAGTTTCTTAAATTTTGTTTATATTCAGTTTGAAAAGCTCAACTAGAATGTGATACTTTATTGTATTTTCTCCACACGAAAGATCATATTGCTTTAGAAAGAGGCATTTTACAACTGTGTCCAGATAAAATAGGATTTCTGCTTGTAATAGTGAAGACTAAGCCTTTGTTCTATTTCCAGCATACTCATGTGTATTTTGGGAACTTTAATTGAAATGTAAACTCTCTGAAATGTCATGAGTCTGTGGTTGGTTGCATGGTGGAGGGGGAATAAAAACACTTATTCACTTTACATTTTGGCTTGTCAATATCAAATAGCTTGGGGGTAGAAAGAGCTTTCCTTCTACATCGTATGAATTGCTGGAAGCAGATTGCACAGATACATTGCTTGCTAACCTTAAAACTCCTATTTCTTCAGCATTTTGAATATTATCTAGTAGACTTGTTCTTTGCTTTGTTCTAGAATTTTGCTCCCATTTCCTATTTTGATTCCTTTACTGCAGTATGTGTCACTTTACAAAATGAATTAAAGAAATAGTGTGAAGTATCGGATAAGTTTGGTTGACTTCACTCTCCTATTCATGTCTACATGGAACTTGAGGCAGTCAGCTTCAGTGCAGAAGCATTGATTAGATGAAGAAGTAGAGTCTTCAGTTATTACCATCTTCATGCATTACTCACTGTGGAAATAATTTGACAGTTCCTTTCATAAAATTGAAGTAGGAGAGTGGACTCTTGTTGCTCATTGCCGAGCCTCTGAATAAAGCCACTTAATCTGGTTTCAACTCATTACTTTGTCTAAAGAAGTGATCTTTGTACAGGCACTGAAAGTTATATTTGGCGTGGAATGACTTTGCATATGCATAGTATAAAAATGTAGAGTTAATAAAATGAAAAAATATGAACTACCATTGGAATCTTGGAACTGGTCAAATTTAATTGTTATAAATTCTGGTTAGGCTTCATAAACTTCTTGTCCAAATAAAATATAACTGCTGTGCCCTGTAAGTTTTCTGTTAGATGATTTCTTGCTGAAACTGTCCCATATCAAGTGCTTTCATACATTTTTAGATCTATTTCTAGCAAAGGAAAGATGAAGAACAAATAGTCCTCATTTTCCTTAGCTAGAAAAGGAGATATTTCCCATATTTCATGGGGGCTCTGCCAATTATGCCTATTTTAAATATGACAGTGCTTTTCCCTTCTTATTTGAATCTGTAATAACTAATAACATGAAATGATAATTCCATTGCTTGCTTTTCAAGTTCTCTGCCATCTCTCTCTGCAGGACGTGAAATTGTCCTGTGCTCTTTACTTTCCCTTTCTGTCTGTGGCATATCTGTGTTCTAGAAGCCTCATCATGTCTGTGAAAGCCATGTGTGTGTTTGGCCAACTTCTCCTAAAGAGATCTTGCATCTGTTGGCTGGGTGTGCCTTTTTATTGCCTGAAGAGAATGTGTTGTGCTATGATCAGTGAGCGTCTTTACTTCTAGTTCATGCAGGTATCTGTCACCAGCAGACTGTATGTTGCATACATGTAAAAATAAGGAATCTTTTAATACTCTATATCTTTTTATTTCAGTGTGTAGTATTGAATTTGTCCACTCTGTAAGAGTGAAGAATTTGCCTGAATGCATGGACTCCTGAGGTTCTGGGGAAAAGTAGTAGCTGTATCTTGCAGAGTATAGTTAGAATAAAAAGTTTAAATAATAATAAAAGTTTGACAGAGCATGCTAGTATTCTGCTCATTAATGATCATAGAATCATAAAATTACTTGAGTTGGAAGGGACCTTAAAGGATCATCAAATTCCAGCTTGCTGCTGGCACGGTTGCCAACTGCTAGATGAGCTGTACTGGACCAAATCACACAGAGTCCCATCCAACCTGGCCTTAAATACATCCAGGGATGGGGAATCCATAACCTCTCTAAGCAAGCTGTTCCAGCACCTCATCACTCTCAGTGAAAATCTTTCCCCTGGCATCTCATCTGAATCATCCCTCCTTTAGTTTAAAATTGTTCTCCCTTGTCCTATCACTGTCTACCTGTGTAAAAAGTTGTTTTACTTCCTGTTTTTGATCTCCCTTTAAATACTGTAAAGCCATAATGAGGTCTTCTGGCAGTCTTCTCTTCTAAGCATATAAGCTCAAGTAGAACAAGCCAAATTATCGAATATATGTTGAACCCTTTCCTTTCTCTGCAGACCTAATGCCTGATCCAAGCAGAATTCAATAGCTGTCGTGTAGGTCTGCCAAATCAGCACATATCATTCAGGAGAATGAAAGCTTTGATTCCTATGTTGTCCGAAAATTATTTAACAAATTCCAGGAAAAAAATTTAACAAATTTTTTTTAGTTGCTTGTTTTGCAAATTTTGCTGGTCACAAACCTTTACTTTGTAAAGCTTTTTACACTGAAACAGATCTGCTGGGTCAAAGGCTTAGAGCCAGCCACAGCACTGGTAGTAACTGGGTGTATTTCCAGTTGACGTCAATTTACCTTCCGGTTATCACATTGAGTTGGCTTTTTGCTCTGGCGTTACATCTTCAAATAGCTCTTGTGCTTTCCAGAGGACTGACGCAGGCTTTTTGGATTCCGTATCAAATTGCAGGCAGCAATTTGATGGTTTATTTCAGCACAGACACCTACGTACTCTGACTTTATTTGCAGTTGAGATAGTCTTAATATTGAGAGCTGTGTATCTGATTGGTCTGTTCTATGCGGAATACAACCAGTGAACTTCTGAGGCTTCTAAGTATGGCAGATTTTAAATAAATCAGCTTCTCTTTTTTGTGCTGTTCTCCTTCTCTATAGGACTGTTCTTAATTTTGGAAAGGACCAAAATGAGTTTATCCTTCACTTTGTTGCAGTTTTATAGACTGGTATGATATTACAAGCACAATTTCATTTCAGGGTAAAGCTTGCTTGTTTTATGATAGACGTGATTTTTTTCGAACTTTCTTAGGCAAGTCTCTTCAGCTGTTTTCAGTTAAATGCCAAAGAAAATAAACAGGCTATTCTCAAAATTTACTTTGGCATTAGTAACCAGTTTTGTTTAAAGTAGCATGAATGATTGACAGTAGGAACATACCTCAGATTTTCCTTCCTTTGTTGTGAATTTTAGCAGCGTTCATGGAATGATAATTTTACTTCCTTTTTTTTATTACTACACCGTGAAGCTGTAGATGCAGGTAGGTATCTCATAGGTGCCTATTTTAATAGCCACAAGCTGTATGTCAACTATATTTCTGCTGTTGCCTGCAGTTGCAGATCTAGTTCTCTTTAACTGTGTTTCTGCTTGAAATCACGTAAACTTCTTCGGTTCAGCATTTTCAGATCAGTGAATCTGTTCTGTTCACTGGCTGTGACACTGTGTGCAAGGAGAGTGAATTTCTAGAGCACATGGAAGTCTGTCTGTACATCCTGGCTCATTAGGAGATGAAAGTTCGATAAAAGACTGACACTGGGAGTTCTTGACATTGGAAAAAAAAATCTGCCAGAATGAATGTTCTCTTTCATATATGAATAGATGTGCATTTGGTGATAATTTTTTTCCTAAATAGAAGCTTTTTTCCTAATTTAAGCTTTTAAAGACACAAGGGTGATCAAAACTGGAATTTAAAATGAATTCTAAGTGTTTTACTTGTATAACATGAGAAACAAGATGCTACTAAAGACATAAATACATCAGAGAGCGCAGTTAACCTTGTGTGTGATCAGCTGAACACTGGAGTGATCAAAACCAAAACATCACTGCTGCTTTACTTGCAGTCTGTAGAAGAAATGAAGAGGCTACAGAAAAAATGACCAGTGCTGCCCAAGTAGAACAAGACTGTTTTTGACAATGAGACTGAGATTTGCCTAGTGCGAAGAAGAAACTTAAGCTTGTTCCCATGCGTGCCAAAACATAGGTACCAAGTGCAAGTAAAAGCTGAGATCTGTTTTTTCTAGGACTGTGGTAGGAGAAAACGAGAACCTGGAGGGCAATTTGAGGGCTGAGTAATTTGTAGCCTGGGGCTGGAGACCCTTGTTCAAGGCTGTTTTATACTTTCCATTCTTGAGACAATTTCTTTAAAAATATTTGCCAGATAAAAGCCAGCAGAGCCCTAAAGTATTGTTTAGGTCTGCATTTGAGTGAAATTTCTGGGAAAATTTAAGGCCAAATAGGAAAAATAGTTCTAGGAAGGAGCTAAGAAAAGCACGCTTCTGTTCTTCATGTCCTGCTGTGATTCTTTGTAAAGCCTCAGGCTCTGAGTGCTGCAGGAGCAGAGGTTTTGGAGCCAAGGAGTCTTTGAAATAAGTGTTCAACCCTCCCAGACTTCAGCTTGTGACAGCTCCATCCTCAAACGGTGTAGGCCTCTTGTTTCTTCTTTCTGCCTACAGGATGAGGCACCATCCCAACAGAATCGGTCAAAGCTGAGAAAGTGCTTTGTGCTGTGATCTGAGCACTCGGCGTGCAGACCTTCTGGAGGAGGAATTACATCTAACTTGTACAGCCCCTTGAGTATCCCACATAGAATTACTCATCTTAGAGGTGTTCAGCAAATACACTGAAACCTTTATGGGTTGTCACACAGTGGAATTGTTTTTTTGCTTTAGGTAGAAACCTAGGTGAAATATGTAAAAGTGATTAAAGAATGGTAATACTGGAAACACGAAGAAGTTGGAAAATACTGGAATTAATATTAATTATGTAGTCTTAGGCTTTTCTCTGAAAGTGGTTGTAGAACCTTAAGTTAGTTGTCTTATATCCCTATCTCTGAGGAACCCCTGCGTTAGTTGAGAAGGAGGATTGGATCTGTGAGAGAGAACTTAATTGTGTAATGAAGTAAACTGTTGTCTTTTGTATGGAGACTTAATTTGGAATAGACGAAACCAACATGGTGAAGGGATTGTCAGAAAAAAAATGGGTGGTGGCATGATTAAAGCAGTTGGATGCTTCTGTTGGATAGCTGAGTTTTTGTCCTGCCTCTGTAATGGAGTTACTGTGTGACGTTAAGCAAATCACTTTTCCTTGATGGTCATTAATTGGCTCTTTCATTTTGGTACTGGATGGGAGAGATCTGATACACAGTCTGTTGAGGGCTTTGCTCTTCTAGCTATAAATGAATTCAGTAGAATCTGCTTAAAGCAAAACGGTTTTTTTTGGGGGGAGGGGGGGGGAGAAAGATGGTAGTTTCAAACTGGGGACCCAGAACGAAGCAAAATATGAAATACTATCTGGTAGGACATCAATTAGCAGAAAAACTCATGCAGAAATTATTTTTTTTTTATAGTGCATTCAAAAGTTTGTGAAAAAAAAGTTGCACTGGATATATGCTATGAATGGTGTGTAAGAGACACGGTCTTCACTTAGTAGTAGCAATCTTATGCATTGGGGTAAAAAACGGGGGTCCTTTGGTAGAACATTGTATAGTTAGTTGGTATTTTAATGCAAATGCAGCGTGCCAGCATAAAGCTTCAGTGCTATCCGTAATTGATGTTGATAACACACCTGCTTGACTTTTCTTTCATAAAGTGCTCTTTAAATGTGAAATGATGCATAAAGTATCATTTTAAAGCAAAAGTAAACACAACTCTCAAGGTTAACTCTACTGCAGTGGCGTCAGTGAAGGAGAAAAGATACTCCTTTCCCCAGAGGCTAGGAAAGAACTCACAGCAGCAGAAATTCATCACTCCAAGTGCGTAAGGAGTAGAATACTTGGCGAAGGGTCTTTTCAACTGATTTTTGGTCTTAGTTCAGCAAGTTACTACCTGAATTGTGTTGTTTGATCTCTAGGAACTGAGTACCTGAGGCCCAGCCCCAGCTGGGATTTACTTCTGTTTCTGGCTGAGTGGCTGTGGTCACTGGGGGAGGTGGGAGTCCCTCAAAGCATGTGGTGTCTGCATTGTCCCCACGGAGCTGGCGTAGTGTGCCACCGGGCAGCTTGGCAGCAGGCTAGTAAGGCACTTGTTTGCTAGAGAAGGTAGCTAGGACATGGCACTTTGTATCAGAAGCACAATGGATTCGGCCACTGGTTTTATTGGAACTTTTGGAGCTATTTAAACTGGGCCTCTGTTTAAGGATGCTACTGGTGCAGGGCCAAGCAAGTCTTACACGTTTCGATCGCAGTGGAGTGCACATGTAGCAATGCAGTCCCTTTTGGTTTTGTGTAATCAGACCTCTCACTAAGGATATTTAATCAGCTTCGTCCCCACTATTCTGCAGTTTGTCAATTCTGTATCTTCCCAACTTGTTCTTAAATGCCTCTCTTAATCTCTTCCCGTTACAGCCTCTACAAAAATGTACAAGTTTATTCTGACACGGTGCAGTCCTTACTTCAGACTGCTTTTTTCTTGCTGGCAGATTGAATTTTGCTGAAGGTTTTTTTTTTTTTGTTCTTGCACTTTGTTGTAGGTTTACCTTTTTGTAAATGCCTTTTACATTTGCGATTCGTCGCTCTTTCATCCTTGGGCATTCTTCTGCGGAGGCTGTACAACCCTGACTCTTTAAACTGTATTGACAGAGCTTGATTTTTAAACCACTTGATTTTTCTAGCACATTCCCAATATGCTGCTAATTGATACAGGGCGTTCAGAGTTTGTTGCCATATTGTAAATGAGAATTTACAAGCCTTGGAACAGAGGGAGTACTTGATTTACTTGAAGACCTGACTCCTTTTCATTCGTTTTCTGCTGTATTTGTTATTTTTGCAGTAGGCTGACAATGATCTATTACAGCTGCAAATGTATTTTTGCAGTTCTGTTTTGTATGACTGATTATTCCCAGGTTTGTTGATTTGCACTTGACCCTAGTGAATTGCATCTTGAGCCATCGTTATAGCCTGGATGAAACAGAAGAACAGTCTGAAGCATGAATGCTTCCATGCTGGCAGTATAAGCGTGGCACGAGGTCTGTGGGCTGAATGAACGTGTCCTCTGCTTTCAGACCAGGCCCTGTTCCTCTTCTGTGATTCATGGTTCTGTTTTGATATCAAACCACTCATGACTACCTCCAGTAAAGTTACTCGGCCTATTTGTTATTCCCTGCTAGCTTAATCTCAGCAATTCCTTACTGATTTACCTTAAAAATCACATAAATCACATTTGATGTCCAATGAAAGTCAAGATTAAAAAAAAAGAGTCCCATGTTCCATCCCTATGACCTGCTACCCTACTGTAGAAGAAATCAGATCGATGTGATACAGCTTATTGCTAAATCAGCATTGATTGCTACTTGTCACCTTCTACGTTGTTCCTCTTTTTTCTTATTGAAATTAAACTGGTCAGTATCTAATTTATGGTGTTCTCCCCACTCCTTTCCTTTACGTATTTTACCCTTCTTTCTTTGGGCTGTATCACCATAAATAAATAGGCAGTGAGGAGACAACACATTACAAGCCTTTAAGGAATTGGCTAGTTTTTTGGACGTTTTTTGGATGTGACAAAGCACTGAGCTTTGCTTCAACATGAGGAACTTAAAACAGCAGCTGGGGGCGGAGGAAGCCAATATTCACTGTCTTTTGTGAAGATATTAAGGGAGAATATGAATGTGTTACTTAATCCACTTTTACTCTTGATTCTGATATTCCCAAGCAAGGAACTTTTACAAAACTTTTTAAAGACCTTGCCTCAAACAAGCTTGTGATACAAGCTGTTCTTCAGAAAGGTTATCAAAATGTAAAGCTTTTGGTGTGTTAAAACAGTTCATGCTGCATTGTACCAGTTACCCTTTCAATGCTGGTCTAAGTCAGACCTCTACAAGAAAACATAACTGCTGCTAAGCTGTGTTGCTCATATGAGAGCATTGTCTGCTGTTACTCACGTGCATGCAACAGTAGTTTTAAGGATTATGCAGAGAAAACCCGGCAACTCTAAAGTCACTCTTTGTAGGTTGTTTTTTGTTTGTTTGTTTTTGTTTGTTTTTTGCCAATGCAGTTAACAGCATTTTTTTTCTTCTTCCACCTCCTGTTTTGCAGTTTCAGCTTCTTGCCTCAGCATTATTTAAGTCTGGCTCGGATTTCACCACACTCGGTGAGTATTGTGTATCAGAGGAATCGCATGAAGAATGTTCCCTCTCCCAAAGATCATTACTGTTAGTTTCTTCTGTATGTATTTTTATTTTTTTTAATATCATGCTCTTATGAGTATCAAGAGCCTTTTTCAGTTTGAAAATGCATAGGCATTTGAGAAAGTATAATGACCAGTGCCCAATGCCTTGAGCACATATTTAAAACATCTGTCACCAGTGTTTTTAAATCCATGCCTCTAGGGATCGTTTTGTGTCTCTTATTACATCTGATGGGTTACTGCTGCCCAAATAAACAGAAGCTTTGGTCAGGATCTTGTCATGTCACTTTGGAATCTCACAGCATGGCTATGGCTCTGTTTGCTGGGATAATTGCAATTCCTGGAGTAGTTTAGTTCATTGTGTTCTTTGCAAAATGAGTATTTTGGGCAGGATGTCAAGAGTGAAGAAAGCAGTGGCATGTAGGTCTGAAAACAGGAGGTCTGAGCCAAAGCCATAATTTGTTTTGCTATTCTATCCAGTTAACTGCTTTAAACAGTTCAGATATTAATCCTAGGCAAGCTATAGGAAGACTATTGGCATAATTTGCATTCTTGCAACTGTGTTGCCAGCCAGCTGCTGGGCTCTAGCTAGGAGTGAGGATTGCTTCAGTTTTGACAAACCACATAAATCCCTATGGAAGAAATTGAGGGAAGGAAAAGGCCTGCATTATCTGTCCTGCTGGATAAAGAAGCATTGCTGACTTTGGGGAGTGCTACCTAGTTCATGCTATTGTTTAAAATGTTTTTTTAAGGGAAGTAAATGCTAGTTTTCAGAGGAGTGTTCTGATTTTGTTTTTCCCCTCTCCTAGTTCTCAGTGATCTGAAAGATGAGTTAGTTTTTCCCACATTAACACTGCAATACAGTGTTGTATTCAGAGATTGTCTTTAAAGATTGGAGGACACATGAATCAAATGGTGCTGCTAAAATAAAACAACAACCAACCCCCCTTGGTTTGATTAACTTGTTTGACTTTGATTAACTGAAAAGTGAATTAAAAAGCGTTCCTTTGAGATACCAGTGGTTTAAGTAGTACAAAGCAGAGGAAATTGTTGTATGCCCACTCTATTGTTCTTGCTGTTGATGGTTTAAGTATGAGGATTTGGATAAACAATGCTGCTGTGGTAGACTAAACCCTCCCCTGTCAGGAGGAGGCACTTCACAAAATGATTTTGCAGAGAACTTGTGCCAAGATGCAGGCTGGGTCCGCAGTGCAGCCCAGCAATTAAACAGCAGCTCTTAACTCGGGACTCCTACCATCAGTGGAGCTTGTCTCAAAAAAAACCATGAGTAGTGTGAGTACCAGTTCTGGCTAAGGCAGTCATGAGATAATGAGGGCCTGAGGACAGAAGAAATGAGGCACCAAATAAAAATAGCTACATGAATCTTATTTTCTGGGACATCAGAGCAGTTCCCTGAGGACTTTTGCTTCCCTGGTTTCTTCAGGACTGTCCACAAACTTGACAGTCGTTTGCCTAGTACTTTTTATGGCATTTTGATTTTGGTGCTGGCTTGGGATGACATGAACTCAATGTGCTTACATGCATACAGTAGTGGGATGAGAAGCAATTTTGTTAGTGCAATGCTATAGATGTTAGCTGGGCTTTAGTCAGGGACAAAAACACAGCAGATTATTAGCTTCCATTTAGAATGGAAAGCCAGTGTATTCCACAGCTAAACTGAGCATTTAAAGTAGTAAGCACTGACTTGCTTTCCTTTTTTTTCCTCCCCCAGGATTTTCAGATGTTGATCACACTTATGCCCAGAGAACTCAGCTGTTTGACACATTAGTCAACTTCTTTCCGGACAACATGACCCCTCCTAAAGGCAACCTGGTAGACCTCATCACGCTGTAACAGAGCGATCACTGGACATGTGGAAGAGGGGAAAAGCATCCATTTTCAGTATTTTAATTTTTTTTTTTACTGCATCGATTGACTGCTGGGATGAAGTAATATAGTAACCCCTAGGTGTTTGAAAGGGGTTTTATACTTGTATGGTGAATCCCTGAAGCTTTTCCCTTGGAGTAGGTTAATAAAAATGTAACTGACATACTTCTGACTAAATATATATATATTTTTTCTGACATTGAATTTTGAGTTAGCAAATGTAAGGAGAAAAGAGAGGGGAGGAGAAGAAAATAAAACCCTATCATGCAGTGATTGCTTTTCCCTCTATAAGAAAATTGAGATTCGTGGGCTGTCTGGAATTAAAGATGATGGGTTTTATTTTGGATTTCATGGGAAAGGGAGGGGGTGGTGGTTCTTTACTCATTTGTAGCTAGTCATGATATATTGCTTTGTCCTACAAGTCCATCCTCAGCAGCTGAATAACTTGGCAGCAAGACACTGGCGTGTGTTGAGGTAATAGTAATATATGTGTCTTGAGTCTTGTAATCGCAGGGTGTCATGTGAAGGGAGCATGTGTTACAAATTGTCTGTCTTCTCCTTCAAGAACCTGGCTGGCAGCAGTGTCTGATTGCATTTGATATCTAGTCTAAACCTAAATGCCTAACTTCCGTTCTGTGGAGCTTTCCACTTAGACCTGACAGTCATGGGGGAGCCTCGGAGAAACTGTCAGAAAACGGGAGTGCAGGGGTTGTCTGCATGGGCTCCTTTTCAGGGATCGCTCTGTTTCCAGTGCCATGCTCTCCTGATGAAAAACTCTGCAGGTCCTGACAGCGCTCTGCAGAACTGGGTCTTCCACTCACACACCCAACCTTTGCAACCTGACTCCAGGTTGGGTGTAGGATTTCCGAAGCAGATTGTCTTCGTTTACATACACCTATGCTTCTGTGTGCATTTGTCAGTGTGTAAATGTAAAGAGGTTTGCTCCAAACAGCTTGTCTTCTGTTTGTGTAGTGCAGTTTCTTTACTTTTAAATGCATTTTAGACCTTGCTCTGAATGTGAAGGAGGCCTTTTTAGCATAAACTCCTTTAAAAAGCAAGCTGATGCATATGTGTGGAAAATATATTCTTCTTTGCTGAAAGCCTTCTTTATAAATAAGGTAAGGGCTTGGTGCTGCACTATAAAGTGGAATGAAGGATACTCATACCAAGCATTAGCAGCTTTTTGCGTTCAGTGTCAGTAAGCATTCAATACAAAACTGGCTGTTGTAAATCGTATATGCAACTGCAAAGCTTTATGTCCAGAAATGTTCGTGCCAGCAGGGTACCGTTGCTGCACTCAGTACGGCTACACAGCTCCTGTTGAACTTGATGGAAGTCCTGTGTGCAAAGATGATTTGAACTCTTGAAATAAAGAGTTAGTGAAGTGTCTTTTTCAGAGCTTGAGTGTCTGCTTGCTTTGATTGCATTGTATTGCCTCTTTAATCACGTTCTTTGTGCAACTTCCGTAGTTCTGGTATGTTAGAAATAAATTTTAAACCTCCATCCTAGTGATTAATCACCCAGAAAGGAACAATGTATTAGAGGTTGGGCTTTGCTTTTGTCTTCAGGGAGGAGTGTATAGATGCAGTGTTTTAAGTAACCTGTAACTTTAGACTGTTTAGAAATTGTATACTTCAGTGGTCAGCAAATCACATGGCTGTGGAAGAATACGCAGTGCAGTAAATGAAATTTGATGAAATTGTTTCTTTGAAACATGGTATTTTTTTTCCAGTGACATGGAAAGTTTTTAGGTGACTGCTAGGTTTTATGCTATGTGTGCAGTCGCTTTGTTAACTAGTTAAAGTAGAGCTTATGCCATAGGAATAGAGATAGCGGAGGTGCTAAGCTGGGCAAGTTTTCTTAACTGAGGCAATGCTTCCATTGAGATTGAACTGGACACATCTCACACAAACAACTGAAATACTGCAACCCTGCAGTACCTTTCAGCCTCAGCGTAATCGCGAACCCGAAACTTAGATTGAAGAGCCGTGGTGAGTAGATGGTGGAAGTTCAGAAATGCTAAAGGCTGTGTGAACAGTGTTGCTGCTGAGCTGGTTTGTGTTACAGAAATTCAGTCAGAACTCACTGTCCACAGAGGTACATCCAAATCCTGGCAGCCCAGCTCTCTTTCTGTAGCACAGAATAAATGAATTCCTTGTCTAAATTAGGCAAGCACTGTTTCTATAGGATGGACAATCCCAGCTAATGAGAGCACTTCAGGATGATCAAATATTGGTCTACCCTCATCTTGAGCTGATCGATTTCAGCTCATACAAGCACAGTTTGTGGATTCCAGATGGTGATTAACCAGCAGAAACTATTTGCTCAGCTTCTGGGTATTTGTTGAGCAGCAGAGGCACCCTGTGGCCAGAGATGTTAATCCACAGTGAGGGCTTCTCATGGCTTTGCCTAGGGTATTTCCTTGTTCTCTGTGCTCCTACTAAATGATTTCTTAGCACTGGTATATACTGCACTACCTTATTTTAAAAAACAATTAAAAATTCTGAACAGGGAAGTATAATAATAATTAAAAAAAAGAGCTAAGGAGCAGGGGGAGTTTGTTGAACATAATTGCATGAAGATCTTCAAAGATACTGATGATATTACAAGAAAGCGATAGATGTGATCATTACAGAGATGCTAAAGTACAAGGAAAGAAAAGAGCCATCTGAAAACGCAGCACAGTGCATGTAACATTTCAAGTATAGAAGAACTATGGGAGAGTTTTACAGCCTGTACTGCTTGCAGGCTGTAGCATAAAGACATGCATGCTATGTTTGCCATTATCATAATGTGATTTTATGCAATGTATATACAATCTTTACATTACAGTAATTTATTTCTAAACTGTTTTAACCTGTAGCATTATTTTGTGGATCACCAAATTGTTCTTTATGTGAAGTTACTCCTATGAAGTAATATGTTTTCCTTGAGAAATAAAGCCCTTCAGGTTTGATTTTGGCCACTTAGATTAGGCAAAATTGAGTTTGTTAATGCTTGTGTTATATAGCCCCTCATGGTGATCACAAGGCAGAAGTCCTTCAGATTTCTTCAACATGACTTCTGCAAGGGAGCACTGATATCATAACATGACTTAATCACGTTTTCATGTGTCAAGTGGCAGAAGGACTTGATTAGGTGCTGGTGTTACAAATGAGGAGAGGATAGCCACCTCCTTGCCCTTCTCTAAGCCTTCCATTAATTCGCATTGCTCCTGGGCTGATCTGAAAGCTGTTGCAAAAGTGGTCATTGAAATGAGCTGTAGTTTTTTTTTTTCTCTTCTGGCTCTTTCAAAGATGATGTTTGTAATGTATAAGCATCCCTTCCTTTTGCTGAGTGTAATGAGGAAGGACAACTTCTGCGTCACAGAAGTTCTATTTACTCTTTCTCCTGGCACCATCCTATAAGGGTAGTTCACATAGTGATACTCAATCATGTGCATAAATGTCTGGGTTTTGGTTTTGCTTGCCCTGAATTGCTTTGGACACACACAGGCTTGCTGTAGCTCAAGGGTCAAGAGGACTGATTTTTCAAAATAAGGGCATGACATTGCTAACTGATATTTGAAGTCCTGGTTGGAAAGATTTTTCTCTCTGAAATACTTGCCTTGTGCAGTAGCAGCTAGGCTGGAATTAGGGAGCTTTCCTAAAGAACGCAATGCAGCTTACCTCTAAGAAGTCTGTACTAAAATAAGGATGGATAGGCTTATTTAAATTGCTGAAGTTTTTTGGTCGTGAATTATATGAACAGAATAACAGAATGGCCCTAGTTAGAAGGGACCTAGCCTGAAAATTAAATGATGGAGAAGTGTTAGTAACTGACTCACACCCACCTATTTGCAGGAATGCAGATTCCTCCTTTCAGAGGTATGGGGCTGGTGGCAGGAGATCACAACAGTTTCATCTGTGTTTTTTTTTTCATAAGCAGCCACAAGTGTCAGGGTGTGCGTTAGCAATTTCTTCTTCCAGAACAGACCCCTTCCAGGCATAGTGATTACCCTGGAAGAGTGTTTTCTGTGTGGTTTTGTGGAACAGCTGTTTTCTGAATCGTTTTCCTGATGTGTGCAAATTTTTAGAAGGGAGTTTCTTTTGTCACAGTGCTGTAGACCAATCTTGCCCCGCTGTGAAAACTTGCACTTGTGAATGCTGCAAGCAGTGAGCAATAAATTCAGAGCAGTACTCTGAAAAACTTGAATCATCTTTTTTTTTTTCTTTCTTTTCCCTAAGTTGTCTTTTATTACAGTAAAAGCAATGTAACTGCACTTGTTAGATACAGAAAGGTGGCAGGTAGCAGTAGAACTATTGGACTTCAGTGCTCCTTCATCTCTGTACATGATTCTGTTGATGTAGTGCTGCGCTGCTTTTGAGGAAAATGACAAAAAGTATTACATATGTTTTTATCCAGAACCTTTGTATTTAGAAGTGGAAAGATGTCTTTTCAAAAGCATTGATCCCTGGTGTGTGTGCGCTTTGAATTTTAGCTTATTAGTTATGGTTGGCTCCGTGTTAAAGAATATTTGGCTGTTGTCAAGAGAAGCCCTAACAGCAAAACTAATTCATGTGCTTCTCCGGAAGTTCTTGAGCTGTTTTATAGCTGTGGTTGTCACAGAAACAGAGGGAGGCCCACTTTAAAACAAATAATTACCACTGTTCTGATCAGGAGAAAGAACAGAACAAAGGACATAAGAAACAGAACAAAACAGAAACGAACAAGCTTGGCCATACTTCTTTTAAGTATGCGTGGAAATTTTGAGATGTCTTTTTGTGAAAGGAGAATTTAACAACAGCTATGTGACTTGTTCTTGGTACAGATTGACAGTAGTACATGAGCTGTAGATATAGTTGAAATGCAAATGTACTGTTAGTGTATCTAAATGCCTTTGGGTATGGTCATGATATCCCATCATGGGAAAGGTTATGCTAGAAGTATTCAAGTTGTGACAGTAATTTCAAGGCAAAATCCCTGTTTTACTTAAAGGTTCCATTATAATGAGAACTTGAGTGGAAGAATTAAGTTTACTGTACTGAAAGCATTATAATAGCACATGGCTTGGTGCTTGGTTAAATTGATTCCACACGCTTTATTTGTAGGTAATGCATTTAAACCCAGCTTTAGCATGACTGTGGAGTCAGCTAGTTACCTGCTTGTTGCCATCTGAAAGTGAGAATGAGAAATCATCATGGTTGATGTCAGCAGGTATGCTTTTGGCATTCTGGCAGAGGTCAAAGAAATGGATGGACTTCTGGGTTATCGTAAATGCCTTAGTTTTATATGTAAACCTCTGCAGACAGTAGTGGTCGTAGGTTTGTATATGATGCCAGCTGTATGTCTTGAGTCTAGAGGTCTGCAAGGCAGCATCTACTGCAAGCACAGATCCTAAAGGTAACATTGCTGCTGTCTCCTTTGCTTTCATGTGTTTGAACTCCATTTGTCAATGTGATGAACTCCAAATTCTTGCTGTGACCCAAATTGTGCCCTGCTTCTGAACATTTATAGCCACAGACTTGCAACATCTGTCAGTATATCACACTGGTACCTTGAAATCTGAATTTATACTTGGCAGAGACAAAGGTGTATGTTATCTCAGCCTCCAGCTGTTTGCTGTAAGGCAGCTCAGCCTTTACTGATGACCTGGAAAGTGTAAGTATTTGTGTGCTGTCAGAAATCGGTGTGTACAGCTCTAGCGTAGCACTGCAGTTCGTTCCTGAAAAAACTGGTGAGTGAAGAGCTGAACATGAGCTCTACCAGGTTAGGTTTTGGTTTTGCTACTACTCTGGAAGAAAAATATCTAAATCATAATATTTTCTCCTAGAACTGCTGTGATAAATCCTGTCCTGCTGTCTGAGCCTTGTTTATTTTGCATAGCAGCTGGAGTGTGATAGCTGTTTGACATAAAGAAGATGGTAGTAGTAGCAAGTTCATCTCAATAATTCTTCTAGGTTTCTAGCACTCGCTTCTGTAATCCCAGATCCCTAACCAGTGTAGACAGACAGCAAGTAGTTGGTGCCTGATTTATTTCCATAGTGTAGGACAAAGGGACATGAGAAGAGCACTTGGGATGATGCCGTGATGATCATGTGTGTTTAGGATGTGATGCGTATTTCATGGAAAGACTTGACTCTTAAGTAGCTCAGCAAATGGGAGCAGATTTTCTTTACTCAGTCTGGATTCTCTGGTTCTTTTTCAAATGGGGGTGATGCAAGACCAGGTTCTTCTAGTCCTGGAGCTTCACCTTGGGCTTTGGCCCTCTCTGTCTGTCACAGTCATCATAAAGATGAACACATGGGACATGGAAAATTTCCAGCCCCCTTTTCCAGTCTCTCCAACAATTGCAGTGAGGCCAACCAGGCTTGAACTAAACCATACTGAAAGTTTTGCAGCACAGTGAGCTGTAGGTCTCACAGACTTACAGATTGTTAGAACCTAAAAATGCCCCAAGCTTTCCAACAAAAGCTGCTGGTGGAATTGAGGGAATGTTAGCTTAGTTTTTAATATGATGGTGAGAAGCCTAGACCAAAATGGTCTAGGTCAGTGGCTGCAGTCTTCTCAGCTTCCCGAAAGACCAGTGGACATGTTTTTCACCCCAACAATGAGAAAACAGTCTTTGGACATCCTGACTTGGTAACTGGCTGCTAAAGGATTCAGTCATTTGCATCACGTTCCACTAAATAGAAAAGTACTGCAGCGCGTCAGTGGAGTCTCTTCATTGAAAGAAACTGATTTTTTTTTTTTTTCTGAAGCCTTGAAAAATAAATCTCAACTCTTAGAAGAGGAAACTGACTTTTATTGATACTACTTCCTTAATTGCAAGTCAGAATTCACTGAAAATAGTCAAGTCTGAATATTGGCTGATCTTGATATCTCTGCATACACCGCAGTAATACGCAGTAGTCAAGTTGGATGGCTTGGTTCCCTTTGCCAGGCACTGCAGAGGTTTCCCATGTTGACAAGAACTTCTGTATTGATATGACTATTACATTTTTCTGACCATAGAGGACAGTTGTGTTTATTTTCCCCTCTTGTCTGCCATGGAAATTGGAAAGGCACTCTTAACAGTGGAAGCCAAATATTTCCTTTCTTCCTCCTCATTCCTAACCTCCCTCCCTCTCCCTCCATTTGTTGTTTTGATGTGCAAAACACTTCTCACTTCAGAAGTTGCAGTGCTGGGTTGTGGAAAACAAAACAAACCCTAGTTATTAGGAGCTGTTGCTGTCTAACAAAGCTGTGTTTTCTGTGTTGTCTTCTAGTATGCCCTCCCCACAGCAGGAAATGAGGGGATGCTGGGGAGACCTTCAGCCAGAGAAAAGAGCTTAGTTGCACAAACATAAATGTTCTTGGGAGACTTGAGTCTCGGAGGTCCCAAACCTTGCATACTGCCTTGCCTAGGGGCAGAAAATTAAAGCCCTTTGGCTTATTCTCAGTTAATGGGAGACCATGTTCCAGTCTTGGTAGTTAAATCCATCTTGTATGTTTAGATATTGAGGTCAACATGCTGCATTTTAGAAGTATGAAGGAGTCTCGATAAGCATGTTTCTGTTGAACTTTGTACTTTGAAAACACTGAAATGAACTACCTCTCTTAAATGCAATGATAGCATAGGAGTGTGGAGTTGGACACAGCTAAGCAGGCTGAGCTCACACTGTCTCCTGGTCAGGGTGCGTTTTCAAGCTGTTCCGTTGGTTGGAGAAGAGCTGCTGCCTCTCATTAGCACTGTACAGTGTGGTGGTCTGTTTGTATGGACTTTTGATGGTTGTTTTCTTGTCCTCTGCACTGTGTGGTCCCCCCAAAATGAATATCCTTATGTAGTGCTTGGATTTGTGAGCATCAACTCCTTGTCCAGAGTCTGACCTTCTTCTGTTTTGGCATCTGACCCAAAGCATTTGCATTCCTGCAGCAACCCCCCCAGACTGCTGTCCCTCTGAATTCCCTTATTACTGCAGCTGTGGTCTTGGGCACCTGACCTCAGGAGAGCTGAACTGGAGTGCAGCCTTGGGCTTGCATGGAGCATCCATGGGAGAGAACACTGAACTGCATGCATCTTTCAGTGAGCTACTCAAGTACTGACTGGTCCTGCACTGAGCCCCCAAGATATGCATTTACCATGGTGGTCACAGGCATCATTCCTGGACTGTGGTCATTCCCCATCCCTGCCTTTTCTTTACAGTTAAATGGATTATCTTTGTTCAGCCTAGAATGTTAATTTACTTCCTTGGCATAAGTCATCTTCGATTATTTCTGGGTTGATCTGGAAGCCCTGTGCTGTACATAAGTGGATGAGTGATATGAGGAATACCTACAAATGTAGTTATGATGTATGTAATGTACATAAGGAGAGAATGTATTTTGTTCTTTTTTTTTTCTTAATAAAAATGTATATGCTAGCAAGAGTGTACATTTCAGATCTGTTTAACACCACTTGTTTCTGAGGATGGAAAATTGTGAACACATTGAGCGGTGCAGATACTGTCAAATTGATGGTGTGTTCTGCCTGGACAGCAGGCACTGTTCCTGCTGGGTGAGCCTGCCCTGTCCTCTGCACGGCAGAATAGCTGAGAAAACATCCTGTTCTGTGAAAGCAGTGATTAGCTGGATCTGTGCTCCATAAACCCACTGTGTGCTAGCACTTGCAAGAACTTCTACTGGGGAGGAACACAGTGTTAGAACACAGATTGATGCGAATTGCTGACTTTCAGTACTTAAATCAAACCAAGTTCCCTTTTTTTTTTTTTTCTTTTTTTCTTCCTTGCATAAGTGGAAGCATATTCCATCCAACCTGGAACAAAATGTTTTCTTTGGGTTGCAAGGAGGCAAATGGAAATGCTGCACTGCCCACATTGCTGCTGCTTTGCCACCTTGGCTGCTCATGCATCTCTTGACCTCAGGGAACTGTGTGGGTTGCACACTGCATATAGATCTGCACTGCAGTGGTTAGTACTGACTCTGCTAAAACTGAACAGCCAAAAGAAGAAGAATAGTAGAGAAGATGACAGAAACTTGTCGTCTTTTTTCTGTAGCTGGAAATACCCAACAGTTTGCTTCACTTGGAGCAGCCGATTTCTGCCCAATCCTCAGTTCAGACAGGGATGGTTCTTTATGGACAGCTTAAGTTTTGCTTAGCCCATGGCTGGAGCAGGGGGAATGGCACAGACTTGGCTGACTGTGGCCTTATAGAGTCTTTTAGAGATGCTTACAAGCTTGCCCTCACCTTGATCAGCTTAGCATCCCACACCTATGGATATCCACTATCCACAATGCTTAATTAAGGGAAGGTTTTCATCACTATCATACTTTCTTTAGCATGGAAGAAACAAACTCTTACAGGGCTGGGTATCTGAAGGTCTGGGCTGGCTTTTCTCCTTCCCTCCCCAAAAGTTTTTACATGCTATTGCCAACAGGACCATGCAATGCCTATGCTGGGTTTCCAACCAAGCTCAGGCATGGTTACGTGTGTAACTGGTTAAAGCTCTTGAGCACAAGCTCTGCTTCCCCTCACAACACATCTTCCACTCAGCCAAGAAATCAATCTTTTACATACGAATGTTTATTGACAGAAATACATGATGCTTTCAAAATATATTTGTAGGAAAATGCAAGAATAATCTTTACAATCCAGTTTTCCTCATTAAATTCCAGTGTAAATCAGACTCCTGTCCCCACGAGAGATGCTGCTATACAGTACATGAGAGCTCTACAATATTTGCAAGGTTCAATGGATAGCTGCCTTGGGAAATAGGTTCTCCTTCTGCAGCCCATTGCGGGTTATTATCTTCGGCTGTAGGCAAGTCACAGCATCAACCTGCTCGGCTGGGTCATGGCACTGTGAGTGGGAGATAAATGGTCCTAAAGTATTTACATGCTCCTCGTGAATCTGCAAATAGAAAAGTCTCTTGCAAGAACATCTTAACTGCTTACAAAAGTCTTACCAAAAGGTAAGAGTAATAGTTCTTCAACAGCATATTGGGTGTTAAAGCTATTTTGGGGAAGAGAAGAGGAGCGAGGGGAAGGAGAGAGGGGCAGGGAGGAAATGCATGGGTAAATCCTTCTTTTTGGTCTAACGGTTATGGCTACAAGTCTATGAAGGGAAGTATTAAGGCTGAAGATGTTGCATTTCCTACCTGATGTTTCATTTTTTAAATTTTTTTTTCCAAAGATTGTTATCAACATAAAAACTTTATTTTTTTTTCTCGAGGAAATAGTTCTTTAAATAGGGGAAGGAAAATCTACTATAAAATATTAGTGGTTTAAAAATATGGTGTCTGGAAAAATAAATAAATGTACAATTCCTATTCAAATATAAATCAGTGTAAGCACTTGCTGAGCAGTTAATATCTCCACTGGTCTCTGCTCTGAAAGATTTAAGGTTGCTTAATCTCAAGCCTTCGTAGGGTTCTCTGGGAAAGTCTTTGGACCTGATTCATTAAAGCACTTTGGCATCTCTTTACTGGAAGGGGATCTTAGGCACGTACTGCTTTTATTTTATGCTAAGGACATAAATATGAGTCCAAAGACCCATCCTGGACAGCTGGGAAGCAACATGCTTCCAAAAGCATTACAACTAGAGTGGTTCCTCAAGGCTGAACATGCTGCTGGCCACCCCGAGGCCAATTTGCCAATGTGAACACGATGGTGTCATGCCGCAGCACAGGATTATCCAAGCAGCTTCATCAGATGTTCTCCTGCTATACGTTGAGTTGCAATCCCCTACCAGACAGGCCTTTAGCTTCTTTAATCTTTTTTTTTAATCTTTTTTTTTTTTAAATTTTCCCCCTCCAAAACTGCTTCCCCATAGTGCAGTGCACAGATAAGTGAAGTGTGCGGAATACATTGCTAATGAATAGCAGTAATATTTACATACAAAAATAGTTAGGCTTGAACATTTTCAACTACGTCCTTCAGTGTGGGAGAGAAGGAAAATAGCTGGCCCATAGGAGAAAATGGATCTTCTTCCAGCTTCTGTCCTGGGGCTGAGCAAGCTGCTCTGACCACTCTATTTGTGAACAACTCTGATGGACCTAGACCCGAGTTTTTGCCAACGTTGTCATTTTTCCTCAGTTCTTTATCTTTGCCCATCTTCTGGGACAGCCTTGGGAATGGCTCCTCCATTGCACTGACCTGGAGCTCCTCTGCCTCACCGGACCACTGCGGATTTGCTGCACAGTGCTTCAATGTCAGCATTTCTCCAATCTTGGAGATCTTCAAAGCCACCTGGATGTGGTCCTGGGCAGAGCTCTGGGTGTCCCTGCTGGTGCAGGGATTAGACCAGATGGACCCAGAGGTTTGTTCCAACCTCAGTGTGCTCTGATGATGCATGAGATCCAGGAGATGCCCTCACCCAAGGGACTTCAGGTCCCTTCCACGCCAGGCTGCCTGCTGTGACACTCTCCTTCTAGAGCCACTGAGGAACTGTGGTTGGAAGGGGAAAACCACAAATAGCCTTAGTCCAGCCATTTTCTGCTCCTATTTTTTTTTCCCCTTTTAAGATTTACCAGAAAGGGAGACCTTGATAGGAGACTGAGGTTCAGTACGAGCCTTGCTGAAGGCTTCTTCACAGATCCCTGCTATTTTAAGTACTTCTGAAGAAGAAAACCGTCAGGATGAGGATGGAGATCACCAACCTCATGGAGAGGAAACACCAAGGGCTGAACGGATGGAAAACTCTGACTGCAGCCAAGCTACCTGGCTCACACCTTTGCTGCTCTTGTATCGTTTCTGTATTTAGCACAAGAGAACATGACCACGGAATTCCCTGCCAGAACAAAACACCGCTGTACACGTCAGCATCTGCCTCGGGAGAAAACGGGTGTGCTGCATCACTACTGGAAGATGCTTGTACAGGTAAATGCAACCATAGAACTGGTCTGTGTTATAGCTGGGCTCCTTTACAACCCAAACCACCAACAGCGTTCGGTTGGTCTTTGCCTCATTAAACACTTCCTTGGAGATACAAAATCAAGGAGTGACACCTTGTCCTCTCCCTCTCATTGGAAGGTGCTGCACTATTCCCTTCACCTCTCCTGGTCTTTAACCAGAACCTGCCCCAGTCCTTTGTGGAGCTGATAAAGGCAGTGTGGGATTTGGCCTCAACACCCCCAGTCCAGCCACGCCTGGATGCATGCATTTGCTTATGCCACAAAGTGTGGCCAGTGTGCATTTTTAAACAGCAGTTGGGTGGGGATGGAAAGTGGGTAAGAAAGGAGGAAATGGAGCGCTCCAGCTCTTTCTGCTCAGTCCCTGGGTGGTTTGCAAGGTAACTGTAGGGGAGGATGATGATTAAACAGCATGGGCCAGAGGATTTTTCTTGCTCTAACTGCCAGGCGCCAGCTCGCTATCAGGAGCTGTGCTCCCTCTCCCATCCTAATTACTTTTCTTTTTACTTTTTGAGTCACTTGGAAGCTGGAGGATGCACTCAGATGAGGAATGGGAGGGGATACAGCATCCCTGCTGCTAGAAAGCCTCAAGCATCCCTGTTTGGAGACAGCAGAGCAGCAAAGCAAAGCAGATTGGCCAATCTGCTGGACAGGTCCCCAGGAGCACCCATGGGTGACAGAGCTGCTGGACTGGATGTGGCCACTGTGTTGTGTTGGTGATGTGCCATGGAAGTGTCTTCTCGTGTCCTTCTCTTCCATCCTTCACCCCGTGTGGTGGCTGTGATTAGCTCACAAGAGGTTTTCTGGGGTTTGTCGGGAATTCTGCCTTCTTTTGGAATTGTGTACGTGTATGGGAGGGTCATGTTTGTTTTCTGTTTTTTTTTAGGGAAAGGGATTAGGTGTTTCAGGGGGTTGTTTTTTGCTTGCTCAAATCCTGCACCCTATAAATGCGTGTCCTCCTCTTCCTCTAGGTCCTCCTTCATGATGGTGTCAAGAGGAACGATCCAGCTGTCCCCCAACTCCCCGTTAAGGTTCACCTTCTTCTCCTGCATTTCAGAGCCCGTTTCCATCACCTCCAGTGTGGGGTTATCATGGTAGCCATTCTCCATTGTCTGTAGCTCCTCTGTCAGGCGCTGCTGTGAGGAAAGAAAACCCAAAAACCCCAATAAGGAAGAGCTTGGCTGTGCCATATGTGCAGCATTCATCACCTCCCAGCCTGACGAGGCTGCAACATGTATAGATGTTTAAAACTACATATAGAGAGAGACTCCATGCTGAGTTTGAGGCTGCAGTCAGCAAGGTGGGAGCATGGAGCTGGATGGAGACAGAGACTGCTGATGGTGGGAAGAGGAAGGAGCAGCCAGAGATGTGCAGAAAACCTCTCAGTTGTCTGTTCATGGGGTTGTGTCCCCACATCACCCCCTGGGAGGAGGCTGGCACTAGAGGCAGAGCATCCTTGGCTTGCCTCAACTCTGCATTCCTATTTCTTCCTCCCCAGATCCCACTCTGCACCCTTGTTTCTCTTTAACTGCTTGATTTTTACTCTCCTCTTCAGCCCTTGGCAGTTCCCAGCTTGCAGATTCTGCTGGTCTATTTATTCCAGATCAGCATCAACTCTACGCCCTATGCTGGAGCTCCTGTTAGAAACCAGTTTCCATTTATCCATCCACATCCCAGTGCACACTTGTGACTGGGCCATCCCCATTCCTTGGGGAGGGGTGAATCAGGCCACGAATCACCCGGTGCTCAGAGCCATGCTATTCCAAGCTGCACCTCAGCCACACAGAGGCTCCCTTTTCATCTCCAGCATGAGCAGCATCCCTACCTCATCCCAGTGTTGCATTCACTGAAGCGACTCATTCCCACCCCACAGTGATTTATAGAGGAGCTTCACTCCTACATTGTACCTTTTCCTGGGGCTCTCTGTTTGCATTCCTATGAAAATCCTCCTGGCTTTACAGTTGATTTATTTAACTGCTCCTTACAAATGCTGGGAGCTGGGTGTGGGAGGAAATCCTTGGAAGGGGGAGAAGGAAAAGGATGGAGCAGCGGAACCGCAGGGCTGGGAGCTAGCAGGCACTGCAGGAGGGGACGGCGGAGCCAGAGGGATGCTCAGAAGCAGAGGGGTCACTGGAGCCTTCGAGGTGTGGGAGGATGCTGGTACAGCCCCCCTGGTATAGAGGGATGCTGGGGCAGCTCTTTCTTCCCCCTGCGGCACGGCACGTGCAGCAAAGTGCTGGGGAGCTCCCAAGCTTTAGTAGGCTTTAGTCCTGTTGAAAGCTGCTGACCACTGCGGAGGGGGGAGAGCTGAAAGGGGGTAATGGATGCGGTGCCCGCCCGTCCGCTCCCTGCGTTTCATTGCACTCACATTAAAGATCAGGATGGCACGTCCATCATCAAACCCGGGGAGATCAGGGTGGATGTGCTGGTTATTTCCCAGGTGAAACAAGAGTGGAGGTGGGAGGGGGGTTTAAAAAGGGGAAGGGAGAAAAATAAAAGGAAAAAAAAAAAAAGAGAGAAAACAGAACAAAACTTTCAAGTCATTCTTGAAAAGAAGCAGGAGGAAAACAAACAAAAAGTGGAAGAAAACGTCCAAAATCAAACGCAAAATGGAGAAATGCTTTTGACTTCCTAAAATACTTTTGTAATCGGTCAGAAAAAGATATTTTCCCATGCTCTGTGCAAGAGGCCATCGATGTACCAAGGAAACTGCGTGGCTTGCTTCAGTTTTGCTCCCTATCTCCATGGCTAGTGGCTACTCGTACCTGTGTCTGCTCCGCATTACTTAAAGACATGTGTCCCTGTCACTAAAAATACCCAATTTCTTTCTGCTCTATGAACACTATGGACCAAGAGCATCACGTTGCTGCCTGCTCCTCCAGGACTGCAGCACGTGGTGTCGATGCCCTTCTGATGTCCTCCCTGGCTCCCAAAGGCATTTTTCATAGAATCCTCTAGGCTGGAAAAGACCTTCGACATCATCAACCTGACCTACCAAGTCCCATTGCTAAACCACGTCCGTTTGTGCCACATTCATTTTTGTGATAAATATTTTGGGTATTTTTGGGGGGCGAAGGGGAAGAATGGATGGCTTTGAAGGTAAGATTCGGGCTGAGGAAGCCTTTTTCCTCGAAAGTACACTGTGACCCAAAGATGTTGCTCAGCTGGCCTGGAGGCAGCAGGGAGGGCTGCTGCTCACTGCTGCACCCGTGCACCACCTGCTCCTCACTCTCCTGATCTGCACCGTGGCTGATGCTCTGTCAACACCCCCAAAGGGCAACCATTTCCCCTTTAAAGCATCTGCAGAACTCAGCATCATTACACTGTGGTGCTGCACTGTAGCCCCTTGAGTGACACTCAAAGGTGGTGCCAGCACAGTGAGCCAGGACATCTCCACCAGCAGAGGCGAAGACCTGATGGTCCTCATCTTCTCTGGGATAAGGAGGTTTTGGGACGCTCATCCCACCCAACTCCCACCATACCTGGCTCTTCTTTTGGGAGAAACGTTGGTGACAGCAGCCGTAGATGGCTGCGACGAGCAGCAGGGAGCCAGCCAGAGTGACAATGGTGATAATGAGGGGTGTGCTGAACTGATCCTTGATCTCCTCCTCCATCTCCTGGTTGAGGTAGGTGATGTTGGTGATACCAAGCTGTCAAGAGAGGAGTGGGTCAGGCTCCAAGAAGGGCTCCCTAGATGGGAAGGATAGCCACCCCATGCCACCCTTCTGTGATGACATCCCCCACGTTGATCCTGGGAACTTTCTTACCTTCTGTAACTCATTCCTCTTCTCTTTCAGTTCTTCAAAGACTGCTTCAGGATCCAGAAGGCCTGGGGGAAGACACAGGTGGAGAGGGAAAAGGTGTGGCACCAGCTTCTGCTCAATGGAAGAAGCAGACAGAGCTGTGTGGGCATGGAGCCAAGCCTTCATGGCTCTCTAAGCCATCCAAGGAGTTGAGACCTCTTTGGCCAGGGGACAGCCCTGATGACCAAAGTTGTTCCTGGAGATCTCTCCAAAGGAGCCATGGGAGAAATGTCCAAGCTTGATCCAGTGAGAAGAGGCAACCCAAAGAAAGGGGACCCCCACCCAACCTCTGGTAGACCTCACTGGATCTCCACCTGGTATCACAACTCTCGTCCCACCCTACCCCACTGGGCAAGACATGGGCCCATACTCACGATGCACAACAGCGCGCACAGCCCAGCGATGAGGATTGGAGGAGGCCAGTGTCACCGTGCACCTGTCCCTCTTGCTGTCGAATGCGTGCCGCCTGCCCGAGCAGAAGAACTCAAAGAAGGACTCATTGGCGCTGGCATTCTTCCAGTCGTCCTGTGGTGACAACAGGGGGTTGGCACTGCTGCCCACACCCAGCACCCCAAAGCATCATATCCCTTCCCCAGGGTAGCTGGAGATCACAGCGTCGTTTAGGAAAGGAAAGACCTTCAAGGCCATCAAATCCAACCATCAGCTTAAGACAGTCCCATCAGAATATCACGTTCCTCAGTGCCACATTCACCTCCAAGAATGCCTGCTTTCCTGGGCAGACCCATCCCAGTGCGTGAGCACTCTCCATGAAGAAAAATTCTTCCTAATGTATAGTCTAAATCACCCCCTGTGGCACTACTTGAGATCCCAACATAGGACGCTGTGGCCACCCCCCTCCCTATCCGCTTGCTGCTGGCCTTCCCAGGGAACAGGAAAAGTTCAAAAGTTGTTTCTTTACAAAAAGCCGAGCTCTTGGCTGCTGTTCCTTTATGGGGCCCTTATCTGAGAGCCGCAGCTTTTGGTGTTCCAGGAATAGCAGGTCCCCAGGGGAAGTGGGGTGTGGAGGCTGAGGCTGCAATGGGAATGGGATGGGGCTGCCATGCCCTAAGGGCATCTGCAGCCCTCCCACCACCTGAATTTCTGCCCTTCAGGGATACCCCATAGTTCAGTTTTGCCTGCGAAGACAAGAGAAAGGATTTTGTTTGTGTAGAAATAGGACCATCCCTGGGGAGGTGAGCCTGGGGAAGTATTGGAGGGATGAAGGTGGAGGGGTGGATGGAGTCCACAGCCCCAGTGGGATGATTCTGAGGTTCTCTGCACCTGTTCAACGTCCTTCAACAGCTAGGAGCTTGATAAAGTAGGTGTAAATGCTCAGCTGCCTGCATGCACAGATCCTGCACAGGAGCTTTACAGTAGCATGCACAGCTTCCGTGTGCATGCATGGCTTCTTGCATGCACAGCATCTGTAGGCACTGCTGCTGCATGCACAGCTCCTACATGCACAAATCCTGTGTGCACAGGTCTGACAAGCAGAGAAACTGTACAAGAGATTCTGCATACACAGGCATTGCATGCACAGTTCCGATGTGCATACACATCCTGCATGCACGGGTCCTATATGCAGAGATCCTCTGTGTGTATGTCCAACACCTGCAAGAACTGTGTGCACAGATCCTGCATGCAAATATCCTGCATGTGCAGAGACGCTGCACGCAGAGATTCTGCATGCATGCATCCTGCATGCAGCAATTATCCATGCACACCTTACTACTTCGGCAACAAGCTTCCAGAAGGAGCAAATCCCAACCATCCCGGGAATTGCAGCTGCCCCTCCCTACCTTTGGGCTTTGCAGGGGGAAAAACTTCTCTCCTCCTGCACTGAGCCAGCTGGAAACCCAGCAGCACTGGGAAAAAGCTGTAAGTGGCAGGATGAGGCAGCAGGAGGGGGAGAAGGGGATTAAGCTCACTGGGAGCAGTGTTCTGTGCCTCCCTGCAGCTGTATTCTCTGGGGCTTTTCTCTGTCCTTCCCCTGCACCTGAGCACCCTATCACCCCTCCCACCACCCTACACATAAGACATTTACAATGCTCTTTTTTTTTTTTTTTTTTTTTTGAGCGGGGGGGGCTCAAACTCCTGCATTCAAAGGGTGATGAGCACCACACTGCTGGATGTTAAACCCCTCCATAGGCTGACTGCGAGGGATTTGCCCTTTCCCAGCTCAGAGCATGGCAGGGGGCCATGGTAAGCCATAGGGATGCCCCAGCCCCACGCTCTCTCCATTCTGGAGCCACTCGCATTCCTTGGCTGGAGTTGAGAGGCACTGCCGAGCAGTGCAGATCCGGTTCCCACACTGGCAGGGACCTAAAACCAACATCCCTGAGTGAGGTAATGGCACTTGTGTCAACAAACCTGTCCCGACAGCTGGGGCATGACCTCACTTGGAGCCTCAGTGGCTTGGGGATTGTCCTGCTGTCCCCAGCCTGGAGGTGGAAGATAGATTTTGAGAGGTCCCACAGTGGCTTTTGTGTTCCCAGCATGCTCCAAATCCACTCACTGGGCACATCCCAGCTTGGGAATGTGATGGAGGAGTCCGTGAGCTCCCTGCGAGGTTCCCATAGGGTTGTGTGGCTCAGCTGGAGCTGATCACCATCTCCAGGCCACCTCCAGCACTGTCACCTCCTACTCCATCTAATGGACTGAGATGAGGAACAGGGCACCCAAGCAGCCAACAAAAAGCCAGCTGCAGATTTTTTTTACAGTAAGAGCAGTGAAGCACTGGAACAGGTTGCCCAGAGATATGGTAGATGCCCCATCCCTGGAGACATTCAGGGTCAGGCTGGGTGAGGCTCTGAGCAGCCTGATCAAGCTGTAGGTATCCCTGTTCATTGTACAGGATTTGGATAAGATGATCCCTAAGGGTCACTTACGATTCTGACTCTGTGACACACACGAGCTGAACACTGAGAATATCACCTATGTAAAACAAGGCGTGGAGCAAATGAGTCTCATTAGGAAACTCAGTAAGATCCTGCTGCCATGAAAGGAACAAGAAAGGGTAACAGCGAGTGTGGAGCAACCTGGACCAAAATGTTCAGCACTGGTTAAAAGCATCACCTGAAGAGGAAGGATGCTGGGAAGCAACCAACCCGTAAAAGACTTTCTGCTCAACTGCAAATACCAACTGTGTATCTGCTCCCCAGGGCAGAGGGCACACTCCGAGCTCAAGGAGCATTTGGACAGTGCCTTCCAACACAGGGTTTGGATTTTGGGTGCTGCTGTGTGGAGCCAAGAGTTGGACTCAACGGTTGGTGTGAGTGTCTTCCAACTTGGAACATTCTGTGATTCTATGATTATTTTGAGTTATTTCTGAATTTACTGCAGCTGGAGAAACCACAGTGCAGCACTGTCATTCCCAGCCTTTTGCCAGCGTCCCTCCTTGCCCCACTGCTGATGCCACAGGGGCACAGGGGAGGACTGCAATGCCACCTTTTCTGCCAGGTGTGACATGGACACATTCCCTACCCCTGCATTTTTGCCCTCACTTTGCCCAGCTCCTCATGGAGCCGAGCTTTCAGCACAGTGCACTCCCAGTGCTGGCTGGATCTTACAGACCAGGATTTGAGCCATTTCTGGAACACTTCTCCTTATAGTGCACATTTTCCTGTTTTCCCACGAGTTGCAAAATGCAAAGGATTCTTTCACTTTGCTGTCAGGCTTTGGTTACAGACTCGTTTACTGGGCCTACCAAGCAGGGAAGCCAGACAGTGCCATTTCTGATATCTGCTCAGCTTCGGAGGCACAAAATGTAGCAGAGCTGTCATGAATTTGCAGAATGGGGAATGGACGGGTGGGAGGTGTTTTGGCAGCAGAGAAGGATGCTATGGGAGGATGGACTCTTGCAGTCCTTCAGCAGCTGTTTCAAGAGGCATTCAGCATTTAGCACTAACACCATTTCTGATGGTTATGACACCCAGAGGAACCAAAGGAAAGCAGTGTGGCAGACTTGCTGGCTCGCCAGCAAGCATGGAGAATGCCAAGCTGTGATGTCCACTAACCCCATAGCTTACTGGTGCATCACCACAGAATCATTATGGTTGGAAAGACTAGGATCAACCATCAACCCATCCTCCACCATGCCCACTAACAATGTCCCTCAGTGCCACATCTGCCCTTTTCATGAACACCTCCAGAGACGGTGACTCCATCACCTCCCTGGGCAGCCTGTGCCAATGCCTCAACACTCCTTCTGAGATGTCAAGATCTGGCATTTGCTCTTGCTCTTTACCATAAAGCTAAAACTTCAGCCCACTCAAAAATGCCATCTAATCATTCCACCTAATCCTATCTATTACAGTAAACCTATCATTCCCACAAGAATACTTTTGCAGGTGGGTATTCATCAGAAAAGCCAGCAGTGAATGTTGTCAGCCTCCAGGATAAGGAGTCTTGGTGTCTGCTCTTGGGTTGGGTTCACCTTTCCCTCACCTTGGAACTACAGTTAACCACCCGCTGCTCCCACAGAGGGTTTGAAACAAATGAAAAGGAGCTTTTTGATTATCTTCGGATTTTCTGACAGCTGATTTGGTATCAAAGAACCAATCAAGCCCCAGCATCCTGGCTGCTGTGCTTCCCGGCTGCTCTGCAGCTGAAGCCACTCTCAAATGCTTTGGGGTTTGGGGACGAACTTCTGGTCCCTCTGAAATTAAAGGCAAAGCTTCCTCATTAGCTTTTGAAGAGTGATGGTTTCACCTTCTAGAACTTCTCTTCTCTGAGACTTGGCTGAGTGAGTCCCTCCCTCTGAACAAGTCACGGACATCTGCTCTGGTCACATCTCCCACTGAGAGATGCTGGATGTAGGTTTGCATTTACCATTTTACATCCCCAAAGTGTTTACATATTTTGAAGCAATTCGTGTCATCTCTGTAGGCTCACATGCTTAGGGTGCTGCAGGTTATAAGCTGATCACTGTCAGCAGCCCCAGCTGCTTGCCCTGCAGAAGAAAACAAAAGGAACCCATACTTACACAAGTTTTTGCTTCTTTCAGATTTATGATGGGCCACATCTCTCGTATCTGGTCTTCACAAATCACCTGGAAAGACAGAAGAAAAGCAACTGTCAGATCACTGCTGTAGGCTGAAGGACAGTCCACCACTGATACAACCATAAGACAACTCAACCACAGCTCTAATCTGCTTTATCAAAATAAATCAGGCTCTGTATTCCTCCACTCAACCATTTCTGCGTGATAACAGTTCTCCTGGGTAACTCAAAGGGCTGCCTGGAGTGTATTTGCTAATATGCTTCCCAAAGCAGGTTTAGCATTTGCAGTACAAACTGTGAATTAGCGTGGGCAGGAGGAAGATCCATGCAAGTGAGCCATGATGCAGTTCCAGCCTACAAATAATGAAAATTTAGAAACAGGATCCCTTTCTCTCCCCCTAGAACTGGGATCTTTCATTATCCTGCCTTGCATTTTTAGACTCCCATGCCCTTCCCAAGCCGTTTTCTGGTTTTATTATCCATGTGGGGTTTATGCTGAATTGCAGTCTTTGCCCTCTCATCATGTCCAAGTCCACCCCGAGACAAATCCTGCCCTCCATTACACTTCTTTTCTTCCCAAATTTCTGTTCTTCCCTATTCAGCACCCAGACCTCCTTTCACCTCCATCTTCCATGGCTCTGGAAAGCTATGTGAAGGAAGGCTTTATCCATTCTTATTTTGCTACCTTCTGTTTCCTAAGACAGATCTCTCTGAAAAAGAACTGCAGTTTTACATCTACATGCAATTCCAGCTAAAAATTAGTGTGAATTAATGGGAATAAAATGCAGATCCCTCTTATGAGATCCCACCCAAAAAAAGACTATTTGCACAGATGTGCCTCCCCACTGCTCTCCAGGGAACAGCCTGATCATGCTCCCAACTCAACAGAGTCCATTCAGGAAGACTCAGTGCCCTTTTTAGCTTTGTTTTGGACATTAGGAAGTGCCCACCTTTCCGTAGGTCACATTACCTCATTTTGGAGAGACATATTCAGGTGTGGCTGATCAGGCCTCTTACTCTCCATCTGGTCTCCAAGGGTTGGTGCTGGTGGTGGTGCATTGGTGGGGCTCTGAGCTGTAACTCCAGGTTTGTGTGTCACAGACCTGTCTCCTTGGCTTGTGTATGCTGGGTCTCCAATATACAAGGAAAAAAAAAAAGCAGACAGTCATTGAGACAGCAGAAAGGATACAGCTGACACAGCTCCATTGGTGAGAGGCTGAACCCAGCTAACAGAGTTGAGTCCGTAGTGCTTTTGATTGCTACAGCATCTTATGATTTCTTGTGCAATGGGAATAGCGCAAGGAAAAGAGCAGCCTCTGGCTTCCCAGATCCGTTTAAGGATTTGCATCCTTCTCTTCTTAACTGATCCTTAAATGGTGACAAAGAGAATTAAAATGCTACATCCCGTTTACAGCCTTTCTGTTTTTGGGAGTCCTGCCTTTACTACAGCAAAGATGAGGGGCACTTTTCTCCCTGCACACCTTCTGGAGGCTCTAGGAGTGGATTAATTTCTGGAGGGCTGAGGAAGATGGGTTTTTTTGAGCGGCAGGTAACAGGAAACTGGGTCAACTATATATTCTCCACAGGGGGATAATGAAGGGTTTCAGTGCCACCACAAGCTTCTGTGTGCAGCCAGATGAGCTCAACTCACAATCTCACCTAAATCTGAAAGCGCCAGACTCCCACAATGGGACTGCCTCCCTGTAAATGCTACAGGACAAAATACCACAGGGAAGTCTGAAGTGTGCCTTACCAACACACTGTGGACTAACATAGCACCCCAAAGCTCTGGAGGTATAGAAAAAGCATATCAGGGGTGTTCAGCTAGATCCAAAACACCACGTGGATGCTATTACAAAGTCAGCAGGCAAAACCCCCGCAGCAGCGATGAATATCCTACAAATTGCTCCAAGTTCTTAGAGGTTACAGACTCAGAGTTTAACCACAAAATCTCCTTAGTCATCTAAAGCTTATTTTCTGTGCATGCCCACCAAGCTGTCAGCTGTATTAGGGATCTTCCGTGTTCAGCATTTGGGGTGCTGTCAGCTCTACAATGTCACACTACTTCCGAACCCATCGCTCCCTTTTGCAGTCATTGGAGATCGAGTCACTGCAGTCAGCTGCGGTTGGGGCACAGCTTGCTCCATCTGAAAGTGTTTCATCAGATGATCCATGCCTTGAATTTTGTTGACTCAGTCTCCACTGATGGCAACAGGGACATAAACAACTGGTGGTCATGGAAACTAAAAAAAGCTATGCTGGACAGTCCTAAAATGGGACAAGGCATTAGTAACCCATAATGACAAGGAGGTGGATGGGACAGCCAAAGGAAAAGACCACCAAAGGGTTCCCCAACACAAGAAATCACGGTTTTAATCTTCTGATACCTGCTTTAGCAGTTGTCATGGCGGTTGTGACCGTGGCCTTCTTTGTGGTGCCAGATGGTGAAGACAGAGAGGTTTTACTGCTGGTAGAGGACACAGATCCACTATGAGGGGTAGAAAATTCACATTTCTGGACTGGAGAAGTGGTAGAAGGGTGATGCTCGTTGGTAGCAGATGTAGTAGAAGAGACACTATGGTCCTTGAATACAAGGCTGCTTGCTGAGACTCCAGAGCTTGACACAGTGCTGTTCAACTGGTCCAAAGCAAGGCTTCTGCTGTCTGCTGTGTGTGGAGACATTGAGGCAGCAGACGCTAAGGCTACTAGGGTAGATGAAGGGCTGGTCACTTGAGTGGAAGCAGGACTTGCACTGGGTTTGGTGAGTGAGCTTCTTGAGCTGTCCGGAGGGCTCATCTGCTGCTGCGTAGCACTGGAGGGGGCAGCAGAGGTGGCTATTGGGGCTGGGGAGATGGCTGAAGAGCTGACCTGCTGAGATGCACTGGTTGATGCCACAAAGACATGTGACGGGTCATCTGGTCTGCCTGTGGTCTTGGTGGTTTGAGCTGAGGTGTGTGTCGACGTAGGAGCCGATGGTGTGATTCCTTGTGGGACTGCAGTGCTGATCCTCTGGGTGGCGGTGATTGATGATGTTGGGATGGATGGTGCTGAAGAGCTATGTGGTTTGCTTGCAGTGGCTGTCCCTTGAGCTGCGGTGGAGGACATGGCAGTGGTGGGAGATGTGCTTTCTGGTTTTCTTGTGGAGCTGCTCTCTTGCACCGTGCTGGTGGTGACTATAGTGGTGGTGATCTGCTTACTTTCTCCTAGGCTCGCTGTGATTGGATGTGCAGTAGTATCATTATCTTCAGAGCTGACACCTAGGCAAAAGCAGAAAGGCCAAGATAAAATTTGAATTAGGGACACTTCCTTTGGTTTCTACCCAAAACAGGTATATATATCTAAGATTCTATGATTTGCAGAAACAAATGCTGACCAGAACCCACAAGTCATTAACTCAGGGCTTGACTCATGCCTTCTAGTTTCCCACTGAGTGCCACATTCTGATATCAGTGCATCCAGTGGAAAACAGAGCAGAGGATGAGAAGGAAGAGCTAGGAGATCTATGGAAAGCATATTTATTATACTCATTCTGAAAGATAAATCTTGCAGTTAAATACAAAATGCACTTACTTGGAAAACTGCATAATTTTAACTTCAAGGATGTTCACATCAGCTGTCCATTGCAAATGTATCACCAAATTACAACAACTTGTTTGCTTAGCTTATTGTGTTTTGTTGTTTCTTTTTACTGTTATAAAAAGCCTCAGTAACTCGCATTTGTACATCCTGAAACATCACACCAAAATGCTATTTTTGTCATTACTTCATACTCTTTGAGAAAAGCTACAGAGAACTTTACTGAGCTGACATTACCCTGGTGGCTACAAAACTTGTTCTCTATGCAAAGAGGGCTATCCATAACACAGAATGAGATCTGCAGTTAATTTCTGAAGAGTAATTTAAATTCTAAAATTATGAAGGTGTTTCTGAGGGGCACACTCTGAAGGACAGCTTGCCTAACAGAAGACAAGTCTCCAACAGCAGCAACATCCTGCAACGCTGAAACGTGGTGTATTGACTATGAGACTGGATAGAGAATTTGGGTCTGTTTTTCTGTTTGTAATCACAGCAAGAGCTCCATCAATTGCCACAGAGATAATCTTCCCCCGTTGCACATGGATCTGCCATTTCTGGGCACCTGCTCAATTTCACTCCAGGAAAGTTACGACCAATTTTCCACCTTTCAGAAAATGCAGATTCCACTGAGTCACTTTATCAGTGCATTTGTCTGCTGTAAAGAAACCAACTGATTCTGGGGCGTTTCTTCCATTTGACAACAGGACAAAAGAGGGCTATTTTTTCCCCCATGCCCCTCCTTGTATATTGTTCCCAACTGCCCGAAGCAGGAAACTTGCAAGGTTGGATGATGCTCTCCAGAGACCTGCTTCATTTCTCTGTGTTGGCATGCTGATAAGGCATCTTCTTTTTCACGGCCTGTTTATTGGCATTGGTTATGTGTCCAAGATCTGATGGAAGCTTGAATTTTTGAGACTCATATCACTGAAAAAATCTAATCTGAATGGACCCTGCCAAGACAAGCCGCCAGGAGCAGCCATTCTGAAAACACCTTTACGATGTGAGCTGAGCAAATTGGCAGCATGAATTATTTTAGGAAAGCCTGGGCTTGTAAGGAAACATTCCCACCACATCTGCAGGTAAAGACCATTTACAGAGAGAAGTCATATTCCCCATTAGACTGACCACCATCTTTAAGAGAAAAAGAGCAAAGGAAGCAAAACACCAGTGCTGGTTGGGGATTTTGAAAAAAAAATATTCTCAGAAGGAATGGTGAAGCATTGAAAAAGGCTGACGAGGGAACTCATGGAGTCACCATTCCTGGAGGTGCTCAAGAGGTGTGGAGATGTGGCACTGAGGGACATGGTTAGTGTGCATGGTGGGAATGGGCTGATGGTTGGATTAGATGACCTTAGAGATCTTTTCCAACCCTTATGATTCTGTGATTCTAAACTGGAGACCAGGCATCCAGTTAGACACAAAATGGATCTATCCCACAAACAAGGCTGTAAAAGCCTGGCAGAGGCTTTGATGACAAAGGGAAAAAACATCCATACTCTAAAGATAAAATATAAGAGAGCTGTAAATAAAGAAAGGGTAGGAAGGAAGGTGGAGGAAATCTCCCACTAATGCTACTTCCTTTTCATAACCCATCCCTGTCCCAGAAGCAAATGGACACTGGAAATCCCTTTGTGAATGATTTCCCATCCCAAACTTGACCTGAGAGTACCATTTCCATACTAACCTCCACACTAGCTCATCTGGGCTGCTGCTGTATCTTCCACAGCTACAGATGAGTGAGACCCTCCTTCCACACTCACATTATCATAGAATCACAGAATCATTACGTTTGGAAAAGACCACTAAAATCATGTAGTCCAACCAACATAGCCCACTAACTACATCCCCCAGTGCCACTTTCCTTGAACACCTCCAGGGATGGGGACTCCACCACCTCCCAGGGCAGCCTCTGCCAGTGCCCAAACAGTCTTTCAGAGAAGATAATATCCAGCCTGAACCTCTCCTGAAACACCCCCACATCTGTCCTATAGATTTTTGGGTCTTCATCTGTCAGTGAGATTTACCTTTGCTCTCCTGTTGCATTAAATTGAATTGTTTTCTCGCTGCAGTTACATATGGTGCCAGATGCTGCTGTGGTTCTTGGGCTGCAGATCTTTCTGCAGTTTTATTGCCCATGGTTTAATACCTGCTGTTTGTCCAGGTATCTGCTTCAAGTCTTTCAGAAGCCTAGCAAATATTAATCTCCAAGTAGAAATAAATACACAACAAGCAGCAAGAGCATGCAAGTCCACGAGGCACAGTTTTCCTTCCACATGCCTCGTATCTCTTTCAGACTTCTGAGCACTATCTTTTATCTCTTCCCCCTCGCTTGTTCCAAATTTCTGTGTTGAACCCAGGGGTAATAACTGGTAATAAGCCCGTTTTCCTGGGCTAGTAGCCAGTGCTGCCTGATGACTGACCTCAGCAGAAGAAATGAATAGCATCTGATTGAAACAGAAGAGAGAAAACCCCTGCAACCACGGGCTGACAGCAACAAAAGGCAGACAGGACAGGATTATGCTCAGCACCCCTTCAGCATTAAGAATGGTCACAAAAGATATAGTATGTCCTACTGCGGGAAAAGAATGATCCTTTCATGCCAGGAGCCCCAGAGATAAAAGGATTTAATGCGCACTAAGAGAGAGAAAGAGGACCCCTCAACAGCATGGCATCCCACCCAGCAGCCTGAAGGAAAGTTCACTTGTGTTTCAGCTGGGGTCCTCCAACTTCATTGTAAAGAAGGCAGGAGAAATCCTATCAGCCCCGACCTTCCTGGCTGCGTTTTGATAGGGGAAAGATGATTATTTGATTTTATATTTTTGGATCATCACCAATTCTTCATTATAAGGAAAACTAGCAAAGCTATCTGCTATGAGGTTACACCTCTCCTCTTCTAAATGCCTCTGAAAAAAAAAACTCACAAAACTC
Organism: Perdix hodgsoniae; assembly: GCA_035772895.1. Classification (NCBI taxonomy): domain Eukaryota; kingdom Metazoa; phylum Chordata; class Aves; order Galliformes; family Phasianidae; genus Perdix; species Perdix hodgsoniae. The sequence goes on from JAPSGF010000134.1 coordinate 588,361, forward strand.
TGCATTTCTGTGCTGGGCAATAGAAATTTACCTGATGTCTCCCGTAACAAAGTGCAAGCTTTCCTCAATGCATCAATGTGCACGGTGGCCAAATGGCCTAGAGGAAATGAGTACACTGTGAAAACATGATTTCATTTCCGGATATGCATCCCATGACTGTGTTGGTGATATGGTGTCTTCATGATGGGGACAACCCAGAGGGATGAGAACTTTCTGTTATTGCTAGCTGAGAAGATCAACTTGCTTGTCCCCAAGGGAGGCTGGACTCAGACCTGAGCGCTTCTGGATGGGGTTGCTGTTGGAATGCTTGGTTAGGATATGAAAAATCACCTAAAATACGAAGGGAAAAGTGTGGTGGCTTTTGCCAGTGCAACTCATTGCATGATCAACTGAGGGTGACAATTTTCATCTGTGAGAAACCATCGCCAACCATGCCACAAAGTGATGCATAAGTGGTCATAACCATGTCACAGAAGACGGTATTTTGCAAGCTGGGGAAAATCACAGAATCATGGCACCATCGAGGTTAGAAAAGACTTCCAAGTCCAACCCATCATCCCCATGCCCACAAACCACGTCCCTCAGTGCCACATCTGCCCTTTGCTTGAACACGCCCAGGGATGGTGACTCCACCACCTCCCTGGGCAGCCTTGCCAATACCTCACCACTCTTTCTGAGAAGAGCATTTTCCTTATATCCAACCTGAAGAAGCTTGGAGGGAAGCAGCTTGGTTGGAAAGGCCACGAGCTGGAGCACAAAAAAAAGGAAACACGTCCGTGCAAAATGCAAAGTGAAAGGACATGTCCTGTCCATCCAAAGCCACCACCTCTCCATGCAGCTCCTCTGGTTCAATTAATTCCCTTCCCAACAGCTTCCCGCTTCCTATTTCAGGAACACCTCCCCTGCCTTGACCACCTTTCTGAAATGCCTCAGATTGGCTAAAAATCTATTAATAGTGAGAAAAGGAAGCCCGAAAGAATAACTTAGGAAATGGTGGGTGACACACCCCATGTCGGTGGGCTGAGCCCGGCTCAAAGCCTCGCGCCAGCAGGCTCCTGCTCCTCCCAAGGCGGGATGAGAAAGCTGCAGAGACACAGCAAGGGGGGAAGAGGAGGGGATATGAGCCAGGCTTTAGGAAGTTCCTATTTCCCTCCCCTTTTGCAGCTTTTTTTGATAAAATAGGGGCAACGGGTTGTGTTTATCAAAGGGAGAGCTGGGGCTGAGGCTCCAGGGTGCTCATTGCCAGGGGACTGCATGGACCAAAGCCAGTGAGGATGCTCCTGGTCAAGAGGAGGGTTTTATCCCTCGAGTAATGCAGCCCTGTCTGAACAGGAACAGTACATAGCCACTGCAGTGGACAGGAAATTTGTCACCTCCTTTTAAAACTGTGAGGGTGACCAGATTGGCAGAGTATCACAGTGTAGAGTTATTAATCCCGGAATTCAGCTGGGCTACCAGAGTCAGTGATAATTTCACCAGGATTTTTAATTTTGCTTGTGTAGAGGCTCTTGGGCTCTTTATCTCTTTGTTTAGGGCAAGATGGGATCCAAACAGCATCATCCTTCCAAACTTCCTGCTGGGATTTTGGTGAGGGATATAGTAAGGATGCTGTTAGCGTTCACATCACTCTTACCCCTGGCAAAGATGCATCTTCAACATCATGAGATATCATGGAGACATTCAAGACCCAACTGGACACTCTCCTGTATGACCCACTGTAGGGAACCTGCTTTGGCAAGGGGACTGGACTTGATGATCCTCAGAAGTCCCTTTCAGCCCTAGCAACTCTGTGATTCTGTCATCTGAACAATACACTTTCTTGAAGCTGGCACTGCCTGCCTGCTTTGCTGCTGATCTCACCATCAACATTACAGAATGGCCAGGCCAAAGAGCGAGAAGAAGGTGAGAAGATGAGGAAAAGTCCAACAGCTGCTGCCAGAGCACTTTCAGACATCATCTCTCAATCCAATTTGCTGATACATGGGTTTTTATCCTCTCCAAAATCCTGCCAGAAGAAAAACGGCTACAGAACGTTCTTTACAGCACTGCATTTCAAAATATTAACAATGAGACCCGATGTTTGAGTTTAATTAGCACTGCAGCATTGCTCAGGAAAGAAATGAGGACTGTTGGACTCTGGTTTAAAACCACCAGGCTTGTTTTCAGAACCTCCCTGACTCTGCTGTGGTGAGGCTTTATTCATACGACCCTGCAATGTGGTGCAGATTAGATCTTGCATGTGAGTGACCACAAAATCAAGGCAATAATACAGACAAACCGCCTTGGTTTTGACCAAGAAATCCACCTGTGTCCTGAGGCATCTTTAGTGACGGGACTGTGACACAGGCCCCTGAAATGCAGGTTCTGATGAACTGGCATTTTCTGATGAGAAATATGCCTCATTAACAAATTCCCCATCAGCTCTTTCTGTATTTCAGCCAGCTCAGCCTGTCTGCTGTTTCATTTGGAAGCATGACAAATATTAAAGATCATCCAAAGGCATGTCTCCCTGTTGGACACTCTGCTCTTCCCCTGCAATCCCAGCCTCTCTCCTCTTCACTCCCTTGGCCTCTCTAAACACTGCATTTTGGGAGGCAGAAAAGCATTCCTTTGCCACTCTAATTAATGACTGCCCAACGGATTGGTGGAGCAGAAGGATCTCAGCACTTTGCACTCCCGTTTTCTCAGAAACGCTCTCATTAAGTTGTCCTCCACACCACACTTGGACCTCTCCCGAGTTTCCCTTTGAGGACTGGATATTGTTGTGAAATTGGGATCGGAGAGTGGCATCTTCCACCCAAGAGGATCCAACTGGTCCATTCCAGGTAGTGCCACCTGTATGGCCACCTCCGGACACAGGCAACGGGGTGGACCAAGCTCCAGTTCAGTCTGTCACGAATACACATGGCAGATTCTATTTAGGACTATGTCTTTGTACATCCTATTTAGGCCATGCGTCTCCACGACTCTTCTCACGGATAGGCTGTAGCTATCTAGGAAGTGAAGAGGAAAAAACAATCAAAAGCAGACAGGAAGACTACTGTGGAAAATGAGAAGCCGTCACACAAGGTTGTCAAGGAGGCAAACAGACACACAGACACACTCTACTCCCTACCATTATCACTGAGCTTGGGAACATCCTCTTTCCACTGGGGTTGCTGGGATTTGGAAGAGGATCTGCTCCGTCTCCACACCTTTCCCAGGCTGCAAAATGAAACGGGGGCCCTTTGCAGCCCACATAGGAACACCTCATTGCTCAGGAAGCTGTAGTGGAGCTGCTGGAGCGGAAACACTGGGAGCAGGAGCCAAAAAAGCTGCGTGTCTCAGCCCAGGCGGATTCTCTGAAGCTCAGAGCCATGTTCCTGCCCTTCTCATACCTCCTCTGTGCCATCAGAGTGGAGTCATCCTGTGATGGCCGTGTTTCTTTGAAGCAAGATTTGTGGCAGTGAGATGACCTCCTGTAACAAAGGAGCATCAATCTCCTTCATGCAAAGCTCAGCAGGGGAGTTTTCCACCTGCAGTCAGTGTCTGAAGGACATAAAGCCTGGTATATTTAGCTCTCTATTTCTGCAGAAATCACCCAGGGCCTCTGGAAGAAACTCAAGGTTTACACTGAGTAATGGGCTACAACAGTTGCTCTGCAGCAGGGTAAAGCCCAGCTACCTTTAGCCCTAAACAGTGGCCATGAATCAAAATGACACTGAATATCACAAAAATGCCATAAGCTCACATAACCTTGTTATACAGAAAACATTTGGGATTATTCTTGTGTAGTTTCTCAGCTTTAAGTCTCTAAGAAGCCCTTTCAGCTCTGATCCAGTTGGGTGGCATCCCTGCCCACAGTGGGATTGTAACCAGTTGATCTTTTAGGTGCCTTGCAACCTAAGGAACTGGGTTTCGATTCTTTCGATTCTGTAAGTGCTAAAAAGTCTGATCTTTGGAAAAAAAAAAAAAGACAAACAATATTAAAAGCCTGAACTTGTCTCAACTTGGATAGGCACTGGAGGTCTGCAGGAAGGGCCAAGAGCCTGGATAAGACTACTAGGTTGGCAATGCTGACTTGACTCCTCTAGAAGAACACCCAACATCACCAACTCTTTACAGTGAGGGTTGAAGGTGGTGTGAGGATGGCCAGGGGACATTTTTATTCTTTGAAATAGAGAAGAAGTTACTCTCTGTGCTTTTTACCCCAGAAAAATGAATCATCCCTGTCTTGTTTTTCGTGGAAGACTACTACAGACAATTTGAGAGGGAGCAAGGACATGAACTAGTGAGATGGGAACTGATTTTCATTCAGCCTGATGGCTTGTCTACACCAAAGTACTCAGGAAAATTAATCTAAAATTAAAAGAAGGCATGATTTCAGAGTGGATTAATCAAAGTGCACACAACCCACCAGGTGGCCACTCTTGTTCAGCTTTAAATCAACCTTCATTCCATTTAGCCAAAATGAAGTGGGTTAAATCAAATTAAAGTCTCCTTAGCCCTGAATGCCAAAATGCGGGGGGGGGGGGGGAGAAAGGAAGATGCAGTTTAAGAATGCTAATTTAGGAGAAATCTGGTGATGATCTCCACAGAAGCAAGCCCCCAAACGTAACATTTGGCACTAATACCAACCAAACATCAGGGATGGGGTGCACCTTCCTCTCCAGCTCCAACGTCAGCAGAGGTGGGGTTTCCTACCCTACTCATTGACTTGCCCTCCTCTCCAGCTGGCTGGGCTCGTATTTGGGTTCATATTGAGCAAGATGAGGTAGGACTTGGCCCTACTATCCTGCTATCTGAAACTGTGCCAGCTGGCCAGCACTACTGAAGTGTTTTCTCACCTGATGTCACTCAGGTGCCATGCACTGGCTATGTGTCTAGATTTGCCACGGTGGTCTTCCAAAGTGATGAATGCTGCAGAAGTGAGGATGTCAGCCTCCAGGAAAGGCTGGAGGCCGCAGCACAGAGGAGGTCTGATCTGCAACCTTAAGGATGAACTGTTCCTTAAGGAACAGTGAAACCAGAGGAACAAGGAAAGCTCAACCTCACCGCAGGCAGCCCCAGTGTAAAGGAAATATAGTGTGGATGGAGAGGTCAGTCTGTGCTGGCACATGGCATCACTGCAGCATTGCAAAGTGCTGTCTGCACTTCTGTGCACTTCCCTTTCCTCCCCTCCTCCCCTAAGATTTACAGCAGGAATCACCCTCCCAGGACAGCCTCTACTCCCTCCTAGAGGCTTCAAGCCTCTGGCAGAGCCTTGCTCTGGGCAGGAATTGGAGGATGCTCGCCCGCCCTGAGGGTGAAAATGGCCAGCTGAAGAGTGATGGGAGGCTGTGATAAGACCCACAGCCTCGCCCTCCTTTGTGCACCCAGTGTTTCTGGTGAGTCACGCCATCAACCCGAATTTACGCCCTCAGCTCTGCTGTGCTCCAACCAGCTTTATTTTTAACCTTTTCAGGGTCATCATGCAACACCCACCACCAAACCAGGATAGAACCAAAGGTGATAAGCTGGATCCATCTTTGGTCCATCGAGGCTTGAAGCTGGTGAAGGGTGCTGTGATGTGAAGTACATGAAGATGATGCCAAGTGATGTAGGCAGCCACCTCCAGGAGGCACCAGTGATATCCTTACAGATCTCAGCTTCCCTTGGTAAAAATTTGTGCAATTCCTAGTTAAGCATTAGCTCTTCAATGCTTTCTGCTTTTGCTGCGTTTTTTGACTGTGCTGGGGATGGGTTCCTCCACAAACACTTCATGGAGGATCTGCAAACCTTCACCCACATTAAAGCTGCCACCACACAGAATCATAGAATGACTTAGGTTGGAAGGGACCTCAAAGATGACCCAGTTCAACCCATGCCTCAGACCAGGCTGCAGACTTCTAGATCAAGCACCAGATCAGGATGCCGAGGGCCCCATCCAACCTGGCTGTGGGTCTCTTCCAGTGCTTTTTGTAGAGGAGCTGAGCTGGACATCAGGATCAGCCCCTCTGCTGTGTTCAATCCCCTCCATGACCTTGGCAAGCCAGGGTTACAGAACCAGCAGCCTGGAGATTTCCTGTTAGCGTCACAAGGAGGGCTCCACATTTCCTTGTGATCCTTTGTGTGTCCATGCTATTTCAGGCCCCACCTTTTTAGTTCAGCTCCCACCCACAGCTCCCTCTGGGTGGGGTCTTCCCGGATCATTTGCAACTCTATGCATACACACGCATATATGTGTGCATGTCCATACATTTGTACAGCTGTGCATGCATGTGGAGACTCTGGGCAATGGCTAGACACCACGCTCTTGGCATGAGGCTTGGGACTATTCTTTAAGTGGGGAGAGCCTAGGAAGGGAAGGACACATCTCACCCTCCCTCCAATTCAAAACTATTTAAAGACTGACTGGCACAGAGTTGCTTTCCCACCAAATGGCCCCAGTGACGATCTGGCTTTAAAGCTGTGTAATCAGATCAACTTCTGTTGTTGGCAAATTCATAACTGCCTCATTATTTAACTATCCAGAAGCAATTGGTTTTATAGGGAAAAAAGAACATCCATTTCAGCTCCTTCATTTTTATTTTTTTTAATAAGTGTTTTGGGACTCAGTTTCCACTTGAAGAACTTTTGTTCTTCAAACTCAACAGCTCCTGCTCTCCCCGTCCTTAACATAAAACACATGATCACAGGAATCACTGATGAAAGACGCAAACAGTGAGAGATGACCTTTTTCAGTACTTTCCTGATGGAGGATTCTTCTGCACAGCATATTTGTTATGCAATGCTCTCTTTGCTGCTGTGGGCAGGAAAGCAGATGAGCCTTAACCATTTCCCCTCCTGAGAGGAAGGATGCTCTTCTAAGAATGATGCACTGCTCATTCTCGCTCAGCCACAGCTCTCCAAAATAACCCTGGTGACATATTTAATCTATCCCTTCCTCACCTTCCCCATCCCTACGCACAAAACCAGATGGATTTCACACAGAGGAGCTGTCTTCATTTACAGGCCAGTATAGCACCTTGCTTACCGGGGCCCCAATCTTGGTTGGGTGCCACAGCAATACAAATAATTAATAATACTAATTCCCATGAGAGTCTATTACATTATAGTTCAACTTCCTCCCAAACAATGGCTCCTCTTCCTTGCTTTGTGTGTTCTTCAAAAGAAGCGGCTGCTATGCTTTAGGGCTGGGACAGCAGTCGAAGTAAACATACACCCAGCATTCCTGCTCAGCTGGGCCTGGGCAGCAAAAGAAGATAAATCTGATTTCAGACAACTGCATTGTGGACAGGAAAAAGAAAATAAAAAATGGGGCTTTAATGGAAATCGCGACCTGGCAGCACTAAACAGTATTTATTCTGAGAAGTCTCTTAGGGCATTTTTATTCAGTATCTACGGGATAATCTTACTCAGAATGGCAGTAAGAGCAAGAAATGATGAGAGGACAAGTGCCCACTGGTCTCAGGCATTCAAAACCTCTTTGTTTATGAAGCAGTGAAGGCTGCAGCCTCTGGTCCCAACGCTGCAGTGGAGGGACACTGAGATGTATGGTGGATGCACAGATTGTGCCTGGGAAGATCATGGAACAGATCATCCTGGATGACATGCTTGATCACATGAGGAAAGGGCGTGTGATCCGTGACAGCTAGCATGGCTTCACCAGAGGAAGGTCATGCTTGACCAATCTGGTGGCCTTTTATGATGGAGTGACGGCATCGGTGGACAAGGGAAAGGCGACCGATGTCATTTACCTGGACTTGAGCACAGCCTTTGACATGGTCCCCCATCACATCCTTGTCTCCAAATTACAGGGATGTGGATTTGATGGGTGGACCACTCGATGGATAAGAAACTGGTTGAAAGGCCGCAGACAGAGGGTGGTGATCAATGGCTCTATGTCCAGGTGGAGGCTGGTAACGAGCGGCGTCCCCCAGGGATCTGTCTTGGGACCGGTGCTCTTTAACATCTTTATCAATGACATCGATGACGGAATTGAGTGCACCCTCAGCAAGTTTGCTGATGACACCAAGCTGAGTGGTGTGGTTGACACGGTTGAAGGACGGGATGCCATTCAGAGGGACCTCGAGAGGCTAGAAAGGTGGGCCCGGGTGAACCTGATGAGGTTCAACACGGCAAAGTGCAGAGTTTTGCACTTTGGCCAGAGGAATCCCAAACATCCCTACAGACTGGAAGGAGAGGTCCTTGAGAGCAGCCCTGTGGAGAAGGACCTGGGGGTCTTGGTAGACAAAAAACTTAACATGAGCCAGCAGTGTGCCCTTGCGGCTCAGAAGGCAAATGGTATCCTGGGCTCCATCAGAAGAGGGGTGGCCAGCAGGGACAGAGAGGTGATTGTTCCCCTCTACTCTGCTCTTGTGAGGCCCCATCTGGAATACTGCATCCAGGTCTGGAGCCCCCAGTACAAGAAAGACAGGGAGCTGTTGGAGAGGGTCCAGAGGAGGGCCGCGAAGATGATCAGGGGACTGGAGCACCTCCCCTATGAGGACAGGCTGAAAGAGCTGGGCTTGTTCAGCCTGGAGAAAAGAAGGCTGCGGGGTGACCTCATTGCAGCCTTTCAGTACCTAAAGGGAGCCTACAAACAGGAGGGGAATCAACTCTTTGAAAGGGTGAGTGACAGCAGGACAAGGGGAAATGGTTTTAAGCTGAGGGAAGGGAGATTTAGGTTGGACGTCAGGGGGAAATTCTTTACGGAGAGAGTGGTGAGGTATTGGAACGGGCTGCCCAGGGAGGCTGTGGATGCCCCATCCCTGGAGGTGTTCAAGGCCAGACTGGATGGGGCCCTGGGCAGTCTGGTCTAGCATTAGGTGGAATGGTTGGTGGCCCTGCGTGTGGCAGGGGGGTTGGAGATTCATGATCCTTGAGGTCCCTTCCAACCCTGGCAATTCTGTGATTCTGTGATTGCTGGCACAGTGCTTGGACATTTCCCTGCTTATGTGTGGGTACTGTGCCTTTACCACCCAAAAAGTGCATAATGGGAAAGATGAAAAGATGACTCATAAGCGAGTAGAAATATATCCTTTGTCTGCAGCCAGTTCTAGGTTGAAGTTGGTCCATCCACTGGGTGCATGGGCCAGGCAAATTGTCCTGCGTAGGGTACGTGGGGCATGGAAGCACCCCCATGTGCCATGGGTTGAGGTGCAATATCAAACTCAAAAGCAGGGACACCAAAATATTGTGTGTCCAACAAACAGTGGATGGCAATACAGACTGGCCATCCTAAAATGGTTTAAGCTGGCTCGTGTTAAAGCAGAATGAGCTCTGGATGGAATGTCTTGATGGCGTTCGGTCCTCCTTTAAACACGTATCTGACTCTGAAAGATATGGTGGCATATCTCTGAGATGGTTTGTCCGTTGCTAGGAAAAAGAATATAGGCTTACACAGCAAGTAGCGAAGGTCAAGAAAAAAGAAGGCTCTCACTAATAAGTTGGCCAACTGTCCTGACTTGATGTTTATGAAAAACAATGGACATTCTGGTCAAGACAGAGCCTGCAACAGTTTTAATTAGTCAAATCAAATGTGGTTTTGTCATAGGAGATGAGACACAACCAGGACCAGCCAGCTGGGTTCTTGGCTGCTGAGTGACATTGTCTTTCCAGCCCAG